>JASPKZ010003817.1:0-112500 GCA_030220185.1 Diploptera punctata | reverse complement strand
AAATTATTTTTTTTAATTATATAGAGGAACATCGGGTAATTTGGACCCCTATTTTGAATTTATTTTCTTATTTTAATTATGGGATTTTAATTTAGTTTAATTTAATTTAATTTTTCAACATAAATGTAATATTCAATAGCGTAAATTAAGAATTAATTCTTATCTTGAAATACTTTTGAAGTGGTCATTTTCATAAATATCACAAATAAACTCTTCTTCGCACAAATAATAAAAGAAACTGGCCTTGATCCCGTCAAAGTTGATGAGAGGAAGAAGTTAAAGTATTTTCGGTTAGAGAGCAGCACCAATTAAAGAAGATATTAACAGGACCCTCTCAAATAGAAGGGTTAACATTACCCGAACTTCCCTATAATGGCAATAATGCAATCAAAATCAAGTTTTATAAAACTCTAATAAGACATATTATAACATATGGTATCGAAGCATGGGTCTTAATAAAAATATATGCAAACAACTAGCATGTTTAAAAGAAAAATCTTGAGAAGGATTTTTCGGAGCAAATGAAACAGAGGATGGATGGAGAGCCAGATATAACGATGATATATATGCATTGTATAAGGAATTGCATCTGGAGACATATACAAGATGTCAAAGATTGAGATAATTAGGACAAGGATGGAAACTACAAGTAAAGTGAAGATTATCTTTAAAACAACCCAGATGGAATCAGATTAAGAGGAAGACCAAGAACAAGATGGCGGAATTGTGTACAAGCAGACGTGAGAGGATTTGGAATAAAGAACTGGAAGGAGTTGCGGTGGATAGAGAAGGATGGAAGAAGAGCATAGAGGAGGTTAAAGCCCACTCCGGCTGTAATACCAAATAACTCACTGGCACTATCGAACCAGTAGGTTCATGGCCGCGCGGACATAAGCTCTCCATACATTCCTATCCTGAGCGAATGCTTTCCGATCATTCCCTGTATAATCTAATTCCCTCAAATAATAGTTAATGTTATTCTCCCACCTCATTCTTGGTCTACCAACCGGGCGTTTTTCCTACTACAAGAAGCTTCCATGCAAGTATTTCATTCCCCATACGTGCAACACGTCTTGCCCATCGCAGTCTACGAGACTTAACTGTTCTTATTATATCTGGCTTCCTATAAAGATAATGTAGTTCATTGTTATATAGTCTTCTCCATTCACCTGGTCCAATTTTTGAAGTTTGTGATGACATACTGAGATGACATCATCTAGCCATCATTATTATCATTAAGGCACGCCGTAGCGTAGTGGTTAAGGCACTGAGCTACAAGCCGGAGAGTCGAGGGTTCAAGTCCCGTTGGGGTCAGGATTTTTAAACTGACCCAAACCCTCTGGCGGCACTATGGCCCTGGGTTCGACTCAACCTCTAACGGAAATGAATACCAGACGCCTGTTCTGGGGGTAAAGGCGGCCGTCACGCAGGGCTGACAACCCGGCTGACATAAAGTGCCGACTGTCTAGAAAAAGTGGGAGCCTTAACCTCCTACTACCCCAAGGGCCTCCGGGCCTGTTGTGGGATCACTTTACTTACATATTTTTTATTGAATGTCCAATAATGCGACCCCTATTTCACCACCCGGTAGGTTAGGGTTTTAGTTACAACACAATTAATTATTTACACTAATTTAGATTATGTTTAATTTCTAGCGTTACATATCAATAATAATGTTATGTAATATGAACAAATTAATTAATTAATTAACAAACAAAAAACTAACTCAAAGTCTCTTAAAAATATGATGGATAAAGTCACACAGCTTCCTATAGCAGCACTTCTTACATAAAATAACATTTCATTAACGTATTCATTAAGTTTAGGATTAAAGCTCTCCTGGCGCATCATTACTATCATCATCACCTATCATATATCATCGCGGCAGCATAACTCCGCCTTCCCAGGCGCCCCTACCTCAGAAGTGGGTTACAACAACGCCATGCTAAGAGTGAATACCAGAATGTCGAAATGACAACATGGTGGAATTGAATAAAAAATGAACAGATATTTTTACTTACTTACTTACTTACTCACTGGCACTATCGAACCCGTAGGTTCATGGCCGCACGGACATAAGCTCTCCATACATCCCTATCCTGAGCTAATGTTTTCCAATCATTCCCTGTATAATCTACTTCCCTCAAATCATAGTTAATGTTGTTCTCCCACCTCATTCTTGGTCTACCAACTGGGCGTTTTCCTTCTGGCTTTCCCACAAGAAGTTTCCATGCAAGTCTTTCATTCCCCATACGCGCAACATGTCCTGCCCATCGCAGTCTACGGGACTTAACTGTTCTTATTATATCTGGCTTCCTATAAAGACCATGTAGTTCATTGTTATGTAGTCTTCTCCATTCACCTGTCTGTTCATCTCTCTTTGGTCCAAAAATTTTCCTAAGAACTTTATTCTCAAATACTCGTAATCTCCTTTCCTCCCTTAAAGTAAGAGTCCATGTTTCGCACCCATATAATATAACTGGTAGAATAATAGTTTTATATATTTTCAGCTTAACGTTTTTTGAAAGGAGTTGGGACATCAAAAGTCTCTGCAATGCATAATAGCATGCATTTCCAGAATTGAGCCTATGTTTAATTTCTTTGTGCATCTCATTCCTATTTGTGATTATTGTTCCTAGGTATTTGAATTCAGCCAATTCCTCAAAATTTCCCTCATTTGTCATTAGCTGTCCATTTCCATTATATAATGTATTTCTACATGTGACCATATATTTAGTTTTATTGCCCACATTTCTGCATCGTATACAAGTGGACGAAAAAGGTTTTTTTTTATAAAATCCACATATAATTCTTTAAGATACCACTTTTTATTTAGATTATTAATTAATTAACGTTAACTATTGCAGCTATTTACAACGGAGAATCCACGATAGTTTACCACATCTCTCTCTGTCTCTCTCTCTCTCTGCATCTGAACGCCTTGTCTCAAGATTTTGCTGTAAATTTCTTGTATTTACTCCTGACATTTCTGATTAACTTAGACTTGCTAATGTTAATTAGCTTTAACTATAAACACAGATATGACTAGAGGCAAACAAGCAAACACAAAACATACCGTACACATGTAATGAAGTCTCTAAGCTTTCATTACCAAAATTCGAAATTAAATACCATGTATTCCCTTACTTTAAGGGAGGAAAGAAGATTACGAGTATTTGAGAATAAAGTTCTTAGGAAAATATTCGCGGCCGCGGTGGACTATTGGTTATGCTCCTTGCCTCTGGTCCCAAGGATCGCGGGTTCAAATCCGGCCGGGGTCGATGGATTTTTAGGACGGAAAAATCCAAGGAGCAAGTCCTCCGGGAGGGACTTTAAGCCGTGGGTCCCGAGTCTGAAGATTTTTAGGCTCGTAAAAAATCCTTAAGCCTGAATGAAAAGGCCTCTAAGCAAAATTTACCGAATTTTCCCGTCCTAGTACTACCTTGGTTTCCTAGATGTCGGTATGAGGTGGAACACTGACCACGTACCACTCGGGGTGACTTCTACACGAAGGCAAGTGTAACTAAATTAGTATGGTTCAAATTCTTCTCTGTAGGGGGAGAGCACCTAAGTCTCTGCAAGGGGAAAACATGGGCTTTGCAATACAAGGAAAATATTTGGGGCAAAAATAGATAAACAGACAGGTGAATGGAGAAGACTACATAATAGTGAGCTACATGGTATGTATAGGAAGCCAGATATAATAATAGGTAAGTCTCGTAGGCGCTGCGCTGGGCAAGACATGTGGCACGTATAGGGGATGAAAGTGGTGAATGGAAGCTTCTTGTAGAAAACCAGAGGGAAAACGCCCAGTTGGTAGACCAAAAATGATATGGGAGAATAACATTCATGATTTGAGGGAAGAAAATTATACAGGGGATGGTTGGAAAATATTAGCTCAGGATAGGAATGTATGGAGAGCTTATGTCCGCGCGGCCATGGACCTACGGGTTCAATAGAGCCAGTGAGAAAAATTGTTTTCCTTATTTCTCTGACTTTAGATATTATATTGTATTTTAGCGAGGATATGGCTTGTATACAATAACAACTTAGAGTTGTATATTATTTTGTTTTCTCTTCGATCCGACACACTGAATTAACTGGCTCGAGAAATTAGTATTTCGTCAATTTAAGGGTTAGGGCAAATGGTTAGGAACCTAAAATGCAAGTCTGCAATAGATCTACGCTGAGGAATGATAAAACAGTGCTGAAATATTCCACAACTTGGAGAATTTTCCATCAAATGTTTAATCGGGCATGGAATTACTTCGTTGCCTGAGTTACAACTCCCTTTGTTAAAAAAAGTAACAAAAGAACGAGAAATTTAGGACGCTGAAAAAAAAAAAACTTTGTCTTCATTTTTTGTACATATTAAAAAATTGAACGCAGTTTATCATATATCTAACTTCTCTTTAAAATTGTTTGCTTTGTTAAAAAATAACTTTAAGCCTTAAGGCATTAAGTTTCATAATGTACATAAAATAATAGGAAAGACAAACAAATACCAGCCTTAGGAGCAAGAGGCGTCAAGCCTATATCTCAACTGTTTTTTATTTAAAAGGATATTTTTTTATATTAAAACATCTTTTTATGACTTATTAAATATCTTTTTATAAAATAATTATCAAATTAGATACAGCATCCGAGATCTTTTGTAAACAAATGATGTTTATGTTTTATTAAAATTTCTCAGAGGACTTGAGTACTTTTACTCACAAAGCCTGTGTCTGCTTCATCATTATTTCATGCTGAAAAATGGATAAGTACTTCAAAAGAAGATTTCATATTTTGCTTCATCTACTTAAAAAGTCGACACTAATAAGAAAGAATACTTACAAGATCAATTTAAAGCTTCTTTTAGCACAAAGGATAGTAAAGGGATTACATCAATATACAGAGTGACCTAAAATAAATTACTGAACGATTATATCTGTAATAATAATAATAATAATAATAATAATAATAATAATAATAATAATAATAATAATAATAATAATAATAATAATAATAAATATTTTTTTCTATTCTAAGCCCATGTTTTCCCTTTACAGAGATTTAGGCGCTCTCCCCCTACAGGAAAGAATTTGAACTGTACTAATTTTTAGTTACACTTGTTTTCGTATAGATGTCATTTTTGAGTGGTACGTGGTCAGCGTTCCGCCTCATACTGACATCTAGTAAACCAAGGTAGAACTAGGACGGGAAAATTCGGTAAATTTTGCTTAGAGGCCTTTTCATTCAGGCTTAAGGATTTTTTACGAGCCTGAAAATCTTCAGACTCGGGACCCACGGCTTAAAGTCCCTCCCGGAGGACTTGCTCCTTGGATTTTTCCGTCCTAAAAAATCCATCGACCCCGGCCGGGTTTGAACCCGCGACCCTCGGGACCAGAGGCAAGGAGCATAACCACTAGTCCACCGCGGCTGACTAATAATAATAATAGTATAATAATAATAATAATAATAATAATAATAATAATAATAATAATAATAATAATAATAATAATAATAATAATAATAATAATGTAATTCAAGAAGAGGAAAGAAAGAAGATCTCGAAACTCATGGCTTCAAGAAATAAGAGCTGAAATGAGAACATGAGGACTGGAGGACACAGAGTGGGTGGATAGGGACGAGGGGAGAAGGAAAATAAAACTTTAGGCATTGAAATATGTGTAAACACTGAAAATCTGTATATAAATAAAAATATATATAGCCATTTATTTGACATGGTCATATTAGGTGTGTACTAATACTTCTTCTTCTTATTCAAATATTTGTAGGATTTTCATCCTATTTATTTCTAAAATCACTCCTCGGAGGAAGACGTATTGGATGTGCATCCATTATCTATCTATCTCTTGGCTGATCTAGCTGTTCTTCTCCCGTCCATTGGTCTATCTTCTTTAGCTCTTTTTGCAAATCGGTTGTGTTTCATTCTTTCAATTTGACCTTGTCAATATTTTCGTCTATCTATAATAAATTTGATGTCTTGAATATGACATTTGTCCCTAATTTCTGTGTTGTGTATTTTATCAAATAATGTTTTCCCCTGAATAATTCTTAAGGTCTTAATTTCACATGTGCTTATTATTTGTTTAGTTTTTATTGCATCAGCCCTAGTTTCGACGATAACTGGTCGAACTATCGTTTTGTCTATGCGGATTTTGCTTTCTATTGACCTATGTTTGTTGCGCCAAATTAAAACTTTCATATATCCTGATATTTTGTGCTGCTTTATCACCTTGTTTCTTTACTTCTTTTATCAAATTTTTAGTGTTTGTTAATAATACACCTTACTTACTTACTTACTCACTGGCACTATCGAACCCGTAGGTTCATGGCCGCACGGACATAAGCCCTCCATACATCCCTATCCTGAGCTAATGCTTTCCAATCATCCCCTGTATAATCTACTTCCCTCAAATCATAGTTAATGTTATTCTCCCACCTCATTCTTGGTCTACCAACCGGGCGTGTTATTAATACACCTTACTTACATACTCACTGGCACTATCGAACCCGTAGGTTCATGGCCGCGCGGACATAAGCTATCCATACATCCCTATCCTGAGCTAATGTGTTCCAATCATTCCCTGTATAATCTACTTCCCTCAAATCATAGTTAATGTTATTCTCCCACCTCATTCTTGGTCTACCAACTGGGCGTTTTCCCTCTGGCTTTCCTACAAGAAGCTTCCATGCAAGTCTCTCATTCCCCATACGTGCAACATGTCCTGCCGATCGCAGTCTACGAGACTTAACTGTTCTTATTATATCTGGCTTCCTATAAAGACCATGTAGTTCACTGTTATGTAGTCTTCTCCATTCACCTGTCTGTTCATCTCTCTTTGGTCCAAAAATTTTCCTAATTCACCTAAATAATTAAATTCTGATACTTGTTCTATATATTTTGTTTCCACTTCTAATTTGAATTTTACTGGTTATTTTGATATTGTTAAGCATTTAGTCTTATTCGTATTAATTTCCATATTATATTTTCTGATATTTTTATTAAATGTGATGTAAAGATCTTTGTAAATTATCTTCAGATTCTGAAAGGAGAACGACATCTTCTGCCTAACATATGAAGTGAAATCTAATGTCTCCCATTTTATAATCAAAACGTAGTGGTATGTTTTCAAGTCTGTTAATACGATCGATGAAAATTTATAAAAATAGTTAAAATTATTAAAATATAAAATTATGGAATATTCACCTGAAAGATCCGTCTCCTCAAGTTAATTAGTTATTTAACTGTAGCGCTTTCGGGACTTGTCCCATCATCGGCCATAGAGAACCGATAGAGAATATTTGTGTTTAATTTTAGTCCTCCCCCAGGAGCTATCACCTTGACGTGGTGGGGGGGGGGCTTAGTACCCGATGAACCAGACGACCCTACTGGGGAAGATTGACTTAGGTTAATCATGCTGGAGGGTAAGAGGCGGGGGGATCTAAGTATAGATCACAACGAGGGGATGGCGTCTGTATCCATATTGGGCGGCCATATCTTCAAGTCTTCAACGGTCAACAGGGCGACAAGGAATAGCACAGTTAAACTTGTAGGGCTTGAAGAGCGGAAGAAGCAGCCCTCTCTTGGGGGTGGATACCCAGAGGAGCATGTTTGGAGGCTCAGAGGAAGCAGCCCTTCCACCATCCTTGTCCTGCGAAGCGCTCGTAACGCTTCCAGGAGACATTCATCTTACTGAGAAGTTTCATGGAAATCAGACGGCAGAGATGAGGTTCCTAAGACAAGTAAAAGGATGTACAAGACTTGATAGAATAAGAAATGAGGATATAATAGAAGAATTGAAAGTACAGCCTTTATTGGATAAGGTCACGAATTACAGACAGAAATGGATTGATCATATGAATGGAATGAGTAAGGAGAGATATCCATTGTTAGCAAGAAATTATCAAGCAAGAGGAAGACGTGATGTTGGAAGACCTAGAATACGCTGGGCTGATGCATTATGAAGTCGGAACGGGCAATTGCCTAATCCCTGGAGTGATGAAGATGATGATGATTTTAGCCTGACTGGCTGGATAATCAACTTTTATAAGATTCATGATGTGTTCCGTTGAGGTATTATTCAAAATTAAAATATCGGTTCTCTATGGCCGATGATGGGACAAGTCCCGAAAGCGCTACAGTTAAATAACTAATTAAGGTGAATATTCCATAATTTTATATTTTAATTTTGAATAATACCTCAGCAGATTAAGTAAATGTAAGTGGTATTATTCTTCACTATCAATTAAAATAAATTCTTTTCTTTTCTGGAATCAATTATTCTTGTATTAAATATTACATTTTATCTTGAGAACTCTTCTTGCTTCTATCTTTGTGGAAAGTTGTATGCAGAATGACTAGTGTAATTCTTTTATAATTTTAAGGAACATTATTACATCACTTGATGTTATATTAAATTCTATTGGTTAATAGTTCTTTGAATATAAGGTTTAAATTGATTTGTTAAATAGGAAAGTTAATTGTTTTAACCAATCAGAGTTTAGGTTACTTTAATTTAAGAATATAAAGTTAGGCAGGTTGTTCTTATTACAGTTATAATAGAAGGCTTTACCATTTTGACAACAATGACTTAAAACAATTTTTAAAAAGTATTATTTACAAAACTGTTATGTGTAGTACAAATTCTTTAACTGTTACCGAGACATTTTTATTCAACAATAACCAACAATGAATTATTTACATGTTTTTATTTATTTAAGTTACATTTAAATATTAAAATAATTTTAAAATACAAAATTATTAACTTTAACTTTCATATTTATTATAATAATATAAAAATCCTGATATAATAGACTAACGAAAAGGAAATCGGATATATGCCATTCTGCTTCTGGAATATAATTACATTCATATGCCTAAGTCTTCAATGTGAAACCATGTCGAAAGCTTCTGAGGACTATGCTGATGCAATCTAAACTCTTGTAGGACATATATCTAAGTCATTGGGTAGTCTACCTTGAAGACAAGAGCACGAGGGAGAGGAAGGAGTCCTCGTTACCTGAAGGGAACTCCAGTACACTCATCTCTCATTGATTAATGGGTCAGTTTCAATGTTGACCACAGATTCTACAGCCGTAAAGTTTACATTGTGTTAGGGATAGTAGTGCAATTATATACATCAGCAAATTTACTATCGCAGAGTAAACATTATACACTTCTGCTCCAATTAATATTCGGCCCTTTATTTATTGATATTTGTACACTCTTTTTCTTACAACAACAACAACAACAACAACAACAACAATAATAATAATAATAATAATAATAATAATAATAATAAATAATAATAATAATAATAATAATAATAATAATAATAATAATAATAATAATAATAATAATAATAATAAATAATAATAAAAATAATAATAATAATCATAATAATAATAATAATAATAATAATAATAATAATAATATTAATAATAATAATAATAATAATAATAACAATAATAATAATAACAATAATAATAACAATAATAATGAACAATAATAATAACAATAATAATAATAACAATAATAATAACAATAATAATAACAATAATAATAATAATAATAAAAATAAATAATAATAATAAGAATAATAATAACAATAATAATAATAACAATAATAATAATAACAATAATAATAATAACAATAATAACAATAATAATAATAATAATAATAATAATAAGCAAGTTCAAGAAATGAAATATCTAGGAATCCACTTTAATTGCAAACTAAGCTTTGATAAACACATTGAGATAACAACTAACAAGGCTATGAGCCTAATGAACATGTTAAGAAGGGCAGCTAGATTGCAGTGGGGACTAGGACATAAAGCATTAAGGAATATATACAATGGAGCAATCTTGCCTATGTTAACATATGGGGCCCCCATATGGGAGAGAAGAATTAAGAAAACAAAAAAATTAAAAAAAGTTGAAGAGGGTTCAAAGAATTATAAATGTCACCATAGCCAAAGCCTATAAAACATTACCATATGAAGTATCTTGTATCTTAGCTGGAATTAAACCCATAACTATCAGTATACAAGAAACAGCCCAGTTATATAGAGCCATACACGATGACCACACAAACATTGACACACCACTCAAAAAGGAGGAGTGGCCACATCCGGCAGAAAGAAAAGAATTAATGTGGGCGACATTGAAGAATCGAACAACTACAAAATAAAAATATACACTGATGGCAGTAAATTCCAAGGAATGGTAGGGGCTGCTGCAGTTATCTTGAAAAACGGAAAATTAGAGCATACAATAAAAGCCAAACTGTCCAATCGTTGCTCAAATAATCAAGCTGAACAGATAGGAATTCTTAAAGCTCTAGAAGCAATATCATCAATTGACCAAAACAGCTCTGAAAAAAGTTTTGTTGCAGTTTATACAGATAGTCAAGTTACTCTCGACCTAATTAAAAACAACTTCAAACAGGGATACATCATATCAAAAATAAGACAAACAATAGCAAAAACTCAGGGAACAAAATTGGATAGTACATTTCGGCTGGATATAAAATCACATGTTGGAATTTATGGGAATGAAATGGCAGATCAATTGGCAAAACATGCTGCAACAGAAACCAGCGTAACCGTAGAATATACAAAAATACCTAAATCATCAATAGTTGCCCAAATAAAAGAAGAAGGAACCATTAAATGGCAGAACGAATGGGACAACGCAGATAAAGGAGCCACATGTAAGAAGTTCTTCCCATCAGTCAGAGACAGATTAAAACTTTTAAAGGTGAAAATAAACTCCAGAATTTTCTGTGAAATGGTAACTGGTCATGGAAAAACCCAAATTCAACTCCCCTCTGCTCGTTATTGGAATATTAAACAACGCAACCTGTCCTTGTAGAAAAGCAATTCAAAATGTAGAAACATCTCCTTTATAATTGTGAATTGCAGCAGCATTCTAGAAATAAGTTGAGAAAGAAGAAATCAGCAAAGAAGGAGGAAACAGGGACGGGGACGGAGAAAGACCTAATACACAAATATTTAAGACATTTCAAAAAAATATATAAAAAACATAGTGTACGAAAATGAGTGATTAACAAGTGATGAAGATAAATAAAAAAAACATGTAAACAAAAAACCAAATATGTGATGTTATGTAATGTTATGTTATCTGATTTTATGTTTGTTATGTTATGCATGTAATATTCTACGGTAATGGGGCATGGCTGAAAAAATAAATTAAATGAAAAAAAAATAAAAAGAACAATGAGAAGAAGAAAAAGAGATATAATAAGTAATAAAGAATAAAAGAAGAAGAAGAAGAAGAAGAAGAAGAAGAAGAAGAAGAAAGAAGCAAGAAGAAGAAGAAGAGAAGAGAAGAAGAAGAATAAGAAGAAAAGAAGAAGAAGAAAAAAGAAGAAGAAGATAAGAAGAAGAAGAACAAGAAGAAGAAGAACAAGAAGAAGAAGAAGAAGAAGAAAACAAGAAGAAGAAGAACAAGAAGAAGAAAAAAGAAGAAGAGCAAAAAAAGAAGAAGAAGAACAAGAACAAAAGAAGAAGAAGAAGCAAGAAGAAGACAGAAAAAGAAGAAGAAGAAGAAAAAGAAAAAGAACAAGAAAAGAATGAATAAGAAGAAAGAAGAAGAAAGAAGAATAATAATAAAGAAGAATAATACTAATTAAGAATAAAAATGAAAAATAATAAGAGAAAAAAATAAGAAAAAGTAGAATAAGAAGAAAAATAAGAAGAAGAAAAAAATAATAATAATAATAATAAAAATAATAATAATAATAATAAAAATAATAATAATAATAAATAATAATAATAAAAATAATAATAATAATAAAAATAATAATAATAATAAAAATAATAATAATAATAATAATAAAAATAAAAATAATAATAAAAATAATAATAATAATAAAAATAATAATAATAATAAGAATAATAATAATAATAATAATAATAATAATATAATAATAATAATGAAATAAATAATAATAATAAATAAATAATAAATACACAACAATAATAATAACAATAATAATAATAACAATAATATTAATAATAATATTAATAATAATAATAATAATATCATAATAATAATAAATAAATTCAAGTAACACTTAGAACAAAAAACTTATGACGATGGAAATGCATTTCTTGAGTAAAGCAGCAAGATGTTCGAAATTAGAAAAAAATAAGATATACTCTCATACGAGAAAAAATGAATATTACATATCCAATATTAGATTATATAAGATACAAGCAATTAAATTGGTATGCGCATGTACGATGAATGCAAGAAGAAAGGTTACACAGAAAAAATACATTGGAATAGTGTCCACCTGGAAGAAGAAGAAAAGGAAGATATCGAAACTCGTGGATGTCGAATGCCACATTACTAACTGGCACTATCGAACCCGTAGGTTCATGGACGCGCGGACATAAGAGAAGCGTTGTGATGTACAAAATAACTAACTGGCACTATCGAACCCGTAGGTTCATGGACGCGCGGACATAAGCTCTCCATACATTCCTATCCCGAGGTAATGTTTTCCAATCATTCCCTATATAATATACTTCCCTCAAATCATAGTTAATACTAGTCTCCCACCTCATTCTTGGTCTACCAACTGGACGTTTTCCCTCTGGTTTTACTACAAGAAGCTTCCACGCACGTCATTCGTGCCATATGCCCTGCCCATCGCAGTCTACTAGACTTAACTCTTCTTATTATATCTGGCTTATTATAAAGACAATGTAGTTCACTGTTATGTAGTCTTCTCCATTCACCTGTTTGTTCATCTCTCTTCGGTCCAAAATGTTTCCTAAGAACTTTATTCTCAAATACACGTATCTCCTTTCCCCCCTTAAAGTACGAGTCCATGTTTCGCATCCATATAACTGGTAGAATGATAGTTTTATATATTTTCAGTTTAATGTTTTTTTAAAGGAGTTGGGACATCAAAAGTCTCTACAATGCATAATAGCATGCATTTCAAGAATTGAGCCTATGTTTAATGTACCAAGTGCACGACAAAAAGAATAATTATATATATATATATATATATATATATATTTGCCGTTTTTAACTGCATGACACTAAAATCCAGCGCGAAAGCTGTCATTTAAACTACAGGCAAATAAAACCCTCACAACCTCCATCTGCGCCACGCTTAGCATCATCCCATTCCACTCTATTCAAGCAGGGACCTTATCTGCTTCGCACGGTGGGTTGCCATTGTTGGGTTCTGCCTTCGAGTTTTGAGCCTTGCAGTTAAAAGCGGCAGATAATTTTTTGGGCACGGCTTTGGTACATCACAACGCTTCTCTGGGAGAAATTTCAACATAGGTTTTAGTACGCAATGGTTGACAGTTCCCTTACAATACTGGAAGATCTGGAAGGTGGAGTTACATTATCGCAATAATATGATAAGTGATAAATGGTAATGAAGTACTAGTGGAGTATTTACGGGGTGAATTATAAATATGGCTATACGTTTGATCGCGTTGTGTGATGGAAATATTACCATTACAGGAAATATGAAATTACCGTTGGAAAGGCAATTATTCAAATTACAACAATGGAATAAAACAAAACAGTGTAGAACTTACGTCATTAGTCAAAATGGCGTTGAATATGCAACAGCAAATTACAATTGCTGCTTGAGCAATGACGTATGCTAATGATCGTGAGGCCGCAAGATGAGCAAGACGTGAGTTTAACTTAGCATTGCAGTCGTCGACTGTGGGGAAGTGGAGAAAATGACTGCTGGAAAAGGGAAGGATGCAGAAAATCAAACCTCCTGGAAGGCCTCGCATTAGCACGGATGTAGAAACACCGAAGAGAATTGTGGAAGCGTTCGACGCTAGCCCACAAAAATCAACCCGCCAAGCTGCACGTGAGCCGTGATTTGTTTTGTTTTGCTCTATTGTTGTAATTTGAAGGATTCCCTTTCCAGTGATAACATATTTCCTTTAATAATAATATTTTCGTCACAAAATGCGATGAAACGTATAGCCATATTTCTGAATCACTCTATAAACATTAATTTAATTTAAATTCCAGACCAAGGGGGGCCAAAGTAGTAACTTCCTTTAAGGAAACGCTCTTGTGTTAACCAAGAATCTAATCCGGGACCTGTAGTTGGGAAATATTACCGAATGATATAGTATATTTCGCAATAGAAGACAAAGGATTGGAGCATGCGATGTAATGGGATATGTAATGTAAGACAATCGATAAAAATCTGAATATTTTCTAATCTGTGACACATTGCATCGTATATAGAAGAAATTCGAGTAAAGTGAACCCTTCTGTTTTAGTGGACCCTGTTAATATCTTTTTTAATTGGTGCTGCCCTCGAACAGAAAATATTTTAATTTCTTCCCTTCATCAACTTTGATGTGTTCAAGGCCAGTTAATTTTATTCTTTGTACGAAGAAGGGTTTATTTGTGATATTTACGAAAACGACCATTTAATTTTTTTTCATGCTAAGAATTAATTCTTGATTTCGGTTATCAAATATTACAAATGTTGAAAAAACTCCTAAATATATTATGTAGATGCTGTTTTAAAACACCAGATTACGTTTATATAACACTTTGGCTAGACCAGTGTTGACCTATGGTAATGAAGAATGGACACTAAAAAGACAACATGAAAGCAGAATAACTGCTTGTGAAATGAGATTCATGCGCAGAACAGCAGGTTACACCAGATGGGATCAGAAAAGGAACACCGATATCTTAAAAGAATTGAAGACTACGCCAATTTTGGAATATATTAAACAGTACCAAATGAATTGGAAACACCATCTTGAAAGAATGAGTTCAAATCGGATCCCCAAAGCTGATTATAATTATATACCTAGAGGACGAAGATCTCTGGACCATCTTATGAAACGCTGGAGAGAAAATTTTCTATAGGATCGTAACAGGCCTTGGCCTAATACTTGGAAGTAAGAAGAAGAAGAAGAAGAAGAAGAAGATGAAGATGATGATGCTGTTTTAATATACTGACGGGTTTGGTTTGATATTACGTGACATGGTGGCTGTATAAAATAATTAAACATAACAAAGGAATTCGGTTAAAGTAGACCCTTCACGAGGCGGTTAAAGTTGACCTGGGTCCACTTTACCACGAATACGTATATTTTATCAACAAG
Organism: Diploptera punctata; assembly: GCA_030220185.1. NCBI lineage: Eukaryota > Metazoa > Arthropoda > Insecta > Blattodea > Blaberidae > Diploptera > Diploptera punctata. The sequence goes on along the minus strand of JASPKZ010003817.1, from coordinate 97,344 downwards.
GGTGCTATATGTAAAAACCATACACTTGATTAATTTTATTAATGTCCTTGTAATTTTACCTAAACCCAAAGACTGTCGCTGTCTGCATATGAATGAAGCGTGAATGTTATAATCAACGACAATTTTTCAAAACATTAAATAAATATCAACGCTTTTTAATTACGATCAGCCATAAATACTTTCAGATTAATTTATGCCTGTCTGTACAAATTAATAGAGTAAATAAACTTAAAATAGTGTAAAGGCTAGGCTAGAATGGACTTTAGAGTCCACTTTATTGCAATATGGAGGGTAAAGTGGACCTTTCTTGTAATGTAAAAATGTTAATAAAATATGAAGATGTTCCCTATTTGAATAAAATAACAATGCTATTCATACTTATAACACCAATGATAACACTGAGCAACAAAAAATAAACTTTTTTTTTGTCTCAGAAAGAAAAATATGTGATTCTGATAGTATTTTTTCTCCTGAATTCAAATATGATATCGGTTTTTCTCCTTCACGCAAGGTTTACGAGATACAGGAATTTATAATTTCAAACACTTCAATATTTTCTACATTCGTAACTACACAATATTCAGACTCACCTAGAAAGTAAGAAAGTAAGAAATGACTATTTTCTGCTATATTTCGCCTGTGGAGCATCCCTCTTGATGGTCCAACAATAATCGGCCAGCATATTAAGATTCCATTTGCCTTGATATCTCTTTTCCATAACTGAAATCTCCTGAAGAAAGTGTTCCCCGTGCTTATCGCTCACTGCGCCAAGATTTTCCGGGAAGAAATTTAGGTTTATTAAAAAATAATTATTTAAATCCATTAATTGAAACTGAAATAAAAATACTGTGGGTGATTGAGAAATTCCGAATACATATTTGAAAACACGATAAAAAAACTGCATTAAGTACAACTATTGGCACTCATGAGACAAAAATCATGTTTACCAATGTAATCACTGTAATTAAACAAAATTCAAGTGCCTTAATTAAACTAAGAAAAAAGAACAAATTCAAAATAGGGGTCCAATTATTACTGTATAAAGTAATTTGAGCTAGGATAGCTGAATTTTCTACTCTGAACACGAATTCTAGAATGAAGCTTGCATTTATATCCACCCCCACCTCTACCTCATTAACGCATCAATATGTAATATGTATGTAGGTGAATACATTCCCAGGGACATTGGATCTAGCCCCTATGCGGAATTCCTGTCTTCAACCAGTTAAACCTACGTTGACAGGAGCTGATCAGTTATTAACTATGTAATCTGTCATCCCGGTAAACCAATTCGCAACACACTTGCACTTCATGCCAGAGCATGGATACACTTTGATTTGATTGGTTCCCAACTTATCTCTTCAACCATTCGTCATGTACACTCTATCAGACATCTGCTAATTGCATTACATTACTGATTAATATATAAACGCCACTGAATTTGATTAACCAATGGAGATGACTTCTATGTCGATTCTCCATACTTTTCTTTCTAGTGACCCAGATTCCATTCCCGGTGGAGTACAGGATTTTAAACGTCCACTTTGAATTTTAATTTCTTATCATTGGCCGCGGTGGACTAGTGGTTATGCTCTTTGCCTCTGGTCCCGAGGGTCGCGGTTCAAACCCGGCCGGGTTCGATGGATTTTTTAGGACGGAAAAATCCAAGGAACAAGTCCTCCGGGAGGGACTTTAAGCCGTGGGTCCCGAGTCTGAAGATTTTCAGGATCGTAAAAGATCCTTAAGCTTGAATGAAAAGTCCTCTAAGCAAATTTTACCGAATTTTCTCATCCTAGTACTACCTTGGTTTCCTAGATGTCAGTATGAGGCGGAACGCTGACCACGGACCACTCAAAGAACATCTATACGAAAACAAGTGCAACTAAATTAGTATGGTTCAAATTCTTCCCTGTAGGGGGAGAGCGCCTAAATCTCTGTAAAGGGAAAACATGGGCTTACAAAAAAAAATCATTGGAAATCAGAACTGTTGGTTGTCCACCGGTTCTGATCTCGAGATAACGTGCCTTGTCACGCAGCGAGCCCGGGTTTGATCCCTGGTCGGGACAAGTTTCCTGAGTGAGGTTTTTATAATGTTTTTCCTAACCTCTAAGACAAATGTCTGGAAAATTTAAGGTTCGACCCTGAGTTGGACACAAGTTGAGGATATTTACTTTTTAGAGAAATAATGGAGGTTTAAAAATATCTTCTACAATTTATTGAAGATCATAAACCTACGGGTTCGATAGTGCCAGTGAGTTAGTTAGTTAGTTATTGAAGATATAAGACTGAAATGATTTGGCAACGTAAAGAGGATGTCAAATGACAGGATATCTAAGATGATATTAAATTTTGAAGCAGAGGGCAACAGAAGAAAGGGAAGACCAAAATAATACTGGTTCAAGGCGTGCATAGGAATATGGTGTCGAGGGGATTAACAGAAAAGGGATGTATGGAGGAGTACAATTTACAAGGCATTGTAGGAAAACTACTGTATTGTAGAGAATTTGCCTAATTTAATTTTCCATGGCGCGACAGGCCTAGAAGGCCCTTAGCCTATCAGCCGGCTGCTGGCCTCACATCCACACGTGTCAATCACAGAGATTATCATCTAGCCAGTGTAGGGGTGACATGTGGTCAGCATGTCGAGTCCCCCAGCTGTTATAGCTGGTTTTCTCAACCTGGAACCGCTACTTATTGTAGCTACCAAATGCCTCACGATGCTGGGTGGGTACCGGTCCCGAAATACCATGAGAAAATTTCTTCCCCCATGGAGACTCGAACCAGCACAAGTCCCCTAGCTCTGCGCCAAGGCTTCCTGCCTTAACCACTCGGCTACGGCGCGGGACCCTAATTTAACTAATATTATTAATTATTTTGATTATTATTAAAAATGATTATTAAACACTCAATAGTAGATTATTAGGTCTATATAAGATACAATCAATTTTAATTGGCATGGGCACGTACGACGAATGCAAGAAGAAAGTTTAACCACAAAAACATTGGAATGGTGTCCATCTGGAAGAAGAATGAAAGGAAGACCTCGAAACTCGTGGATGCAAGAAATCAGAACTGGAATGAGAACAACAGGACTGGAGGGTATGGAGTGGATGGATAGAGACGAGTGGAGAAGGAACATATAACTTCAGACACAGAAAGATGTGTAAACATTGAAAATCTGTATATAAATAAATATTATTCTTATTATTTTTATAATCAAATCCTGAACTGTTAAAGATCCATTAATTCCACTGCAATATCGTAGATCAAGAGTTTTCTAAAATATTTCCGCACGCAGGCTTAATATGGAGTGCTGTAGTTTGTCTTGAAGTGACTTCAATTTTATGTTGTGCTCAGAAAGAAGAACTGCAGAATGATTTTGTGATAAAGCTTGAGTTCGTGACCAGCTGACATACCGATGCCGCTAAATACCGTGAGAATGATGGCATCTGACAGATCGATGAATACCAAATGAAGCTTAAGCTAATATTGCCAGGTAAGGGCCGTCACACTGTCACGTGTTACCTGTCGTAATAACAACACATACGTACTCTATGTTGTAAATTGGTAATCTATTCAATCATAAATGAGCGTTCCTTCCTCATGCTTTTCAATATTTTCACAGTTCAGTAAAGTGCAAATAACGACACCTGAAAAAAAAATAAAAAGGCCTATTCCGTGCCAGGATACGCCTTATCAATATTCGATCGGACACGCATCTATACAGATGGAGCAGGGGCAGATTAAGCATGCTAATTCTTCTCCTTTTATAAACATGGTGGAAGAAATACTAACAATTTTGGTGATGAAATTGAAGCTATTAATCTCTCTTTAAAAAAATATTTTTAGTTGGCTACAACACTGCAAAAATGTTGTCATACTATCAGATTCCAAAGCCGCGATACAGGTCATAACACTAACCGTGTATCCAAAAAAATGAAGAAAAAAAATATATACAAAAATGAATCAGACTATTGAGAAACTTGGTAAACAAATAGTCTTACAATGGATTCCAGCTAATTCTGGAATACAAGGAAATGAAAGAGCTGATATACTCGCAAAAAAAAAGAGGATGCAAAATTAAGCAGAAAGTAACAAATGCATGTTATTATGAAACAATTAAAAGAATTAAAAAGAAAAAATGACGTAATTACAGTTCCACTTTAATTAAAAAAGTTAGAAACAGAAATATAAAAACAATGTGATTTTTTAAAAAACATATTGGGTCAATAATTACAAGTTCAGGTACCTGTGAAAGAGATGTACAAACTAAAATTGCAATGGCAAAAATGCAACTAAGACATTATATGGAATAATTTGGAACAAAAATATTACAAAGGAAACTAAAATGAAAAATTATAAGAGCATAATACAGAATATTTTGTCATAGGCCTATGGAAGTAAAATTTGGCCTTTGACGTAATTAAAAAATATTAAAATTGGAACAATTGAATTTGATTATTTTAGAAGAAACCTCCAAAAAAACAAGACAGGATAAAATAAGAAATGAATTCCTTTGGAGAGAAATGAATGTCACCACATCTGTTGTCAAGAGGATTGAAAATCAAACGCTTAAATTGTATGGCCATGTACAAAGAATGGAAAATGAAAGATGACTAAAAAATATATACCAATGGTTACCCCCTGGAAGAAATAAACGTGGCAGACCAAGATTGAAATGGAAAACCCTCGTCAGAACTATAATGGATGATAGGAATTTGGAAGAAGGAGAATTGAATGATAGAAATAAATGGAAAATGATGACGAAGAAGAAGAAGAAGAAAATCCATCTATAATTCCAGAACTATCACAAAAATGTGCAGTTGCTATACTGAGGCTTACTACAGGTCATGACTGCTTAGGAAAACATCTTCATGGATCTGGTGCACTAATGTCTGCTGAGTGTATATTGTGTGGAAATGGACAGAGAACATTTAACAAACTGTGTAGTTCTTCAAAATTATCAAGATGTGACATCCAAGTATTGGGAAGCAAGAAGCAGAATAACTTTGTAGCATTAGCTACATACATACATATTCGATCGGAGGACAAATGACTGCTATTGACCAACGTGATAGTTATTACATCATCTGGACACTTTTGAAGCAACGATTATAAATATTTTACATTTAAAACAGCATATCTTTTTCTTCTATGGGTGCTACAATTTCAACAGCGAATGTCTTGGTCTTCTCAATAATGCCATTCCACAATTTCTTATTCTTATTAACATTCAACTGGCTTTCAATTTTCATATTTTTAGATCCTTTTTTTATTCCTCCCATTTGTTCTTCGGTCTTCCTGTGGAAATTGTAGCAACTGGCTTCCATATATGTAACTTTTTTACCTGTCTCTCGTTTGAAATTCTGTTAATAGGAATAGAACAGCTTAATGTCTGTTCTTTGGTGTAATTTATTCTGGTTTTATTTTTAATTAATATATTTAGTTCACTATTTGTTCTTATATTCTCCAAATATTGTTTGTGATTTTTATTTTATAAATACTATCTTCAAAATCTTCCTTTCGAACATCGAATTTTTTGTCATTTTCTTTTAATTCCAAGTTTCACAAGAATAAGTAACAACTAGTCTTACTAATGCTTAATGCTTTTTAATTTTGAGTTTTTGGATACTATTGGAGCAGTGGAATCGATATTGTGGAGGCATGGGATTACCAGTCGAAGGTGGCACAATACATTCCTTATTATTTGCAGACGATCAAGTGTTGATAACTCAGAGTAGTGAGGATGTGAAATACATGATGAGAAAACTTCTAAATGCTTTTGAAACAGGAGGATTAAGAGTAAACATGGAAAAAACTGAATATCTTGTAATAGGAGGAAGTGGACGAGATATATCCCTATCCCAAGGAATTATTAGAGCTGTTAAAAAATTTAAATATTTGGGATCACTTATTGATGAATCAGGGAGTTGTAATGCTGAAGTAGATAGCAGGTTGGTACAAGCACGAAGAGCCATAAAAATGTTGAATGGAGTACTGTGGAGTAGGACCATGTCAACCACACGAAGAAGAGAATTTTGAAGTCTACTGTGGAAAGCATAATGACTTATGGTGCTGAGGGATGGACTTTGGTAGAGGGACAACAAACTAAGATCTTGGCAGTGAAGATGGATGGAATAAGACGCAGTGCCAGGGTGTCCAGGTTGGAAAGAAGAAGAAATGAAGAAGTGAGGCAGATGATGGATATGGAGGAGACAGTGGTGGAAAGGATCGAAAGACGAGCTCTTCAGTGGTACGGCCTTGTCAGGAGAATGGAGGATGATGGGTGGCCCAAAATTCTTTTGGAATGGTCACCTTCTGGTAGAAGGAAACGGGGCAGGCCAAGAACAACTTGGAGAGGAGAGAGATCCATAGACTGATGAACGACCGAGGTCTGGAGGAGGATGAATGGCGTGATCGGCAAGAATGGCGAATGGGAATACAGGGTAACCGCTGAATAGTGGAGAGACCCTCAAAAGTAAAGTAAGTAAGGATACTAGTTTATTTCATAACAACGTTACACTCGCAGGATATGTCCTGTTACCAAGCATTATTGTACTTTTAATTTTTTCTTCTATTGAATTTTTACTGTTTAACACTGATGTTAATTGTATGATTTTTACCTGGTAAACAATGTTTCATTTTCTTCGTTTTAACCGGGACTGATGGTGTTATATAGCAGACACAAATCCGTTATACAACCTATATAACACCATCAGTTCCAGTTAAAACGCAGAAGATAAAAAATGTTTTCGAAAGGCCTCCATATTAGAATAATTTGAAGAAGTTTAATAATTTAGTTGAGGACGACTGACTTACCAGGTAAAAATTATATAATTAACATCTTATTACATAACCTTAACGGTGTTTTAATATGAATTTAAAAAGTGTTGATAGTTTAACACTGTTCCTGGATATTTTAATGAATTTAAGTGCTGTATTGGAATATCATTTAAACAGCAAGATCTTCGATTTTATTGTTCTTTTCGAAAACCAGCAATGCTATCATAAATTTATTGGATGGCAATTTATTATGGTTCTTGCAAACTAGATATCTATACCTTAGCCGCTTATACGTAGAGTGATCCTATCATAAGCAAACGCCAATTGTATTCCTCCGTCATTCGCTTTTGATCGTAAAATGGCGTAGGCAAATAAAAAGTAATTTCATTTGACTATTTAACTCATGCCCCAAATGGGAGTCAATGACCAATTACATTTCAATGATTTTTTATTTACAACCAATCAAAGTCGTATTTCGCCTAAAATTTACCAACTAAAGTTTATCATAATAAAGAAAGCACCTCCTTTTTAACATTCTGAATAGGTCATAGCATTATTTTGCAGTGACTGACCCTCCAAGAAATACGGCTACGAGATTGTATATATAGTGCATGAATGTCAGCAGAAAGCGCACGCGATAAATAATATAAAAACATTTTTAACAATTGATTATACCACAAAAAAAAAAAGAAAACACTGTTTGCACTTTCGTAAACGAATTATTTTCCAGGAAACGACGTTGCAGAAAAATATAATTGACATATTTACATCAAAGGACATCAAATTAATTAATACCTATAACGTTGGTTATAAATCTCTCCACTAGGGTGCATTGTTACAATATTGCGATCCTTTGGCAATAAATAATATTATGATCTGGTTGCAGTGATGAACAAATGAAGGAAATGAAGCGTACCAATCGTTTCTCATTTGTTTTCAAACATCGCCGTTTACATTAAATATAAAAATATTTTAAAATATCTATAGTTAAATAATGATTTATGAGTAAACAACTTAATTTTATTCGTTAAAAAGTCCTAACAAATGCTACCCTTGATTTCCAAATTCTCTAGATAAATTCACTCCTCACTTCGCGAGTCGTGAATTTATCGATAATTTGGAAATCACTCGTGGCATTACTTACGATAAATGTATTTGTTGGAATTCTTTCAATAACGATTGGTATAAATCTATGGTTGCCTACAATGACCGTCACACTGACAGGGAGCATGTGTGAAGTATAAGACATGTGATTGTTGAATGGAGTAGATTACAAGAAAGCTGGTGAGTTTTTTTACTAGGCATGTGAAATACACTTAAAGTAACTGTTCTTTGACCACTAGTCAAAGTGTTTGCCAGACTTGTGTTTCAAATATTTACATGGCGACACAGCAACAGAAGACTGGTTACATTCAGCCATTTTGTTGCATCAGAATCAACTGAAGCATGACTGAAATCTATTATCCATATATAATAAACTATATTAAGTTTTAATTGTTGATTAGGTATATTTTAGAATATTTTCCATGTCTTCTTCTTCTTCTTCTTCACTTCACGGGCTAGGCAAAATGCCTGTTCCGCCTCACAGTTGTTCTGTCCATCTTTTCACTGGTCTTCCTACATTCCTTGAACCTCTTGGCTTGTAGTTAAATGCTGCTTTTGGTATCTTGTTACGTTCATTCTTTCCAAACCATTTTTTCTCTATATCCTTTGATTTTATCATTTAATGGATATATATTTAACTCTGTTCTTATATCTTCATTGTTTAACCGATCCATTCTTGTGCAGATTCCACATATCATTTGAAATATTGACAGTTTCACATTTAAGTCTCTTTCAGTTTTTGTGTTTATAGTAAAATTACAACCCAAATAATTAAATTTTTCTATGTTTTGAATATTATTATTTTCATTTAGGCCACGAAGAATAACAAATATATTTAGAGGACATATTTTTTAACTTAATGCAGAGAACTATGTTTTCGCGTACTTATTGATCCCACATCTTACGTCAGTGTCCAATGAAAAGTGAGTAGGTCATGTAGTTTTGTTTTGACTAGGATCACTTTAGAGCGGATAGCCTTTTCAGTAGAATGATTATGTAGATATCGGGATATGAAATGTTCACCCCTGGCATAATACATGCACAAAGAACCTTTATATTAAAGAATATTTAATTTTTGAAAGTTGTCAATAATTTAACGTTTCAAAAGGCTATTTCTTTAATCTAAATTAAATTACTTTTAATGTAAGAGAGACTTTTTTTTTTACTTTGAAGTAAAAGAAAATAGACGGTTCTATAAACAGCCTTGTTCAGAAAGCTATTAACACCCTTCAGGGTGGCAATTTTATTAAGCTCTTTTGTTGCTAAATTGTTTATCTAAAGCTTGGAAAATTAGAGATAAGCATTGTAAATGGCAGAGGGTTAAAAGCCCACTAACTATTCGATAAAAGAGAAATCCGGCGCTTTATCAAGCCTTGATTTACAACTCCGGGGATAGTTAATGCTGTCTGCTATCACTCCTCAACACCACCCTCATTAGCTGGGATTCCCCTATTCTTCCGCTTAGGTGTAACCCTTCATTTTCACGTCAAAATACTCCATTCATCACTCCTTTTTCCGTACACCCTAAATATTATACTGATAACTAACTCACTGGCTCTATCGAACATGTAGGTTCATGACCACACGGATATAAGCTCTCCATACATCCCTATACTGAGCTAATGTTTTCCAATCATTCCCTGTATAATCTATTTTCCTCAAATTATAGTTAATGCTATTCTCTCACCTCATTCTTGGTCTACCAAACTCATTCTTGGTCTACCAACTGGATTTTTCCCTCTGGTTTTCGTACAAGAAGCTTCTATGCACGTCTTTCATTCTCCATTCGTGCCACATGTTCTGCCCATCGCAGTCGACGGGACTTAACTGTTCTTATTATATCCGGAGATTATACAGACAATAATAGAAAGTATAATTACATATGGATCAGAAAGCTGGGCAATAAATTAACGTATGGAGAAAATAATCTTGGCGACAGAAATGGATGGATTACAGAGAAGTATGAGAATATCCAGGCTACAACATATTCGAAATAGGCTACATATATCAGACAAGAAATGGATGCACAAGAAACTGATAACGAAAGGATAATAGAGAGCTCTACAGTGGTATGGACATGTACAACGGATGTCGGAAGACCAGTGGCCTAAACAGGTGTTAGATTGCATGGTACCAGGCAGAAGGAAGAGGGGGAGAAGTAGAAGAATATGGTATGAGGGAATATATGATGCCATGATGAAGAGGGGTATGGAAGAGGGACAATAGGAAGATAGGAATCTCTAGAAAGCAGGAATCAAGGGCGAATTGCTGTAAAGTGGAAAGCCTGTAATAGGTATTATGAACGTATTATATCTGCATTTCTATAAATACCATGTAGTTCATTGTTATGTAGTCTTCTCCATTCACCTGTCTGTTCATCTCTCTTTGGTCCAAAAATTGTCCAAAGAACTTTATTCTCAAATACTCGTATTGTCCTTTCTTCCTTAAAGTAAGAGTCCATGTTTCGCATGCATATAATATAACTAGTAGAATAATAGTTTTATATATTTTCAGTGTCCACCGCTGTGGTCTCGAGGTAGCGTGCTGCCTTGTCTCGCTGCGGACCCGGCTTCGATTCCCGGTCGGGACAGGCTCCTGGGTGAGGTTTTTTCGGGGTTTTTCCTCACCTGTAAGACAAATGTCAGGAAGCGTAGGGCCCAACGGTCCCCGAAAATCATCCGGCCATCATCATCCTTATCATTATCATCATCATTCTTCACCGGTGTGGAAAGCAACGGGAAGCTACCACATCTATAATTCCATAGTAAAGCTGCAAAGCATATGATATGATTGCAGTGAAAGACCTGCCCTTCGGGCAGAATTACTATGGATGGATTTACAGTTTAACTTTAACGTATTTAGAAAGGAGTTAGGATGAATAATTAAGCATGGGGTCATTTTTTTATATTTATCCCTAAGGTAATTTAGTCTTTCGGTCAAAATATCTGGGTGTGTATGTAAAAAAAATAAAAGCTTGTTTCCTGGGTTTATTGTCACCTATTTCCACCGTGAAAAAAATCTTCTTCTTATGGTAGGCGACTATAACTTCAGTGAAGTTTTGGCCTCCTGAAATATTTTTATCCATTCAGATCTATTCTGGATACAGACTGTGCAATTTTTAATTTTCATTTCTAATATATATATACTTTATGATTTTTTTTGGGCGTCCAGCTGTTCTGATGCATATTCCTTTCCATTTGTACATTCTTTTTACAAGTGTGTCTTCTTGCATTCTATTGACATGTCCAATCCAGCGATAACTTTGAGCTTTAATGTGGTTTACTATATTTTTATTTTATATTAAATTATTTATGCGCCATGTGCCTTTCTTTTCTGTAATTACCCAAAACTCCTCAGTAAGAGTTTCCTTTCAAATATTAATATTTTCAGTTTATCTGATTCTTTGAGTACCCATGTTTCATAGCCTTAAGTTACAACTGGTCTTTTTTCTGTATTATACAGCTTAATTTTAGTTTGCCTGGAGACAATTTTAGTTTTAAAGAACATTCTATTTGCATAGTAGGCTTAGAGAGATTCAGTGAAAAAACTCAGCAGGTTTAAATTCTGCATGTGATGTGTTTTACAATACACTATACTTACTTACTTACTCACTGGCACTATCGAACCCGTAGGTTCATGGCCGCGCGTACATAAACTCTCCATACATCCCTATCCTGAGCTAATGCTTTCCAATCATTCCCTGTATAATCTACTTCCCTCAAATCATAGTTAATGTTGATCTCCCACCTCATTCTTGGTCTACCAACTGGGCGTTTTCCTTCTGGCTTTCCTACAAGAAGTTTCCATGCACGTCTTTCATTCCCCGTACGCGCAACATGTCCTGCCCATCGCAGTATACGAGACTTGACTGTTCTTATTATATCTGGCTTCCTATAAAGACCACGTAGTTCATTGTTATGTAGTCTTCTCCATTCACCTGTCTGTTCATTTCTCTTTGGTCCAAAAATTTTCCTAAGAACTTTATTCTCAAATACTCGTAATGTCCTTTCCTCCCTTAAAGTAAGAGTCCATTTATTGCATACTGCCGAATTTTATTTGTTTATGTTATTAAAATGAGTTTATATATATATGTCCACCGCTGTCGTCTCGCAGTGGGCCCGGGTTCAATCCCCGGTCGGGGCAGTTTTTCTGGGTGAGGTTTTATCGGGGTTTTTCCTCACCTGTAAGACAAATGTCAGGAAAACTTTAAGGCCCAAACGGTCCCCGAAATCATATGGCCATCATCCTTATCATTATCATCATCATCCTTCACCGGTGTGGAAAGCAACCTACACAATTCCCTAGTAAAGCTGCATGCATAGCATGAAAAATGCTATGATTGCAGTGAAGGACCTGCCTTCGGGCAGAATTACTATGGATGGATATATATACATACATGTTGAATTGAACCCGCTTATATATATATATATATAAGCGGTTCAATTCCCGGTCGGGACAAGCTCTTGGGTGAGGTTTTTTCGGGGTTTTCCTCACCTGTAAGACAAATGTCAAGAAGCTTAGGGCCCAACGGTCCCCGAAAATCATCGAACTTCAAAGAGGAAATATATATCTTCATAAGTCTCGAAAACTTATATTTTAAATAAACTACTCCTTGAAATAATTAAATTAATTCTTTTAATCTCAAGCCTAATTATTAGAATCGTCATTATTATCATCATTATCATCATCTTCACCGATATGTAAAGTAACGGGAAGTTTACCACACTTGTAATTTCCTAGTAAAGCTGCAAAACATAGCATGAAAATGCTATGATTGCAGTGAAAGACCTGCCCTCGGGCAGAATTATTATGGATGGATGGATGGATGGGTAGAAGAAGGAGCAAACCAAGAAACGTGGGCACATCTCTATACAATTAAAAGGTGTAAAACCACATCCAGTAGTCACATTATGGGTCACCGTGGATTCCTTAGATCAAAACATATTCACAATTGTGAGGTTATGTTTATGTGTATAAGAACAGTTATTCCTGACATATTTTAGGGGTGTGTTTTTGTATCTGTTGTTTAATTGCTATAATTTTATCCCTAATAAACAAAAAACAATTGATTATATTTAAAATATTCAAAACCAATTAAATTATTCATAAATTAATTACAATTAAATCAAGACACGTTAATATTATTTTCTTTTGTTTTTTATATAGGCCCCTAATTAGATAAGGACGGACTACCAACAATTTAATTTATGTTTCTAGAATACATTTTATTATTTGTTTTAGCCTTAATCTTAACTATCATTAACTGATTGTATTATTGATCATAATAAGTATATTAGGTACTTTAAGGGAGGAAAGGAGATTACGAGTATTTGAGAATAAAGTTCTTAGGAAAATTTTTGGACCAAAGAGAGATGAACAGACAGGTGAATGGAGAAGACTACATAACAATGAACTACATGGTCTTTATAGGAAGCCAGATATAATAAGAACAGTTAAGTCTCGTAGACTGCGATGGGCAGGACATGTTGCGCGTATGGGGAATGCAAGACGTGCATGGAAGCTTCTAGTAGGAAAGCCAGAGATTAAACGCCCAGTTGGTAGACCAATTTGCAAGATAGAAGCATGGCTTCACAGCATTTGGTGGATGGGAATTACAATGTATATAGAGAAGGATTTGCGTTTAGATCGGTACTTGCTCAGGTAGCTCAGTTGGTAGAGCACTTGGTCTAGAGAACCAAGGGTCCCGGGTTCAAGTCCCGGTCTGAGCGTATAATTTTTCTCTTCAAATATCATGTAGTATTTAATATTAGATTTAATTATGATTGTTATATTCTGATGTAATATATGTTTGTCCTGATGAGTGGAAGAGAAGGCGACATTGTCTTAACTCCACCAGGCTAAATAAATAAATAAAATACATTTTATAAATTAACAAGGGAAGGGGAACCTAGAATTACTGTTCGGTTGCTTAATAATGGCAAATCAGTATAAAAAAATATCGAAAGTGATTCCACAGTTCGTAAATTCTACGAAAAAATGATTACTATAAAAGCAAAGCCCTAAGGAAGTACTTCGTAAATTAAAGAAAGATTAATTAATTAATTAACTGATCAAATTACCCACTGTAGATCACTTCTAATATTCAATGAAATTCAAAGCAGCATATAACTCCTTTGAAAAAACGTGAAACTGCAAACATATACAACTACAAGAATGGTTATTGTGAGTTATCCGTAAGAGATAAACATATGCTGTTGTGGAATTTTTTGTAGAACTTTTTGAGATATTCAATTCTGTGTACATTAACTTTGTGTATTTGTTACTGTTTAGGCAGCGTAAGCCATTTAATCGTCCAAAGAGCTACTTTTTTTCACGTTTTCCACTTCAAAGGGCGATTTTTAAGGGTGTAGTATGCCTAGTTAAGTATCACAACTCTCTTATAGCCTATGTTCATCCCGGGAATCTCCTGAACTTTTTGCAAAACGCCCCATCACAATCGGATCAACAGTATGGCGGCGCATACAAACAAACAAACAAACATTCAATTTTATATATTGGCCGCGGAGGACTAGTGGTTATGCTCCTTGCCTCTGGTCCCGAGGGTCGCGGGTTCAAACACGGCCGGGGTCGATGGATTTTTTTTAGGATGGAAAAATCCAAGAAGCAAGTCCTCCGGGAAGGACTTTAAGCCGTGGGTCCCGAGTCTGAAGATTTTCACGTTCGTAAAAGATCCTTAAGCCTGAATGAAAAGGCCTCTAAGCAAAATTTACCGAATTTTCCCGTCCTAGTACTACCTTGGTTTCCTAGATGTCAGTATGAGGCGGAACGCTGACCGCGGACCACTCAAATGACATCTATACGAAAACAAGTGTAACTAAATTAGTATGGTTCAAATTCTTCCCTGTAGGGGGAGAGCGCCTAAATCTCTGTTAAGGGAAACATGGGCTTACAAGAAGAAGACGATTCATTCCGCATAAGACGAAATAAAGTTTTATATGTTGCAAGAAGTGTTTTACTAATTCGATGGAAATTCAAACATGTTAACTCACACGTAAAACGTAATTTTCATCCTTGTAGCATTTATAACTAATTACGTAGGGCAGATAATTGAATGCATATTTTAATGGACGTTAAATACTGCAGTGATAATGAAGAAAGTTGCTTATTATCTGTAGGAGCAGTAGCTTTGATGTGGTTATTAACACTGCCACAAGTTTGTCAAATAACAAGGGGTGTGAGATTCACTAACAACTCTCCCTCACCTGCCGCCCTTTTGATGTGGTCAAACTCTCCCTCTGTCTTCATTTACATCAATTTTCTTTCACAATTTTGCCTTCATTTGCACACATTTGTAATCAATCCAGAGTAAAATATTCTTAACTAGGAGTTTTTAAAAGTAAAATCAGGTAAATATATAACTCTATGCCTCATAATATTACGGATTTTGATAAAAAGTCGAGGCAGTCCCCTAAAATTCATTGTTAAAACCGTTGAGGTGGAGAGTCATAAAATAAAATAAGTTAAATAGCTTCTTAGGTAAAATCCGTCGTCCTCAACTTTTAAAATATGCAATCTTTATGCCTGTAGGCCTTTCAGGACATCCGTCCCATCTTCAGCAGTTCATTCTTCGCTACAGCATCCAGTATGATGTTTGATGCTGCTGGTCCTAATGTGGCTTTGTCGGGAAATAAATATTAATCTTTCACGAGGGATTCTGAGCAGTTGATATCGAGTCTGAAGATTTTCGGGGTCGTAAAAGAACCTCAAGATTAAATTAGAGCCTCTAAACAAAATTTAATCTTCCTTTTCGAACCAAAAAATATATTAGTTACCTACTAGATTTCTCATTGTGGTGATGTGCTTTCACATATCACTCGCTGATAAAGTAATCCCACTACAGCCCTCAAGTGGCCCTTGGCGTAGTAGGAGGTTGGGCTCTCACTTTTTCTGGACAATCGGAATTTGATGTCAGTCGGGTTTTCAGTCTTGCGTGACGGCATCCTTTACCCCCAGAACAAGCGTCTGGTAGTCATTTCCGTTAGAGGCCATAGTGTCGCCAGAAGGTTTGGGTAAGTCCCCACCGGGACTTGAACCCTCGACCTTCCGGCTTGTAGCGCAGTGCCTTATATGGAAAAGGAGCGTTACAAAATATTATCTAGTGAGCACCCTTGTCCCCATTTGGGGATGTAGGGTGTTAGACTATAATAATAATAATAATAATAATAATAATAATAATAATAATAATAATAATAATAATAATAATAATAATAATAATAATAATAATAATAATAATAATAATAATAATAATAATAATAATAATAAATATAATAATAATAATAATCTTCTTCTTCTTCCTTCCAAGTATTAGGCCAAGGCCTGTTACGATCCTATAGAAAATTTTCCCTCCAGCGTTTCATAGGACGGCCCAGTGATCTTCGTCCTCTTGGTATATAATTATAAACAGCTTTGGGGATCCGATTTGAACTCATTCTTTCAAGATGGTGTTTCCAATTTAGTTGGTACTGTTTAATATATTCCAAAATTGGCGTAGTCTTCAATTCTTTTAAGATATCGGTGTTCCTTTTCCGATCCCATATGGTGTAACCCGCTGTTCTGCGCATGAATCTCATTTCACAAGCCGTTATTCTGCTTTCATGTTGTTTTTTTAGTGTCCATGCTTCACTACCATAGGTCAACACTGGTCTAGCCAAATAATAATAATAATAATAATAATAATAATAATAATAATAATAATAATAATAATAATAATAATAATAATAATAATAATAATAATAATAATAATAATAATAATGATAATAATTATTATTATTTTTATTGTGTTTATGTTTATAATTATTATTGAAAAACTATATAACCAGATTTTGATTTTACATGTTTTCAAATATAGCTGAAAGAATGTGAAAATTTGTATTATCCTAGACATGAAGGATGATGGTTTGTATGATAAACTGAAATAATTTGTTCTTTTTTATTTATTTATTTATTTATTTATTTATTTATTTATTTATTACATTTCTTTGCTCTTTTCCTTCTGGACACATAGAAAGACAAGAACAAGATTCTCACCCAGGTGAAGATTTAAAATCCCCTACCCTGCGAAAGTAGAATTAACATAGTCGGAGTGCAAGTTAGGAACTTCACCGAGCACGCAATGACAACGGAAAATAAGAGAGAATCGGATTTGCTTTTAAATGTTTTGAGAAATAGTTAATTCTGGAGGGGAAACCCATTGGACAAGTGAACCATTTTAAATACCTGGGTTATGAAATCCCTTATTTTAAAAATGAAGATCTGTTTAGCAAATTCAATAAATTTAATTATATATGTGGCATAATTAAAATATAAAATTATGGAATATTCACCTGAAAGGTCCGTCTCCTCAACTTAATTGATTATTTAACTGTAGCTCTTTCGATGTAGCTGCCGATGATGGGACAAGTCCCGAAAGCGCTACAGTTAAATAATTAATTAAGTTGAGGAGACGGACCTTTCAGGTGAATATTCCATAATTTTATATTTTAATTTTGAATAATACCTCAACGGAACACACCATGAATCTTATAAAAGTTGATGTGGCACAATTAAAATAATATTTAAAAACACAAGAATGGTAACAAAACTAAAATTTTATAAAGCAGTGGCAGTCCCTTACTATTGTATGGTAGTGAATTTTGGGTTTTAACTAGAAGAGAAGAGAAGATCATAGAAGTAGATGAAATGAGATTTCTGAGAAGTGTAGCTGGCTGCAAACTTCTAGATAAAAGAAGAAGTGAAGATATTAGAAATGAGCTAAATATTTTTAAACTTTTAGATAAAATGAAATAATCTAGAAAAAAAACTGGAAAGCATATTTTCAAAGAATGAAAGATGATCGGATTCCAAAAATTATACTTAATTACAAACCAAGAAGAGACAGGAATATTGGTAGACCGAAAAAGAGGTGGATTCAACTTTTTGAATGAGAATCTATGAGACCACAACAAGCCACATGGGCTTAATCCGTGATTGTTGAGGTTATGAATACATAGAGTATTTTATATAGGTATTTAATTATTTTATAGATTATTTTAATTATTCAAATAAAAGTCTGTTGAAATAAAGTTTTAGACATTATATATTTCAGAACAAAGTTTTCCTTAGCTAACTGTAAAATCTCTACTTGAGTGGAATGTTACTACTGTTAGGGCTTTGTATGTTAGTGAGTACAGTTAGGGTAACTATAGGTCAAAGCTTAGTATATAACCCTGGGGAAGTGAGGGCCTCGTGTCTATCTGTGATATGAAGAGCCGCTGATGGGTGTGTAAGCTACCATTTTTCTTAATATGTGTCCTGGACTAATGGAAAGGGAATCAATTGCCTTAACCATTTTAATACTATTTTCAAAAGGTATATTAGAATTTTAAACATGTAGAATAGGGTAGATTTATAAAACCCCCATTCCTCTCTCTCAAACCTCAGGAAGTTCTGTAGTTTTTAATATAAGCTTAGATTAGTTATTTAGGGTTAGACACTTAGGTTTATTTGTAATCATTGTTCTCTAGAAATAAAATGGTTAAATTTAAGAATCCATTTGCTTATTTCAAAACACGTATGCATATATAACTGTATCTCCTCATACTAACGCTCAGCTAGATACTCACGCTACCAGATTTTCCAAGTCCCGAAGGTCCTTAAAGCCTAAGAAAACCAGCGGTCCATAATAATTGATGATGATGACGTTTTAAGAAACAGTTGAACGCCTGTGAAGTACAATATTTCTATCATTCAAGTCTTCTTTTTTTATGTCTTAAAAGAGATGAGAATCATTATTCCAGATAAGTTATAGAAAAAATATTTTGAAGATATTATAATGACGTCGGTTGCTTGTTGCGAAACATGTTTAAGTTCACAAAACTAAGGTTTGCTCAGCCCTTGTAATCTTCTCTCTCTTGTGGCAGTGACGGATAAAGGAACATTGGAAAAGAGTGGGTGGGGATAAGATCAAAGGATGTAGAGAACCCCCTTGACTTGCGGAAATTTGATTGGCGGGAAGAGACGCGGCAGAAAGAGTGCAAACACCATCACAAACCTTTCTAACTCCCACTTCTTACTGATGTAGTCGGTGTCAAGATTTTGCAGTCAGAATATCTACTGGGTCGCGGCTTGTTGGGTTTCCTTCAAAAGCGCATTTAACACTCGCATCTGCTTCAAAAAACCAACTATTTGCTTCATCAATGTTCAAAGATGTTTCGTATAAAGTTTCCAACACGTACCACTAAAATTTTTCTAAATCCGAGGCTCACACCATGGGCATGCGCCAACAGATTAAAGTGGGTACGATTTTTATTCACGCAATACTGCCAACATGCACAATGCTGTTTGTATAATTTAATATAAAGTATTTTTAGATCTAAAATGACTTAAAAGCAAACCTAACGCAATTTAAGTACTCTATAGTTCAGTTCTGCCTTCTGTAGCAGCTTTTGAGGGGTCTATGTTGGATGGCGCAGTAAGGGCGAGTTGCAGGTACTGCCAGCAACTATAATCAGTTTCTTCTTCTTCTTCTTCTTCTTCCTTTCATGTGATTGACCTAATGGTCTGTTACGGTCTCAATCTAACGTTTGAAGGGTCTGCCCAAAGATCTCTTGCCTGGTGGCTGGTAATTTAAGATATGACTTGGTAATCTTGTTCCGCTCATTTTTCTTACGTGAGATTTTCAGTTGTTTCTGTATTTTTGCACATATTCCATGACTGATTCTGTTTGTAATTCTTTGAGAATCTCAGAATTCCGTTTATGGTCTGTTCTTGAGTAACCTGCAGTACGGTTCATACATTTCATTTCTGCCGCAGTTAGTCTTTGTTCATATACACTGCGAATTGTCCAGGCCTCACTGCCGTAACATAATATGAGTCTGACCAGTGTTTTATAAATTCTAGTTCGTGTGTGTTGCTGTACTGTGTTTGGCTTGAACATATTATTTATAATTCCTGTTACTCTGTTAAATTTTATAATTTTTGACTAAAATACTTTTCCTCTTCGTATGTAACTTGGTATCCGAGGTAGTTAAATGTGTCAGTTTTGAAAACTTAATAGTTACCACACGTTGAATTTTTTTATCTACTAGTTGTGTATTAGTGAATACTTATGTTTTCTCATATGTTTGGAGTGTTCATTATAGAATAGTGCTGTTTTTATAACTTCTTCTTCTTCTTTTTCTTCACGGTTTAGGTTTTTCTCTAGCCTGTCCCGGCTCCAAATTGCTGTTCTTTCCATCTTTTCATTGGTCTTCCCAAACTTCTTCTTCCTCGTGGTGAATAGTTGTATGCTGCTTTTGGTATTCTATTCTCAGTGATCCTTGCCAAGCGTTCTTTCCAGTTTGTTCTGCATTTCTCTACTGTTGTGTTTAATTCCTCTACTTTTAGTTGTCTTATTTCTGTGTTATGTTTTGTCTGTTCTTTGATATCCCGCTATTTGTCTGAGGAATCTCATTTCAGCAGGAAGAAGCTGCACAGACAACGTATTCACTTTAAAACAAGTAATAGAGAAGCGAAGATAATTCAACTTAGAGACGCACATCCTCTTTATAGATTATAAGAAGGCCTTTGATAAAGTGTCTAGACCAAAATTATGGAACATATTAAGTGAAAAAGTAATTCCACTGCACTTGATAGCAGTAATTAAGAAAATGTATGAGAAAACAAAAATGAAAATAAATCAAAGGGAACCTGTTTTTATAACAATTTATAATAATAATAATAATAATAATTATTATTATTATTATTATTAATAATAACAAGAAAATTATTTTTGTATGGCTACCACTTCCCTCCCCCACTCGGCAATGTTCCCTCCTGCCACACGCCTTAGCATTTACAAAGACGACTACAGTTACAGAACTGGACTACAGTTAAGTTTTCGGGTAAATCCCGAGATGAGATCTCGCATTCTTGATTCTACGTCAGAATCAATTTCTCCATCACAGACCACAATGTTCAATTCCTCATCGGAGAGTATAACGTTCAAATTGTACAAATTCTAAATCACCTTCTGACAATGAAATATAAATTAATATTAAACTATTTACTTGTCCTTAGGAATGTCGATTCAACTTCTTCATCAGAGAGTTTAAACCTCATCGTTGAATACAAAGTTCAAATTATACAAAAACCATCATTGGATGATGAAATATAAATTTAACATTGATCTATTTATTAAACTTATGGAATGTGGATTGGTAGAAAACTATGTATGCATTTTCTATTTGATTCTGGAATGCTGACAAATTGTATGTATGTGTGTCATGTATGTGAGAATATAAAATGTAGCGGTTTACAACCCAAATCAGTCTTGTATGTAGAAACGACGAGACATTTGTGAAATAAAAGGATAATTTTAATAATCAATTGAGTTGGTGTTTACTTGATGAAAATCCATAAGCAATTAACAAAGTTTTTCCTTTACCCAAAGAAAACATAAATAAATATGTTGTAATGTCATACATAGGCCCACTTTCAAATAAAATATCTAAACACTTTAAAAATTTGAACATTAATGTGGCATTTAAAACTAATAAAACTCTACAAAATATAATGAAAAACAATAAAACCAAAACAAAAAAGAAAAATTATCAGGTGTATATAAATTGAAGTGTGGCACATGTGACAATGTCTATATAGGACAAACTGGTAGACCTTTTATCTCTCGGCTAAAGGAACACATGAGAGCATATAACAGAAATTTAGAAAATTCAAAATATGCTAACCACCTATTCCAATTTAATCATTGTTTCGATCCAAATTTTGAAATTTTACATATTTGTGATAAGGGTAAGAAGTTAGATCTTTTGGAGGCTGTAGAAATTAATAAATTTAAAAGTAGTAAAAAACTGTTAAATTCTCAACTTGATTTGAATGAATCCCCTTTGTTAAATTTAAAAATTTAAATAAATATTGTTGTATTGTTGCTTAGATCAGTTGGAACACAATTCATAATTTGTTAACATGTCTGAAGAAGGTACAGTGTACCGAAACAGCTGTCACTGAATTATATAATAAATATGAAAATCAAATAAAACTACGTTCTATTTTTATTTAATAGATAATTTTAAAACTACAACTTTTGATTCCTTTTGAACAAGTTATATCAACGATCTTAACTCTCTAACCGGTAAAGGTATCAAATTAAATGGCATGTAAAGCAACATCCAACAATAGGTAGAGTAAATAGTAAGTTCTGACGTATATGTTGGCTTCATTCGAACAAAGAAATAAAATGGTTGGGAAAAACAATATGGCTGCCACGCTAAACGGTACAAACAGTATATTTCATTAAAATATAATCGAAACATATTTATAAAACTTTTGCAAAATGGGCAGATGAGAACGACCTGAAATTAAACGAGGACAAAACTGTTCATATGACCTTCAGGAGAGGAGGCAGACTAGCGGGAAAGGACAAGGTTTTGCTGAATACCCGAGCGCTGTCCACAGTCAACAGTTTCAAATACCTAGGTATCACTCTCCAGCCTAAGGGAAACTCCTTCAACCTGCATATATCGGACAGGACAAGCCAAGCAATCAAAGCCATGCACGAAATAAAATACATAACCAAGATGTCCATGGAAGCAGCAATAAAACTCTTCCACACCAAGATTGTACCCATAGTTACATACGGTCTTCAACTGATATGGGATCATCTGGACGCCAACAGCTTTAGACTCCTGGAAAAAGTGAAATCGATGTATTTGAGAAAGCCTATTCGCACCCTCCCGCACGGTCTATGAACTGACAAAGGAGCTATTTCTCACAGAAGAGCTCCGATTGAAACTGTTCCTGCCATCTACAGCGAGCTATAATACTGTACTAAGAGAGCTGCAGCTGAAAAAAAATTCATTTGGACCGATTTCTACAACACCGATGCCATGATCTCAGAAGACTGGAAGAAGCCGAACTACGAACTACGACACCTAGTGACCCGGCTAGCAGTACACGGCTTCCATCACAGACTGTGCAAAACGAAACAGTTTCATGACCCGGGACCAGAATGCGTGTGCGAGCGATGCGGCATGTTATGCCAGAGATACCATGTGCTACAGTGCAAAAACAGAGGGCAATCTCTGACAGGATTCTGCATGGACAGATAAACTAATATAGATTAACTAATCTTTGCACATTGTGCGCTATACATTATTATTATTAAATAGATTTAAAGTAATAGTTAATGTTAAAACAACTACTTCTGCGGCTTTCCTCCACTTATAGGTTTGGCGGCTTCAGTTACCGTTTATCTCTATCATTCCAATGTCCTTCTTCCAAATTCCTATCATCCATTATAGTTCTGACGTAAGTTTTCCATTTCCATCTTGGTCTGCCACTTTATTTCTTTTAGGATGTCACCACTGGTATATTTTTTTGGCCATCTATCATCTTCCATTCTCTGTATATGGCCATAACATTTAAGAGTTTGATTTTCAATTCTCTTAACAACATAAGTGGTGACATTCATTTCTCTCCAAAGGAATTCATTTCTTATGTTATCCTGTCTTGTTTTTTGGAGGCTTCTTCTAAGATAATCAAATTCAACTGTTCTAATTTTATTCTTTTGTAATTCCGTTTAAGACCAAGTTTCACTTCCACATGACAAAATTATGTCCTTATAAATTTCCATTTTAGTTTCCTTTGTAATATTTTGTTCCAAATTATTCCATGTAAAGTCTTAGTTGCATTTTTTGCCATCGCAATTTTAGTTTTTACGTATCTTTCACATGTACCTAAACTTGTAATTATTGACCCAAGATATTTAAACATTTCACATTTGTCCCTGTTTCTAGTATGAGGTCATCCACATACTTTCCCAAACACTCCTTCTGTTATCTGTAAATTTATATTCAATCCCCATTTTGTACATTCTTCCTAAGAATCCGTAAAATTAAAATAAATAGAATCTGTGTAAGTAGTGGTGCATGTTGGGAAACTTGAGCCGATGTTTCATACGAAAGAGCTTATTTTCAAATCGTGTCTTGTCCAGTTTCTTACATTTGTGGGGAGTAATTTTTTAATTAGACTAGTTCTAACATATGGCGCTGAGACATGACCTTTAACAAAATAATATCTGCGATCACAAAGGAACGTTTGAGAGAAAGATTCTAAGGAGAATTCTTGGTGCAGTCAAATATGGAAATATGTGGAGAAGCAGATATAATAGTGATGTGTTTTAACTATATAAAGAAGTAGACTTAACAACATATATCAGACTGTTAAGGAGATGGCTGGGGCATGTGAATCGAATGGAGGTTAATAAGAAAGTTCACTCATTCATTTTGAGAATTTTCCTCATCATTGAGGGTTTTCTCCAACCAATCTTAATAATTAACATGAGTTAAAAAAATACACAAATGACTACAGACTTATAGACTATCAGTTTGTAACAAACATTCACAAATTTCCCTTAATTAAAGTTCTCCATCGTTCTCTGTCCTCTGTGTCTTCATCTGTTACACCAAATTTCCTCATTGAATTCTGAATGTTATTCTTCCAGGTTGTTCTAGGTCTTCCTTTTATGCTCCTTCTTTAAATTTTCCACGCATGGGCAGCCTTTGGTAGTCTTCCATTCTGCATTCTTCTTACGTGTCCATACCATTTTAGTTTTCTGTGTTCAATCTCATCCATTATACTTCTTTCTGCATTCATTCATGTTCTTATTTCTGTATTTCTAATTCTTTCCAGTCGAGATTTTCTGGCAGCTCTTCTCCAAAAATCCGCTTCAACTGCAATTATTCTGCTAACATGTTGTTACGTCATTGTCGAAACTTCCGATCCATATAACATAGGAAAGTTAAATTCATTTTTAACAGATATCCAGAGAGAACAAGATAAAGGACTAGACCGAGATAAAAATATTGAGACTGTGTGTGGCAGGATCTGCAGAGGACGAAAATGGAAAAATGGAGGCAGCTTCCGAGGGATAGGGATGAATGGAGAAGAGCCATAGAGGAAGCGAAGGTTCACCTGCGCTACTTTATCAGTTTCTATTATCTATGAGATGGCCCTGACATTGAGCTAAATACGTATCCATTGAAGCCCTCCATGTCCTTGTGCGATCAGAGTTAAAAATCCTTTCCCAATAGGTCGTGTCTCTGTAAGGACCGCGTTGTGCAGGACATGTAAAAGTACCTACAAAGGGAAAAGTTAAACTATGGAAATGAAAGAAATAAAGAGTACGATAATTAATTTACAACAGCACTGTATTTATTGTATGATCACTATATAGCTTCATAGCACTTCCTCCTATTCTACTTCCTTCACAGTAGCCTCCGCCCGCTCCTGGAATCTCCTTCCTCAAGATATCAGGGGTTGCCGCACACTTGGCACCTTTAAGTCACGCTTATACAGTTACCTGTTGTCTAATAATTAATTTTTCTCTATTTATTTAATTTTATACTATGTCATTAATCTTTTCCTCGTTTTTCTATATATCTTGTACATATTATATATTTAATTCGTTAAATTTAGAGTAAATCAAAATACATTATAAATATTAATTGTATTGTATTCATAACTTGTAATCGTTTATGTATATATATATATATATATATATATTGTAATTTAGATTTAAGACTTTTCTTTTGTATTTTTTTTAAACCTGGTTGAGTGGTAGACAAGGCCTTAAGGCCTTAACTCTGCCAGGTAAAATAAAGCTATTATTATTATTATTATTATTATTATTATTATAGTTTCTGATTTTGTTTATCGATAGTTTTACCCCATTGTTTATTTAAACAATCTCTTTTGGTCTCTTATATTATCCCTTGACGTTTGAATTTTGTTAATCATTGTACAGAGACAGCCTATACATTGTATAAAAAGTTAATTGGAAAGGTATTACAATGAATCAAATACAATATTCATCAAGCACTTAATAGTAATTAACAATTAACAAAACACGTTTTAAACACAAAAACAAAAATAATCGCTTTATCCACTGAAAGCGCAATTCTCAAATAAAAACATAATTATGTCGTCTACATTAATTACAAATTAAATTTTTAATCCAAAATAACAGTAAATATTTATTTAAAAGCGTGTTGTAATGTACAAATATATTTAAGTCAGATATCTTCTTCTTCACTTCCTGGTTTAGGCAAGAGTTGCCTGTTCCGTCTTCACTAATAGATCTAAGACCATCTCTTCCGAGGACGTCCGACATCTCTTCTTCCTCTTGGAAAATAATGAAAGATTTTATTCGGTAATCTACTTTCCATTGTGAAGAATACGAGTAATATGTTTTCCTCTGATTGCGGTACCAACGCTATACAGAGTAGACCATTGGTGGGTCTGCCACCTCGAAGCTTTAGGCCCAGCTTCTGGATGTACTAACCCCATCTAGAGGGTTGCCACTTCCGCCAGATCCGCCGTGATGAAAGACTCCTTCTGCGCCGAATCTGCCGTTGAGGTCTTCACCGTAACCCTGGCTAGGGGCCCTTACAGAGTACTATCAGTCGGAGCCAACTGAACCCTGTTTTTTTACGACGTTGTTACTCCTCCCCCTCCTCCTTTCTAATCCGGGCTTGGGACCGGCCATGGCGGAGTCAGATATCTTAATATAATTTTATAAATGAGTTGGAAAAAAATATTTTTATCCCATCTCATACATTTCCGTGTTTTCACGTTGTCACGGATTAATAAATTCAATCTGGGTAATATATTACTCGTAATCTAATATATAAAAATGAATATTTGTTTGTTTGTTCGTACTTTATGCACGGCCATACCAATATCCGATTGTGATGGGACTTTTTGCAAAATACTCAGGAGTTTCCCGAGATGAACATAGGCTATAATAGAATTGTGAAACTCAACTCCTACACCCTTAAAAATCACCCTTTGTAGTGGAAAACGTGAAAAGAAGTAGCTTTTTGGACGCTTAAATGGCGTACGCTCCTAAAACATAACAAATACACAAAATTAATGTACACCGACTTAAATATCTGAAAAAGCTCTATAAAAATGTCCGCGACAGCATATGTTTATCTCTTACGGATAACTCACAATAACCATTTTTGTCTTTCATTAATGCCAAGAAGATCGAGACAAGTGCGTAGACTCCTGTGGAAGCATGGCGCGTATTCTTTTACGGAAAACTCACAATAACGAATTTCATCTTTTACCTCATTTATGCCAAGAAGATCGAGATAAGTAGATTCACGGGAAACACTAGGTAATCAGCACGGGGAATCTTAAAATAATTACGATATACATTTATAATTATTTTTCATTTTACTTATTCAACTAATCAAAAGAAGTACATTAATTTTCATCTTTCAGCTCATTTATGCCAAGAAGATCGGGATGAGTAGATTCCCGGACAACGCCAAGTAAACAGCACGGGATACCTAAAAGTAATTACGATATAAATTTTTTCCGTTACTTATTTTAATTCTTATATAGTATTCTAGTTCCACTTGTCCACCGCTGTGGTCTCGAGGTAGCGTGCTGCCTTGTCACGCAGCGGGTCTGGGTTCGATCCCCGGTCGGGGCAGTTTTTCTGGGTGGGGTTTTTATCGGGGTTTTTCCTCACCTGTAAGACAAATATCAGGAAAACTTTAAGGCTCAAATGGTCCCCGAAATCATATGGCCATCATCATTATCATCCTTATCATCATCATCCTTCATCGGTGTGGAAAGCAACGGGAAGCTACCACACCTACAATTCCCTAGTAAAGCTGCAAGCATAGCATGAACATGCTATGATTGCAGTGATGGACCTGCCTTCGGGCAGAATTACTATGGATGGGATGGATGGAGTTCCACCTAACTTCACAGTTGTAAAATTAACACGTATTTTCATTACAAATCCGAACATGTCCTAATTTATCTCTATCCCGTCTTCTGTGAACATTCAAAACCTGACAACGTTAGAAATGTGGAAACAAGATGTTTTAACCATGGCACTAACAGTCATACCAATTCCAATTTATAAAATAAAGACAACCACATTTGTCCACGTTCTGCAAATAGCAGCGGCACATAGAGTTCACATGCAGATTTAATTTGATGTCGGATGGAATTGAATTTCCGTGTTTTTAAAAGCTTTTGGGGCGAGCAAAAACAACCTTTATCGTTTATCTTGTCTTTTGTATAATGCATTTAAAACCACGACGCGGTTCAGACAATGGTGGGGTAGTTTTATGTTTGACTCCTGGTGAATTGTGTGAGGCAAACCGCACCAGTTCTGCAAATGTTCTCTTCAAACCCTTTTATTTAGTTGCTTACGCGTCAAAATTAAGTTCAAACAGCGCAGCGTAATTAAAATCCTTCACTCTACTTTACCATTAACGTTAAAAGCAGAAGAAAACAGACAGACAATTTGACAGCCACAGCGTCTTTAAATAAAAACAAGAAATCTGGGACTGACTAATAATAGAAACAATTAGAACTAACTAACTAATTAACTAACTGGCACTATCGAACCCGTACATCCCTATCATGAGCTAATGTGGGTGTTCACATGAAACAAACATTTAAAAATTATATTTAAATTATTCGGGCTTAGCAGCTCACGCCGTACATTTGCTAGTTTACCATAAAATGGGGAAACATGTTGCATGTTATTCAATTATTGCAAAACAAAAATCCCAATAAAACATGTATATCGTGACATTATAATTTTTTCATCGTCATCATCAGCATCAAGGATTAGACCTTCTGGTCTGTTTCGAGGTCATGTTAGAATTGGTCTATCCATCTTTTACTGGGTCTTCCAACATTTCTTCGTCCTAGTGGTTTGTAATGAAGAATCCGTTTCGGAATTCTATGGTTATCCATTCTACTGATGCGGTCCATGCATTCATCTCTGTATTGTGTAATTCTATCTAATAGTTTGAATATATATTATAATTTTTTAATTAAATTAAATATATATATATATATATATATATATATGGTCACGGGGTAGCGTGCTGCCTTGTCACGCAGCGGACCCGGGTTCGATCCCCGGTCGGGACAGTTTTTCTGAGTTAAGTTTTTATCGGGGTTTTTCCTCGCCTGTAAGACAAATGCCAGGAAAACTTTAAGGTCCAAACGGTCCCAGAAATCATATGGCCATCGTATTCATCACCATTCATATTCATCTTAGGTTAAGCTTAGGATTAGGGACTTTCCTGGCGCACCATTATCATCATCATCACCCATCATATCATCGGGGCAACGTAACCCCGCCTTCCAGGCGCCCAACCTCAGAAGTGGGTTACAAGTACGCCATGCCAGGAGAGAAACCAGGAATGTCGAAAGACAACCTGGGGCATTTGAAAAAATAAATAAAAAACATATATAGGCCTATATATTAATAAGAATTTTTTGAAGCTGCCAAAATTTAAAATGTAGGCCTTTCAGAAGAGTCTTCTATCATCAGCATCTATAATGGTACTCATTCGTCTCAACTAAAATAAACTTATGTTAAAACATCGTCAGACATTAAAAATATAGGACTTTTGGAAGAAAATATTCCATCATCAGCAACATCATCATGGTGCAGAGTTTGTTTTAGTTGAGGACGACGGATGCAACTGCATGGCGCTACAGACCTAGAGGCCCTTGGCATACCTGCCGGCTGCTGGCCTTACATCTACATGTGTAAATCACAGAGGAGACGATCATCCTGCCAATGTAAGGGGTAACATATGGTCAGCATGTCGGGTTTTCACAACCAGGAGCCTCAAGTACTAATTTTCTCTCATCCTCTTCTTCACTTCACGGGCTATGCAAATTGCCTGTTCCGTCACACAGTTGTTCTGTCCATCTTTTCACTGGCCTTCCTACATTCCTTGAACCTCTTGGCTTGTAGTTAAATGCTGCTTTTGACAACATTGTTACATTCATTCTTTCTACATGTCTAAACCATTTGTCTCCATATTCTTTGATTTTATCATTCAATGGATATATATTTAACTGTGTTCTTGTATCTTCATTCTTTATCCGATCCAATCTTGTGCAGCCTTTTCTTCTTCTAAAAAGTTCATCTCTACTCTTTGTATTCTAGTTTATAATTTTTTTGGATATTACCCAACTTTTATAATTTTATAATTTTAATATTCTGTCATCCTCATTCAAAATATCAATGCATGTATCTCCCTCTCTCCCCAGGATAATTTAAATTCTGAGTAAAATTTTGTGGCTACGCTCTGCCAGCCTGTAAGAGTTATTCATGTAGGAGGTAAATTTTACGTATTAATTAAAAAGTTAAAACAGGCAAGAATTTCCTATAAGCTAAAATAATAATAAAAATACTATCACATAGAATTCGTCTAGCTATGCTTTTGTTTATTGAATTGGCAACACTGACTGCGTGCAAAACAAAGACAATAAAAACGTAATAAATTCATCAAAGCTGAAAATTTTCAATTTTCGACGTATCTTCTATAATTGGTTGCGCTTTCAGAGTTATTTTTTATTCACTCTGTCTAAAATGCCGTGCAATGTAATTTTATTTCATTCGCATATACAGTATGAATGACATCACACAATGACCTATTATCTATTCAATAGTTACAATTGACCCGAAGCAAGCCATTCTTTTGAAAAACTTTTTTTCTGCTATAAAAATTGAATGTTGATTCCTGTTTTTATTCCCTATGGGAAATGGCCATGTGGGTTTCATGAATGGAATTTTTTTGGTGGAAAAGTAGCGAAATGTGGAATAATCTATAGTAACATACTCATTGGGTTGTAATCCAAACATTAGTTTCTGATCTTCAGACGGATTGCAACCATGCAGAAATGACGGGATAACAATAGATTCGGAAGAGTGCATATCCATGTTCCATTTTTAAAATTGTATCAAAGCCCTCTGGTTTCGTCCTGAATTTATGAAGCTTAAACCTTCAAAAAAACATCGATGTTTATTTGTTCATGTGTGTTTTTTTTGTAGGCATCTTTTTTTGAAGTATTGAAAAATGTGATTGCAAGCAATATTGGAGTAGGGATATCAAAGCTTAACAGAAACAATAAATGGACGGAATACTTCAAAAAGTGAAGTAGTATAAATGTAGTATCTACAAAATATTGGAAATAGATATAATCGGAAATAAATTTTATACAGATTATTCTTTCTATATCATGAAAATAAAAGGTTCTAAAATAAGCAAATTATATATTTTTTAAAGCCCCGGAAGAGGGCCAGTCCGAATTTTAAACCATAGTCGCGTTTCATAAAACTATCAGTATGCTTAGTTATAACTAGTTTAGACTGACTATTAATAATAATAATAATAATAATAATAATAATAATAATAATAATAATAATAATAATAATAATAATAATAATAGTAATAATCACAGAGTACCAGAGAAGAAAGTAGGCAAGTTTCGCGTACATGCCATAAGCGGCGCTAGTGTAGAACAACTAACTACATCTAAATTTTTTCGAATTTTTTCTGGTACTAATATGAAATTCAGCACCGCCTGGTGGTAAAATTATGAATCATAATTATATAACGCCATCTGGTGAATAATCATGGAATTTAAATTTTATAGGAATAAATAACGTATTAATTAATCTTAAATTGTGGAATTATGTATACCCAGTCTCTCAGACCTACAGATTTTCTTTAATTTTAACAGAAAGGAAGAATGAAATAAATAAACATGTTAATTTATTTTCGTTTATTAAAATTTTAAAACGTGCATTATGAGCTCTTTTAATAAATATGTACAAGTGACCTACCCCCTTATTCTCACATACATATTTTATACAATATTTATTAAATAACCTTAGCCATGTCGTACATCTGTCCATTATAAAGTCACATTTTTAAAATGTTTATTAGAAATGGCTGTACACTAACATCACTCTTCCTAACCTAACAAATCTTAGAATTTTATCACTTCTAGTAGGTTTATCTTTGAAAATAGATTCACATTAAAAATGTAAACAAGCTTGAATTTACTTACAAATTAGAGTAAAATAAATCTAAGTAATGATTTTAACTTTCGATAATTTACAGTACCGTCTACATAGAACGAAAGGATAGCAGTTAAAATTTAAATTTACAAAATGGCTAACTCCCATAATCCCGAGTGAACACCGTTAAACACGCCGTGAACGACGCCGTGTGCCTTGTATTTGTTTTATTTAGTTACATATTGTGTTACTACGAAACAGCGCTACCATTGTAGTTTGCTCATTGTAGTTCATCGTAAACGACCGAAATTTTTAGATGTCACTGTACTCAGTTTCCCCTCTATTCGAAGTTTCTCTATGGTAATAATAATAGTAATAATGCTTTATTTTAGCTGGCAGAGTTAAGGCCCTAAGAACTTCTCTTCCACTCAACCAGCGAATAGTAGAATTATATAAGAATTACATACATATTACAATTTTAAGATATTATTAAAATACAGACTAAACAAAATAGAATGATGATGTGATCTAATACTAGCTAATACTAACAAAAACATACAATATAATAAAATTGAAATGATATAAAATAAAGCAAGTCGCTTCCTACATGATTATTAACAGAATGCTTTATATAGTTGTTATGCAGTTAATGTTTTAATTGTGTCGAACTTAAGATATCAGTTAATTTGGATTTAAATAACGATGGCGATTGACAGTTCCTGACATGACTGGGAAGTGAGTTCCATGCTCTAGTCATAGATATTGTGTAAGATTCAGAGTATAGACAGGTCCTGTGCTGTGGTATCAAAAGTAAAGAAGTGTCTTGTGATCTTGTTCCTAAATTGTGATAAGCCGATAAATTTTGAAAATGTGTTGTTAAATAACTTGGTAAATATGTGTGCAGAATTTGAAATAGTAAGGTATGTGAATGTAAAGTTCCTCTGTCATTTAGGCGTAGCCCCAAATGAGAGTCAATGGCCAATCACGTTTCAATGAATTTTGTTTTACAACCAATGACAGTCGTGTTTCACCTCGCTCTTTATCGATTTTTCTTTATCAGCTCCTGCTTTTGTGATAAAGAAAGCTCCTCCTTTTTAATATTCCGAAGAGCTCAGAGCATTTTATTTTTCTCCAACAAATACATTGAATAGCAAATAGTGAACAGATTCCTTGGATTTTACTGTTGTTTACAAAAAATAAATGAATAACCCATAATTTTAATTATAATACAGTTTGATGCGTTTCATTATTTCTCCACATGGGTGCATTCTTACGATATTGATATTTGGCAATAAATAATATGATCAAGTTGCAGTGAATATATATAACCTCACATTTATGATTTGTTTTCAAACATCGCCGTTTACATTAAATATATAAATATTTTAAAATGCCGGTAACTATATTTGAATAATGGTCCACCGCTGTGGTCTCGGGGTAGCATGCTGCCTTGTCACGCAGCGGGCCCGGGTTCGATCCCCGGTCGGGACAGTTTTTCTGGGCGAGGTTTTTATCGGGGTTTTTCGTCACCTGTAAGACAAATGTCAGGAAAACTTTAAGGCCCAAACGGTCCCAGAAATCATATGGCCATCGCAATCATCATCATTCATATTCATCTTAGGTTAAGCTTAGGATTAGGGACTCTCCTGGCGCACAATTATCATCATCATCACCCATCATATCATCGGGGCAACGTAACCCCGCTTTCCAGGCGCCCCAACCTCAGAAGTGGGTTACAAGTACGCCATGCCAGGAGAGAAACCAGGAATGTCGAAAGACTAACCTGGGGCATTTGAAAAAAAAATTGAATAATGACTTTTGAGTAAACAGCTTAATTTTATTCATTGAATGGTCCTAACAAATGCCAATCCTAATTTTCAAATTATCATAAGTAATGCCACGAGTGATTTCCAAATTATCGATAAATTCACGACTCACGAAGTGAGGAGTGAATTTATCTAGAGAATTTGGAAATCAAGAGTGGCATTTGTTAGGACTATTTAACGAATACAATTAAGCTGTTTACTCACAAATCATTGTTTAACTATATTTATTTTAAAATATTTATATATTTAATGTAAACGGCGATGTTTGAAAACAAATCAGAAATGTGAGGTTATGTTCATTCACTGCTGCTTGATCATATTATTTATTGCCAAATAAGATCGCAATATTGTAAGAGTGCACACAAGTGGAGAAATAATGAAACACATCAAACTATATATCATAATCAATATTACGGGTTATTCATTTATTTTTTTAGTAAACAACTCAGTAAAATCAAGGAATCTGTTCATTATTTGCTATATTCAATGTATTTGTTGGAGAAAAATAATGCTTTGACCTGTTCAGAACATTAAAAAGGAGGAGCTTTCTTTATCACAAAAGCAGGAGCTGATAAAGAGAAATCGATGAAGAGCGAGATGAAACACGACTGTCATTGGTTGTAAAAAAAACTTCAACGAAACGTGATTGGCCATTGACTAGCATTTGTGGCATGAGTTAAATAGTTTAGATAAATGTACTCGTCACTTAGTGAGTTGTGAATTTATCGATAATTTGGAAGTCACTCGTGGCATTACTTACGATAATTTAGACTGCTAAAACTTGAAACATATTTGGAGACCAGTATAAAATAGGTGTTATCAATACAGGGCTCATATATAGGAGAATTATTTAGTAAAACTATGGCTGATGATGTAGCACTATTGGCCGATAGCGAGGAGATACTAAAGGACAACACGCACACACTATTGAGTAACACTAAGAAAATTAGGACTGGAAGTAAATATCAATAAAACTAAATATATGCTCACACGTAGAAATACATTATATAATGAAAATGTACAGCTAATGACAAATCAGGGAATTTTTGAGGAAGTGGCTGAATTCAAATACCTAGGAACAATAATCACAAATAGGAATGAAATGCACAGAGGACTTAAACATAGGCTCGATTCTGGAAATGCGTGCTATTATGCGTTGCAGAGACTTTTGATGTCCCAACTCCTTTCAAAAAACGTTAAACTGAGAATATATAAAACTATTATTTTACCAGTTATATTATATGGGTGCGAAACATGGACTCTTACTTTAAGGGAGGAAAGGAGATTACGAGTATTTGAGAATAAAGTACGAGTACTTAGGAAGGTTTTTGGACCAAGGAGAGATGAACAGATAGGTGAATGGAGAAGACTACATAACAATGAACTACATGGTCTTTATAGGAAGCCAGATATAATAAGAACAGTTTAAGTCCCGTAGACTGCGTTGGGCAGGACATGTTGCGCGTATGGGGAATGAAAGACGTGCATGGAAGCTTCTTGTAGGAAAGCCAGAAGGAAAACGCCCAGTTGGTAGACTAATAATGAGGGGGAGAATAACATTAACTATGATTTGAGGGAAGTAGATTAAACAGGGAATGATTGGAAATCATTAGCTGAGGATAGGAATGTATGGAGATATTATGTCCGCGCGGCCATAAACCTACGGATTCAAACAGTGCCAGTGAGTAAGTAAGTAAGACTGCGATGGGTAAGAAATGTGGCACGAATAAAGAATGGAAAAGCGGCATGGAAGCTTGTAGGAAAACCTAAGGGAAAACGCCCAGTTGGTAGACCAAGAATGAGGTGGAAGAATAACATTAAACATGATTTGAGGGAAGGTGATTATACAGACGATGATTGAAAACATTAGCTTAGGAGAGCTTATGTCCGCGCGGCCGTGAATCTACATATTCGATAGTGCCAGTGAGAAAGTTAGTTACAAATTACTTCTTGTGTATTCATGTGCTTTGTGCGTATTTGTTTGGCATTATATGAAATACTTGGTAATACGGAGTTGGGCCTGCATCTTATAGAGTTAGGAGTGTATGTTGTTATGAAACATGGGCTGGCGGTACATTTCACGCTTCTGTATTTGAGACGAGGTCAATTTTTCATGAAGGAGATGAAAGCTTTCTTGTGAGAATCCCTTGAGGTTGGGTGACATGTACCTTACATCACCTTCAGTTGGTAATAACTTACTATAATAAACTCACTGAAATATAATCTAACTTCACACGGTGACCACAAAATTTATATTTATAGGGATATTCAGAAAGAAGGAACAGATTTCAAACATTTATTTCTTCCAAACTACAAAAAAATAAAAACACAATTCCAATGCTCCTGGAAAGAGAAAAGTTTGAGGTTCTGATCACGGCGGCATTGGCGCTGTTGCTTGTCATGTTGACTGTTTGTATTAAAATGGCGACACAACAGGACGTTGTATTGGAAGAGGAGGAGCAAAAGATCAACTTCATTACCTCTCAGGTTACCCTAACTAACCCCGTGTGATTTTTATCTGTGGGGCTACGTAAAAGACCGTGTTTATCTGCGACATCGAATTGTTGAAGCTGTAAATTCGGTAACTAGATACCAGCTGATTTAGGTGTGGCAAGAAATTAGCCACGGTTTTGATATTTGTCTTGTAACACATGGTGCTCATATTGAATGCATAAATGGTGAAATTTGAACTTTTCTCTTTCCAGGAACGTTGGAATTGTGTTTACATTTTTTTTTTGTTTGGAAGAAATAAATGTTTGAAGTCTGTTCCTTCTTTCTGAATAGCCTATATATAATTGAATGTCTGTCTTTCTGTTTGTTCTTTATGCGCTGCCATACCGTTCATCTGATTAATATGGGACTTTTTACAAAATGTTCAGGAATTTCCGGGTAGGTTTTAGGCTATAAGACAGTTGTAATACTCGACCCCTTTACCCTTTGTACAGAAAACCGTGTTTTTCGGAACTTATAGGACGATTAAATGGTTCTCGCTGCCTGAACCATAACATATACACCACACTAATGTAGGTCTACACAGAAATGAATATGTAAAAAAATCTACAAAAAAAAAAGTTCGGACAGCATACGTCAATCTTTTAGGGATAACTCAAAATAACTATTTTTATCTTTCAGTTCATTGATGCCAAGAAGAACGGGATGACTAGATTCCCGTATAAGCGTAGCAGCGCACAGCGCGCATTCTTTTACGGACTATTTAACTCATGCCCCAAATGGGAGTCAATGACCAATCACGTTTCAATGATTTCTGTATTACAACCAATCAGAGACGTGTTTCACGAAATAATTATCAACGTTAGGATTATCATATATTAAGCAAAGCTCCTCCTTTTTAATATTCTGAACAGGTCTGACCGTTATTTTGCAGTGACTGAGCCTATAACAAATACGGCTACCAGATTGTATATAATAGTGCTTACATGTCAACATTTGTAGCAATTGATTATACCACCAAAAAAAGAAACCACTGTTTGCACTTTCTTAAATGTATACGACATCAAAAATGAATTAATATACAGATTGATGTGTTTCATTTTTTCTCCACTAGAGAGCATTCTTACAATATTGCGTTCCTTTGGCAATAAATAGTATGATCTGGTTGCAGTGATAAACAAAAGAAGCAGTAGAAGCGTAGGCTACCTATCGTTTCTCATTAGTTTTCAAACATCACCGTTTACTTTAAATATAAAAATATTTTTAAATAACTGTAGTTAAATAATGATTTGTGAGTAAACAGCTTTATTTTATTCGTTAAATAGTCCTAACAAATGCCACTCTTGATTTCCAAATTCTCTAGATAAATTCACTCCTCACTTCGTGAGTCGTGAATTTATCGATAATTTGGAAATCACTCGTGGCATTACTTATGATAACTCTCAATAATCACTTTTGTCTTTCAGCTCACTTATGCCAAAAATATCAGGATAAGTAGATTCTCGGTCAACGCCGGGTAATCAGCAAGGGTATCTAGATTACGATATAAATTTATAATTATGTTTCCCTTTTACTTTATGTAGACTTCAAAAAAGCATATGATTCAATTAAGAGGGAGAAGTTATATAGTATCCTGCTGGAGTTCGGAATTCCTAAAAAGTTAGTTAGACTTATACGAATGTGTCTAAATGGCTCAACGAGTAGGGTGCGTGTAGGCAAACAGTTTTCAGACACTTTTGAAATCCAGAATGGGTTGAAGCAAGGAGATGCACTATCTCCTCTACTATTTAATTTTGTACTAGAGCATGCCATTAAATCTTTAGAGAATGAGGAAGGCTTACAACTGAATGGTATTAATAAGCTGTTAGTTTATGCTGATGATGTAGTACTATTGGCCGATAGCGAGGAGATACTAAAGGCCAACACGCACACACTATTGAGTAACACTAAGAAATTAGGACTGGAAGTAAATATCAGTAAGACTAAATATGTGGTCACAGGTAGAAATTCAGTATATAATGGAGATGGACGGCTAATGACAAATGAGGGAAATTTTGAGGAAGTGGCTGAATTCAAAAACCTAGGAACAATAATCACAAATAGGAATGAGACGCACAAAGAAATTAAGCATAGGCTCAATTCTGGAAATGCATGCTATTATGCATTGCAGAGACTTTTGATGTCCCAACTCCTTTCAAAAAGCGTTAAGCTGAAATATATAAAACTATTATTCTACCAGTTATATTATATGGGTGCGAAACATGGACTCTTACTTTAAGGGAGGAAAGGAGATTACGAGTATTTGAGAATAAAGTTCTTAGGAAAATTTTTGGACCAAAGAGAGATGAACAGACAGGTGAATGGAGAAGACTACATAACAATGAACTACATGGTCTTTATAGGAAGCCAGATATAATAAGAACAGTTAAGTCTCGTAGACTGCGATGGGCAGGACATGTTGCACGTATGGGGAATGAAAGACGTGCATGGAAGCTTCTTG
Organism: Diploptera punctata; assembly: GCA_030220185.1. NCBI lineage: Eukaryota > Metazoa > Arthropoda > Insecta > Blattodea > Blaberidae > Diploptera > Diploptera punctata. The sequence continues at coordinate 58,823 of JASPKZ010003817.1, read as the reverse complement.
TAGGAAAGCCAGAGGGAAAACGCCCAGTTGGTAGACCAAGAATGAGGTGGGAGAACAACATTAACTATGATTTGAGGGAAGTAGATTATACAGGGAATGATTGGAAAGCATTAGCTCAGGATAGGGATGTATGGAGAGCTTATGTCCGCGCGGTCATGAACCTACGGGTTCGATAGTGCCAGTGAGTAAGTAAGTAAGTTTCCCTTTTACTTATTCAACTAAACATAAAAACACATTTCATTTATTTAGGCGTAGTAACGCAGGCCGGGAATTAGCTAGTTATATATATATATATATATATATATATAGGGCCTATATATATGTACACGCCACTGGAGGTTACCTGAGTAGCTATTTGATATGAAAAGTAGCGTAACCGATTAAGAAAACGGGGACTAAGCATTTTATTTAACGACGCTTTTTAACTACTCAGGTCGTTAATAATAATAATAATAATAATAATAATAATAATAATAATAATAATAAATAATAATTATTATTATTATTTGTAAGCCCATGTTTTCCCTTTACAGAGATTTAGGAGCTCTCCCCTACAGGGAAGAATTTGAACCATATTAATTTATATATAATTGTAGGCTTTCACAGCCGACTGTTGAGGAGTTCACAGAGAGCACGCAGTATCTCCTGATGAGGTCTACCGCAGCAGTAGACGAACGTCGAGTAAGAAGACAACCAGACCACGGCCTATAAGCCCGGAAGACGAACCAAATATGGATCATATTAATTTAGTTAGGCTACACTTGTTTTCGTATGATGTCATTTTGAGTGGTACGTGGTCAGCGTTCCGCCTAATATTGACATCTAGGAAACCAAGGTAGTACTAGGACGGGAAAATTCGGTAAATTTTGCTTAGAGGCCTTTTCATTCAGGCTTAAGGATTTTTTACGAGCCTGAAAATCTTCAGACTCGGGACCCACGGCTTAACGTCCCTCCCGGAGGACTTGCTCCTTGGATTTTTCCGTCCTAAAAATCCACCGACCTCGGCCGGGTTTGAACCTGCGACCCTCGGGACAGAGGCAAGAAGCATAACGACTAGTCCACCGCGGCCGATAATAATAATAATAATAATAATAATAATAATAATAATAATAATAATAATAATAATAATAATAATAATAATATAATTGTTATTATTATTATTATTATTAAATTAAAATTAAATTAACTTATAATGCCCCTTGCTGCATATGTGTAACATCGGAAATTTATCACATTATTTCCACAGTAAATTAATATTTAAAGCGAATGCCTTATTTGCAGTTATGTAACAACGTTAGGAATGCATTTGATTTCGCTACAACTAGTCCTACACGTTGCGTAACTTTTAAGCCATAACTAGAGTAACGTTAGGTTTTAACCGTTAAGGATTACGTTAATTTAAGGTAATTAAATATTTTGCTTAGAATTAAATTTTAAGCATATCTACGTATGTATATTTAGAAGTCAGTGGTTCACCCAACTCAGATCTTTGTGGAAGGGGTTCTCGAGTCGTATAAGGTGGGAACCACTGGTGTATTTAAAAAAAATCTGGACCCCACTCGGACTAGAACCCGCAACCTTCCGGTTGGTAGCGTAAACAAGAGGCGAGCTTGGTCTACCATAGTGAATACTGAAATTAAGGTTAAGGGAATGTTTAACGCTATGTAACTCTTTGTCTTCATCTGCTATCCAGTGATGTGAAACCTATTGTTTAGAGTTTTTGGGCCACTGATTTAAAGGTAAACAAAACCAGGAATATTCTAAGGATTCATATTTTACGCCAGTTAAAATCGAGTAGGAGGATCGACAAGTGTTTTCCATATCACGATCATGGCGCTGTCCATCACGAAGGGCGCTTCTACCTGACAGAAACGCAAGAGAAGCTTCTTATCACTTTACTTGATGTGTACCCTTCACCTTTTAATTAAATTTCTGTTTTTATCTCGCGTTAAGTCGGTCTCCATTACACGTAATACATCCCACTCGTTCAGACTGACACGAAACAGCTGTGTGTCTACCAGATAGGTCACTTCTTCCTTGAAATCTAGAAAACGTTCTTCCAGTTGTACAACATCCATACTCCTTTACCTGTGACTCCAATTTGGGGCATGTGTTAAATAGTCTTTCAAAAGTCTGTTTACTATAAGCTGGATGCAAAAACTACTGTCTCTGGAAAACACATTCCTACAACTATCGTAAAAGAAATAATAAAATACGCAGTATTGTAGATACAAAATTATTCAATGTAAAACTGTTTTTTTGGAACTAATCGACCAGAGTAAAGTATTTATTCTTGCTACGGTATCAAAAATACAAACAGCTGTGTGTTTACCAGATAGGTCACTTCTTCCTTGAAACCTAGAAAACGTACTTCCAGTTGTACAACATCCATACTCCTTTACCTGTGACTCCAATTTGGGTCATGAGTTAAATAGTCTTTAAAAATCTGTTTACTATAAGCTGGATGCAAAAACTACTGTCTCTGGAAAACACATTCCTACAACTATCGTAAAAGAAATAATAAAATACGCAGTATATTGTAGATACAAAATTATTCAATGTAAAACTGTTTTTTTGGAACTAATCGACCAGAGTAAAGTATTTATTCTTGCTACGGTATCAAAAATACAAACAGCTGTGTGTTTACCAGATAGGTCACTTCTTCCTTGAAACCTAGAAAACGTACTTCCAGTTGTACAACATCCATACTCCTTTACCTGTGACTCCAATTTGGGTCATGAGTTAAATAGTCTTTAAAAATCTGTTTACTATAAGCTGGATGCAAAAACTACTGTCTCTGGAAAACACATTCCTACAACTATCGTAAAAGAAATAATAAAATACGCAGTATTGTAGATACAAAATTATTCAATGTAAAACTGTTTTTTTTGGAACTAATCGACCAGAGTAAAGTATTTATTCTTGCTACGGTATCAAAAATACAAACAGCTGTGTGTTTTACCAGATAGGTCACTTCTTCCTTGAAACCTAGAAAACGTACTTCCAGTTGTACAACATCCATACTCCTTTACCTGTGACTCCAATTTGGGTCATGAGTTAAATAGTCTTTAAAAATCTGTTTACTATAAGCTGGATGCAAAAAACTACTGTCTCTTGGAAAACACATTCCTACAACTATCGTAAAAGAAATAATAAAATACGCAGTATTGTAGATACAAAATTATTCAATGTAAAACTGTTTTTTTGGAACTAATCGACCAGAGTAAAGTATTTATTCTTGCTACGGTATCAAAAATACAAACAGCTGTGTGTCTACCAGATAGGTCACTTCTTCCTTGAAACCTAGAAAACGTTCTTCCAGTTGTACAACATCCATACTCCTTTACCTGTGACTCCAATTTGGGGGCATGTGTTAAATAGTCTTTCAAAAGTCTGTTTACTATAAGCTGGATGCAAAAACTACTGTCTCTGGAAAACACATTCCTACAACTATCGTAAAAGAAATAATAAAATACGCAGTATTGTAGATACAAAATTATTCAATGTAAAACTGTTTTTTTGGAACTAATCGACCAGAGTAAAGTATTTATTCTTGCTACGGTATCAAAAATACAAACAGCTGTGTGTCTACCAGATAGGTCACTTCTTCCTTGAAACCTAGAAAACGTACTTCCAGTTGTACAACATCCATACTCCTTTACCTGTGACTCCAATTTGGGTCATGAGTTAAATAGTCTTTAAAAAATCTGTTTACTATAAGCTGGATGCAAAAAACTACTGTCTCTGGAAAAACACATTCCTACAACTATCGTAAAAGAAATAATAAAATACGCAGTATTGTAGATACAAAATTATTCAATGTAAAACTGTTTTTTTGGAACTAATCGACCAGAGTAAAGTATTTATTCTTGCTACGGTATCAAAAATACAAACAGCTGTGTGTGTCTACCAGATAGGTCACTTCTTCCTTGAAACCTAGAAAACGTTCTTCCAGTTGTACAACATCCATACTCCTTTACCTGTGACTCCAATTTGGGGCATGTGTTAAATAGTCTTTCAAAAGTCTGTTTACTATAAGCTGGATGCAAAAACTACTGTCTCTGGAAAACACATTCCTACAACTATCGTAAAAGAAATAATAAAATACGCAGTATTGTAGATACAAAATTATTCAATGTAAAACTGTTTTTTTGGAACTAATCGACCAGAGTAAAGTATTTATTCTTGCTACGGTATCAAAAATACAAAACAGCTGTGTGTCTACCAGATAGGTCACTTCTTCCTTGAAACCTAGAAAACGTACTTCCAGTTGTACAACATCCATACTCCTTTACCTGTGACTCCAATTTGGGTCATGAGTTAAATAGTCTTTAAAAAATCTGTTTACTATAAGCTGGATGCAAAAACTACTGTCTCTGGAAAACACATTCCTACAACTATCGTAAAAGAAATAATAAAATACGCAGTATTGTAGATACAAAATTATTCAATGTAAAACTGTTTTTTTGGAACTAATCGACCAGAGTAAAGTATTTATTCTTGCTACGGTATCAAAAATACAAACAGCTGTGTGTCTACCAGATAGGTCACTTCTTCCTTGAAACCTAGAAAACGTTCTTCCAGTTGTACAACATCCATACTCCTTTACCTGTGACTCCAATTTGGGGCATGTGTTAAATAGTCTTTCAAAAGTCTGTTTACTATAAGCTGGATGCAAAAACTACTGTCTCTGGAAAACACATTCCTACAACTATCGTAAAAGAAATAATAAAATACGCAGTATTGTAGATACAAAATTATTCAATGTAAAACTGTTTTTTTGGAACTAATCGACCAGAGTAAAGTATTTATTCTTGCTACGGTATCCAAAAATACAAACAGCTGTGTGTTTACCAGATAGGTCACTTCTTCCTTGAAACCTAGAAAACGTACTTCCAGTTGTACAACATCCATACTCCTTTACCTGTGACTCCAATTTGGGTCATGAGTTAAATAGTCTTTAAAAAATCTGTTTACTATAAGCTGGATGCAAAAACTACTGTCTCTGGAAAACACATTCCTACAACTATCGTAAAAAAATAATAAAATACGCAGTATTGTAGATACAAAATTATTCAATGTAAAACTGTTTTTTTGGAACTAATCGACCAGAGTAAAGTATTTATTCTTGCTACGGTATCAAAAATACAAACAGCTGTGTGTCTACCAGATAGGTCACTTCTTCCTTGAAACCTAGAAAACGTACTTCCAGTTGTACAACATCCATACTCCTTTACCTGTGACTCCAATTTGGGTCATGAGTTAAATAGTCTTTAAAAAATCTGTTTACTATAAGCTGGATGCAAAAACTACTGTCTCTGGAAAACACATTCCTACAACTATCGTAAAAGAAATAATAAAATACGCAGTATTGTAGATACAAAATTATTCAATGTAAAACTGTTTTTTTGGAACTAATCGACCAGAGTAAAGTATTTATTCTTGCTACGGTATCAAAAATACAAACAGCTGTGTGTCTACCAGATAGGTCACTTCTTCCTTGAAACCTAGAAAACGTACTTCCAGTTATACAACATCCATACTCCTTTACCTGTGACTCCAATTTGGGTCATGAGTTAAATAGTCTTTAAAAAATCTGTTTACTATAAGCTGGATGCAAAAACTACTGTCTCTGGAAAACACATTCCTACAACTATCGTAAAAGAAATAATAAAATACGCAGTATTGTAGATACAAAATTATTCAATGTAAAACTGTTTTTTTGGAACTAATCGACCAGAGTAAAGTATTTATTCTTGCTACGGTATCAAAAATACAAACAGCTGTGTGTCTACCAGATAGGTCACTTCTTCCTTGAAACCTAGAAAACGTACTTCCAGTTGTACAACATCCATACTCCTTTACCTGTGACTCCAATTTGGGTCATGAGTTAAATAGTCTTTCAAAAATCTGTTTACTATAAGCTGGATGCAAAAACTACTGTCTCTGGAAAACACATTCCTACAACTATCGTAAAAGAAATAATAAAATACGCAGTATTGTAGATACAAAATTATTCAATGTAAAACTGTTTTTTGAAACTAATCGACCAGAGTAAAGTATTTATTCTTGCTACGGTATCAAAAATACAAACAGCTGTGTGTCTACCAGATAGGTCACTTCTTCCTTGAAACCTAGAAAACGTACTTCCAGTTGTACAACATCCATACTCCTTTACCTGTGACTCCAATTTGGGTCATGAGTTAAATAGTCTTTCAAAAATCTGTTTACTATAAGCTGGATGCAAAAACTACTGTCTCTGGAAAACACATTCCTACAACTATCGTAAAAGAAATAATAAAATACGCAGTATTGTAGATACAAAATTATTCAATGTAAAACTGTTTTTTGAAACTAATCGACCAGAGTAAAGTATTTATTCTTGCTACGGTATCAAAAATACAAACAGCTGTGTGTCTACCAGATAGGTCACTTCTTCCTTGAAACCTAGAAAACGTACTTCCAGAAAACTACTGTCTCTGGAAAACACATTCCTACAACTAACGTAAGTAAAGTGATCCCACAACAGGCCCGGAGGCCCTTGGGGTAGTAGGAGGTTAAGGCTCGCACTTTTTCTAGACAATCGGCATTTTATGTCAGCCGGGTTGTCAGCCCTGCGTGACGGCCGCATTTACCCCCCGAACAAGCGTCTGGTACTCATTTCCGTTTGAGGCTGAGTCGACCCCAGGGCCATATTGCCGCCAGAGGTTTTGGGTCAGTTTAAAAATCCTTACCCCAACGGGACTTGAACCCTCGATCCTCCGGCTTGTAGCTCAGTGCCTTAACCACTACGCTACGGCGAAAAGAAATAATAAAATACACAGTATTGTAGTTATAAGGGGCACGCCGTAGCGTAGTGGTTAAGGCACTGAGCTACAAGCCGGAGGATAGAGTGTTCAAGTCCCGTTGGGGTCAGGATTTTTAAACTGACCCAAACCCTGTGGCGGCACTATGACCCTGGGGTCGACTCAGCCTCTAACGGAAATGAGTACCAGACGCTTGTTCTGGGGGTAAAGGCGGCCGTCACGCAGGGCTGACAACCCGGCTGACATAAAGTGCCGATTGTCTAGAAAAAGTGGGAGCCCTAACCTCCTACTACCCCAAGGGCCTCCCGGTCTGTTGTGGGATCACTTTACTTTACTTTACTTTATTGTAGTTATAAAATTATTCAATGTAAAACTGTTTTTGAAACTAATCGATGAGAGTAAAGTATTTATTCTTGCTACGGTATCAAAAATACATGTGGGACTTAAATTATATTAATGAACTCTAATATTTTGATCCATATTTGGTTCGTCTTCCGGGCTTATAGGCCGTGGTCTGGTTGTCTTCTTACTCGACGTTTCGTCTACTGCAGGCAGACTGCAGCCGACTGTTGAGGAGTTCACAGAGAGCATGCAGTATCTCCTGATGAGGTCTACCGCAGCAGTAGACGAAACGTCGAGTAAGAAGACAACCAGACCACGGCCTATAAGCGCGGAAGACGAACCAAATATGGATCAAGACGCCGGCCGTGAAAGCCTACAACTCTAATATTTTGTTCAAACAAAACTAACAAAACAAAACAGGGAGGTAAAATAAAAGATAGGGAGGTAGAATGGCTTCACGACAAGTGTAAAATGTGGACACACATTCAGAGGTTGGTTATTCGGGATATTCGATGTAGACAAGTTAAAATTATAATTATTAAACGAAATATAACACGGATTTGAAAATTTGCCCAAATTCAAGATACAGAGTTGGTCATGCATAAAATACAATGGGGATTTGTGTACTTACATCTGACGTCTAGACGTACATCTATCATCTGGGACTTAGTGGGATAAGACTCGTGTAGCGCCACACATTTGAGGTTCTTCCCGTGCTGATCCTTACTGAAGTTTATGTCTAGAACAGACATTGCCACCCAAGTTCTCGGATTGTCCAATTCTGTCGCATTACTTTGGTTAGCGTTATGCGTCACTTCTTCGTTATCTGCAACATACAAAGCAATATTGTATCCGAAGGCAAACCGAAGCAGAAAGATAGCACATTTACCTAGAGCTAGCAGAATTTTGTGTTATCTGAGTTTTACTGGTTGCTGTTATTGACCGCTATTGTAGACTACATGCAGGATAAATCTGCATCGCAATTTTCGACAGGAAGAGAGAGAGAGAGAGAGGAAGCAGAGGAGGAAGAGAGAGAGAGGAGAGAGAGAGAGCTAGGAGAAGATAGAAAGAGGGTAAAGACATTGAGAGAGGGGAGAAAGGGTGAGAGAGATAGAGAGAGAAAGAGAGATAGATCGAGAAAGAGAGAGAGAGTAGAGAGCGAGTAAGAGAGAGATAGGGAGAGAGAGAGAGAGGAGTGAGGGGAACGAGGGAGAAAGAGGTTGGGGAGAGAAATGTGGAGAAGGACAGAGAAGAAGGGAAGAAAAGAGAAAGAGGGAGAGAGGAAATTAAAAAGGGAAAGAGTGTGAGAGAGAGACAGAGAGAACGATTAAGCAAAGGCACATTGGGAGAGAGAAATATGGAGAACGACAGAGGCAGAGGAAGAAGAAAAGAGAAGAGAGAGAGGAGGAGAGGGATACGAGGGGAAAGGGGTTCGCGGAGAGAGAAATATGGAGAACGGACAGAGGGAAGAATGAGAGAAAGAGAGAGAGAATTAAAAAAACAGGAGACAGAGAGAGAAAGAGGGATAACGAGGGAGAAAGAGGTGGGGAGAGTGGAAAGCGGTTGGGAGGTGAAATATGGAGAACGACCGACGGAAGAAGAGCGAAAGAGGGAGAGAGGGGAATTAAGAAGAGCGAGAGACAGAGAGAGAACGAGGAGAGAAGAGGGAGAAGAGGTTGGGAGAGAGAAATATGGGAGAACGAACAGGATGGAAGAAGATGGAGACCGACGAAGAGACGGAATTTAAAAAATACGAGCGAGATTAGAGAGAGGGTAGAGAGAAGAAAAGAGGAGTGAGACCAAAAGAAGAGATGATTAGAGAGAAAGGATGAGAAAGAGAAAAGAGCAACCATCAAAGGGTAAGAGACACTATATCAAAATATTTGGTTTTCTTTACGTTTCGAGATTAAAAGGGTGCACCAGTATGCTGATTCTACCTCATTAAAATTACATTAATAATATTCCTCAGATGGTTTATAATCGGCGGAAATGGCAGTCGTTAATGTGAGTCCATTTTCAATTTTATGGCACCACATCGGCAGACCAACATACGTAGAATGCTGTATCATTGTATTTTGTACAGAAAGGAGTGTAGGGTGAGTTTATGTTTATGTTTGTGTAGAGCAAAGTATGTTGTATGCGGCATGATGATGAAGAGAAGAGAGAAGGTGAAAACCGGTGCCGGCACGTAGCCTACTCCTATCGAAAAGCACCAAGGGGGCCGCCAGGCTTAACGTCCCAATCCGAAGGACGAATTACTATCAACAGTTCTATATGCCTTTCAACATTTGTACAGTGGAGAGATGTACAATCTTGCTATTAGAAATTGTACATCACAGCCTGGCCCTCAGATTGAATATTTGGCAATTAATTAAATTAAATTTAATTACTTTAATTTAATAATGAAAACTTTCAACCCCGCCGGGTACGAACCCGGGCCCGCCTGCTACCACCTGAGCAAGCACAGTGGAGTAACAGACGATTATCTTGAGAGATTTCAGTACAGATAACAGATATATCAATTAACTTACCAAGGAACCACTTTAATTTAGCTGGTGGATTCCCGTAACGACTGACACATTTGACGGTGGCACGTTCTCCTGCTTGGGCCGTGACGTTGTGGCCCGGGAGAACCTGACTTGTGTTGTACTCCACTCTCGGCCTCTGTGGCGCCACTGTAACACAAAACAAATTCCAAATTTATCAGTACTTACAATAATCAAACAAGCGCTGTCTCTTTTATAACACAATGTAGAGCGGTCTATGTTATTATCTACGGAACTCGGTAGCAAGATGACTCAACATCAGGGCTTGACGTTCCCGTTGTAATCTTATGCTAGGGTCACTCATTCTCCTTTTCTCTCTGCTCCTGCCTCCTAGGTTAGTAAACATATTGTATTGAATACTGTAATTTTAATAGCTGATTCTAGCGGAGCCCATTCACCGGAAACAACAAGCGCTGACGACGGACCCGCTTGCCGCCGACTAACGTACAGAATGTCATAGATCGGCATATACTATATGTATATATTGGTATGTAAATTGTAGGCCATGCTTTAACGGCCTTCTCTCACCCCCTAAGAAACCTAAGGTAATATTTACAACTAGCACGAGCCAATGGTTTCACTTTTCAATGTTGCCACGTCCACTTAATAAATATTTCTAGGATTTTTCACGGCATGGATTCAAGGTTGGTCTCAGGTCGCTGATTCCGAAGTTTGGACATGATCCCACATACCATTATCAAGGAATGATAACATACCATTTCTTGATATTGGCATGTGGGATCATGTCGAATCGTAGGAATCAGCGGCCAGAGGCCAATTTTCATTTCATGACGCGGAAAACTCAAGAAAACTTTCTTAATTATATACATATGCATAGAAACCATATTAACTAACTCACTGGCACTATCGACTTCGAACTCGTAGGTTTATGGCCACGCGGACATAAGCTCTCCATACATCCCTATCCCGAGCGAATGTTTTCCAATCATCCCCTGTGTAATAAACTTCTCTCAAATCATGGTAAATGTTATTCTCCCATCTCAGTTTTGATCTACCAACTGGGCGTTTTACCACTGGTTTTCGTACAAGACGATACCAGGCCCTTCTTTCATTCCCCATTCGTGCCACATGTCCTGCCCATCGCAGTCTACAAGACTTAACTCTTCTTATTATATCTGGTTTCCTGTAAAGATCATGTAGCTCACTGTTATGTAGTATTCCCCATTCGCCTCTCTGTTCATCTTTTTTTGGTCCAAACATTTTCCTAAGAACTATACACTCGCAATCTTTTCTCCTCCCTTAAAGCAAGAGGCCACGCTTCTATCTATATAATATAACTAGGAGAATAAGAGTTTTATATATTTCTAGTTGTCCCGCGCCGTAGCCGAGCGGTTAAGGTAGGAAGCCTTGGCGCAGAGCTACGGGACTTGCGCTGGTTCGAGTCTCCATGGGGGAAGAAATTTTCTCATGGTATTTCGGCCAGTATGGGACCGGTGCCCACCCAGCATCGTGAGACAATTGGGTAGCTACAATAAGTAGCGGCTCCAGGTTGAGGAACCAGCTATAACGGCTGGGGGACTCGACATGCTAACCACATGTCACCCCTACACTGGCTGTTGATCATCTACCTCTGTGATTGACACATGTGGATGTGAAGGGCCAGCAGCCGGCTGGTAAAAGGGCAACCGCTGAAAAGTGGAAAGACCCTCAATCGGAATATATTTCTAGTTTAATATTTTTGAGATAAGTTGATACAAGAGTTCTGTAATGCAAAATAGCATGCGTTTCTAGAATTAAGCCTATATTTAATTTCATATGAATGAAGCAGTAAATAACACATTTTTTTCCTTACTTAATTTTATGTTTTGAAGGAAGAAACAGATAAGAGACTCAGAAAAAAAATGTTCCTTGAATCTTTCTTTCTTTCTTTTACCAGAGTTCATGACACAGCTATTCACTGAAAAACGACAATGTCTCCATTTAGAAGTTGTTGAACCAGATCATTAACACAAGTTTTACGGATGGCGAAGTAAATCAAATGGGAAACATTCATTTTTACAAGTTATAAGTTGGTATAATGTCTTGTATGTTATATACTTACATCGCGGAAACAAAAGAAGTTTCAGTTACTATTTCTTAGTTAGTTTTTTGAGTTATCTATCCACATGGAGGAAACTAGAGCTCCTGTTTCTTTTCTATTGAATTTCTCGACTGACTAAACTTGCTTCAACTTGTGTTTAAATGGAAGAAAGGGCAAGAGCAGCGAAGTGCATAGACGGATCTTTCTGCATGCCATTCTATTGGAAGAACAACTTTTCTCCTCCATAGTATGTTTTTGAGGTTCATAGACGAGAGTAAGAGGGAAAGAGAGAGATAACGAATTAAATAGAGATAAATACAACTTTGTATTCTGCTCTAATGTATCATGTTTGTTGAAAATAGTTCAATGAAATTGATTCAAAATATCATTGTTTATTCAGTTATGCGAGTCAAAAAAAGTCACAATCTTTTCTATTTCTTCTTTTGCGTATTTTCATATACAGTTCTATGATGCCAGTCTAGGTAGATCAGAAAAATATTTGAAATAGTTCAATATTATTCTAAGTGAATACTAAAATAAACTGTATCAAAAACATATAATCGTTCTTGAATCTCGCATGAATTCAATAGAAAATACACAGAAAATAAGAATGGAGTTGCTAGGAAAGGAGTAAAGACTACGAGGTTGGGCGCCTGGAAGGTGGGGTTACGGTGCCCCGATGGGCGATGATGGGCGATGATGATGACAATGATACGCCAGGAGAATCCTTAATCTTAAACTTTATCTAAGAAGAATATGAATGATGATTACGATGGCCATATGATGTTCGGAGACTGTTTGGGTCTTAAAGTTTCTTGTCATTTCACTTACAGGTGAGGAAAAATCACGAAAAAACCTCACCCATGAAACTTGTCCCGACAGGGATCATATCCGGACCCGCTGCCAGTCAAGGCATCACGCTACCTCGAGACCACATCTGCAGCGGTGGACATGGAACTCAAGATGTTGAAAGTGAATTTGTGGAGAACGCTGCATAGGGTGTCGCTAAATATAATCCAAACAAATTCAATATCAATCTGGAAGGAACAAGAAGAAAATTCAATTTCCTCTCCCTACAATTCTCCAAACATCCAAGTAGGACGAACCAACCCACTTCAAAGACTTCATATGAGATATATTTAATATTTCATAGGTAAAAATCGTAAAATATAACATTTATTTGGCAATTCTTTACAATCTATGACGTGAATTTTTTAATTCCTTCATAAATTCCTTCATATTCTTAGTGATTCATTTTACAAATTATTTTCCATAATTTTCTACGATTTTTACATTTTTCTAACCATTATTTCAAAATATTTTTCTGTGATATTTAAAAAAGTGCCTTGATTGGTTTAGATCTTACCTTACTAATCGTCAGAATAATAGTTTTATATATTTCAGTTTAACTTTTTTTAAAGGAGTTGGGACGTCAAGAGCCCCTGTAATGTAGACTATAATAATTCTGGCAAAGACTATCTTATAAAATGTAAAAGTGCGCCTCAATTTTCATGTAGGACGAACCAACCCACTTTAAAGGCGTCATATGAGTCATATTTAACATTTCATAAGTTAAAATCGTAAAATATTTATTTTTATCCAATGGCTGATATATTGATAATCTTCTTCTTGTTTCTTGGCATACAGCGCTTGTAGTTTAGCTAGCGTCCGTAACGATCTTCGCTCATTTCTCTTTTTCTGCGGCTTCTTTCTCCATCATCAAAAAACATGCGAACGATACACTGTGTCTACTTCTTATACCACACTTTATCCATCTTATCATTCCTTTACTTTTTTACTGGCTACTATTCACTATTTGTCCACCGCTGTGGTCTCGAGGTAGCGTGCTGCCTTGTCACGCAGCGGGCACGGGTTCGATTCCCGGTCGGGACAGGCTCCTGGTGAGGTTTCTATGGAGTTTCTCTTTACCTGTAAGACAAATGTCAGGAAGCTAAGAGCTCAGCGGTCCCCGAAAATCATCCGGCCATCATCATCCTTACCACTATCATCATCATCATCACCCTTGGCCGGTGAGGAAAGCAACGGGAAGCTACCACACCTATAATTCCCTAGTAAAGCTGCAAAGCATAGCATGAACATTCTCTGATTGCAGTGAAAGACCTGCCCCGGGGCAGAATTACTATGGATGGAAGGATTAAGTATTTTCCCACAATAAGTTAAACATACTATCGACAGACAATGTAACCACAAACATATCAATTTCTAATTGGTAGTGTTGGTCCAAGACACGGTATATACTTTACTAGAGTCTGCCTGGGAAAGAACTGGGTCTCCTCGGATGTCCAATGTGCGGGAAATTTGAAGACGAGATACATATATTAGGAAAATGTAATGATTTAGAATATTGGAGACGTCAGTTATTACCGGAAAACATTTCTAAATTCAAATCGGGAAAGATTGGCATGCTACGAGTTAATGGTAAATCCAGAAAATTGGATAAACTTGGGTAAATTTCTGGACAAAACACGGAAAATAAGAACAAAACACTCATTCATGAATAAATATATGTTATCAAAATGCAATACCATTAATTCTTAATAATTATACATAACTTAATTAATGTATAATGCTATTGTATTATTATGTAATTATAATATTATTGTGTTTTCTTTATGTAATTGTAATGTTGTTTTCTTTTTTGTTTTTCTTTATACTATTACAAATTATTACTTTATTGTGACGGACTGTTAACAGCACGTACGGCTTACTGCCCGTGCGAGCCATATTTGTAAATCTTCTTCTTATTCACTACACCGGCTAAGCAAATTGCCTGTTCCGCCTCACAGTTGTTCTGTCCATCTTTTCACTGGCCTTCCTAGATTCCTTGAACCTCTTGGCTTGTATTTGAATGCTGCTCTTGGCAATCTTGTTAGATTCATTCTTGCTACATGTGTAAACCATTTCTCTCTATATTCTCCGATTTTCTCATCCAATGGATATATATTTAACTCTGTTCTTATATTTTCATTCCTTATCCGATGCAATCTTGTGCAGCCTTTTGTTCTTCTAAGGAAGTCCACTTCTGCGGTTTGTATTTTACTTTGCAATTTTTTGTAAATAATATTGTAAATATCTTACTTTTTGTCTAATAAATTCCTATTAGTTTAGCCATCATACAGGCTGTCAACAAATATTCTGGCATGCCTTATAAAATCTAGCCATGGAATTCTCTAATTCAGCAGAACAACAAACGACGGTTAATCGACTCTCTAAACTCTACATTTCTCGGATGTACAAAGCTTTAGAATGTACCCAAGTTTGATAGAACTGTAAATAGTTGCAGATTCGCCCTTTGATGGGAACAGATTGCTTGCTATTCGATTGGCCAATGTTTCTTACGTTGAACAAACAGTATTAACTCATTGTAAACAGTAAAGACGCGGTTACATCGATCGTAAATGGAATTTCAATCCTATGATTGCCACATTTCATTTCACATTCAGTTCTTTTTAACTGAATAAAAATTGAAAACTTTTACAAAACCAATACTGATCTTGAATAGAGCATAAAAAATCAGGAACTAAACAAAATAATAAAGTACCACTTCTCATTTGTTCTAATTAAAACGTGGAGAGAGACAAATGCAACAATTATTTATCTAACATTTAATAATACAAGAACAACTTACTTACTTACTCACTGGCACTATCGAACCCGTAGGTTCACGGCCGCGCGGACATAAGCTCTCCAAACATCCCTATCCTGAGCTAATGTTTTCCAATCATTCCCTGCATAATCTACTTCTCTCAAATCACAGTTAATGTTGTTCTGCCACCTCATTCTTGGTCTACCAACTGGGCGTTTCCTCTGGCTTTCCTACAAGAAGCTTCCATGCACGTCTTTCATTCCCCATACGCGCAACATGTCCTGCCCATCGCAGTCTATGAGACTTAACTGTTCTTATTATATCTGGCTTCTTATAAAGACCATGTAGTTCTTTGTTAAGTAGTCTTCTCCATTCACCTGTCTGTTCATTTCTCTTTGATCCAAAGAATTTCCTAACAAATGAAATAACTAATTTAATTGTTTTTTTTGCAAATGCCTCAGGTTTTCTTTTTCGACATTCCTGGTGTTTTCTTCTGGCATGGCGTACTTGTAACCCACTTCTGAGGTTGGGGCACCTGGAAGGCGGGTTTACGTTGCCCCGATGATATGATGGGTGATGATGATAGTGATGCGCCAGGAGAGTCCCTAATCGTAAGCTTAATCTAAGATGAATATGAATGATGATGATTGCAATGGCCATATGATTAAAGTTTTCCTGACATTTGTCTTACAGGTGGGGAAAACCCCCGATGAAAACCTCACCCAGAAAAATTGTCCCGACCGGGGATCGAACCCGGGCCTACTACGTGACAAGGCAGCACGCTACCTCGAGACCACATTTTAAGAAAACGATGGTTCGACCGTTATCGTATATGGAGCAGAAACTAGGGCTGATACAACAATAAGCACATCTGAAATGAAGATGTTAAGAACTATTCAGAGGAAAACATTATTTGATAGGATACACTATACAGAAATTAGAGACAAATGTCAAATTCAAGACATAACCAAATTTACTATAAACAGATGAAAATAATAGAAATATCATATAGCTTTAATTATAAAACTGTTTATAATTTTTTTACATCGTTGTCCTCAACTACAATAATCCATATCACAATCTTCGTTATATCATAAAATTTTTAAGCTTTCCGAAGTCTTTGGCTTCATCATCAGGACTCTTCTTGATATTAAATCTGTTTGTTTGTTGGTTTGTTTGTTTGCATTTTATGCGCGGCCATACCATTGATCAGATTGTAATGGAGGTTTTTGCAAAATGTTCAGGAGATTCCCGGGGTGAACATAGGCTATAAGAAAGTTGTGATACTCAACTCCTACACCCTTAAAATCGCCCTTTGTAATGGAAAATGTGAAAAAAGTAGTTCTTTGGATGCTGCCTAAACCATAACAAATACACAAAATTAATGTACACAGAATTGAATACCTCAAAAAGCTCTACAAAAAAGTCCCCGGTAGCAAATGTTTATCACTTACGGATGACTCACAATAACGAATTTTGCCTTTTAGCTCATTTATGCCATGAAGATCGAGATAAGTAGATTACCGGGCAACACCCGGTAATCAGCACGGGGAATCTTAAAATAATTACTATATAATTATTTTGTTTCTACCTATTTAACTAAACATAAACCACATTCATTTTCGTATTTAAGCTCATTTATGTCAAGAAGATCGGGATATGTAGATTCCCGGGCAACGCCGGGTAATCAACACGGGGTATCTAAAAAAAATAAATTTATAATTATTTTTCCTTTTACTTATTCAACTAAACATAAAATCACATTAATTTTAAATTATTTAGGCGTAGCAGCGCCGCACGCCGGGTATTAGCTAGTTTATATATACATTTTATATAGGGGGCTTTGGTTGCTAGGCATATTTTCATTCAATAATTTTTTTATTCTCTGCCTCCTTGGTGATTTCCATTTCTTCCAAATAAATATATTAAATATCAAGAGGAGTCCTGATGATGAAGCCAAGACTTCGAAAAGCTTAGAAATTTAATATATCGAAGATTGTGACATGGATTATTGTAGTTGAGGACGACGGTATAAAAGAAAAAAGTATAAAAAAGTTTTATAATTAAAATAATTGTAACCTCAACTGTGTGAACATAAAAAAAGTAAGGAAGCTTAGGGCCCAATGGTCCCCGAAAATCATCCGGCCATCATCATCATCATCCTTATCATTATCATCATCATCCCTCGCTGGTGTGGAAAGCAACGGGAAGCTACCACACCTATAATTCCTTAATAAACCTGCAAAACATGGTATGAAAATGCTATGATTGCAGTGAAAGACCTGCCCTCGAGCAGAATTAGTATAGAATAGAATATATAAATATATATTAAGAAAATCGAATATCTCACGACAGTACTAGAGATTGAAAATAAATTACAATGTGAAAATGTGGAAATTAAGAAAGTTGAAGAATTCAAATAGGTCTATTTTAGTATCAGTTTTAGAATCAGATGGGAAAAGTAATAGTGAAATTGAGAATATAATTATTGAAGGAAGAAAAGTAATTGGAATGTTAAATTCAGTGATATGGTGTACAAATATTACAAATAAAACAAATACACTGATATTTAAATCATTTGTACAAAGTGTTATGTTGTATGGTGCAGAGACATGGACTTTAGGTAGACAGCAAGCAAAAAAAATTATTGACAATAGAAATGAATTTTTGGCAAACGGTATCAAGAAAATTAGAGGAGAAAAGGGGAAAATTACAGAAATAATGAATGTTAAACAATATTATAGAAATAATAGAAGAACGAAGATTGAAATTATATCGACATTGAAGAGGATGGAGAATAATAGAATCCCAAGAATGATGCTGGATCGGAATGCTGAAGGCAGGAGGTGGAGAGGGAAACCCAGGGTAGTGTGGATGGATGCAGCGAGAAGAAAAATGAACAGCAGAGACCTCAAAGAAGAAGATGCTGAGGATAGAAATCTGTGGAGGAGCAAAATACATTTCGGCTGAATGTAATGTAGAGAAAATCCTTAATAAAAATTATTATTACTGTTCTTGTTATAGTAAACAATCGTTGTATTTTAAAATGTACAACGATTCAATTTTCTATGTGGCACAATTAAACGTACTTTATTGAATAAAACTAGAAAATAAACTATTTTAAAATTTTACAAAGTATTGGCAGTTCCATCTCTTATCTATGGATGTGAAACCTGGACATTAACAAAGGCAGACAGTAAAGAAATAGAGGCTGCAGAAATGAAGATGTTGAGAGCAATAGCAGGATACCAAAGGACCGATAAAAAGAAAAACGAAGATATAAGAACAGAACTTAATATATTTAATCTCTGTGAAAGAATAAAATACTACCAAAATAGTTACCTTCAGCACGTATTACGAATGAATGAACGAACCAAGAAGAATGTATAATTATAAACGAAAAGGGAGAAGATTGTTGGGAAGACCATTGAAGAGATGGAAAGACCAATTCAACCTATAATGAGATCGGAACAGGCCATTGGGCTTAATCAGTTTTGTTGATGATGATGATGATGATGTTATAGTAAACAATATCAAAGAAGCTTCTTATTATCTGAAGAGAAAACTAAAACTAGAAATAAAAAGAAATAAACGACATCGTTATGTTCTATTATTGAAGATTGTTCTATAAAGATTTATTTTTACTCCCCAATCAAAATCAAAAACTAAACTAGAATCTAGAGGTGAACTGGTAGAAAAGAAAAAAAAATATAAAACCACATAGAAAGAGCAGCAATCGATAAATCGATAAATGTATTTCTTAGCTTCACAATTTCTTAAAAAAAGTTGTCCCTCTCCTCGACAGTAGCCATTTTATGGTATGAAGAATCACATCGTACTCAATTCAATTTTCCTGAAGGAAAAAAAAATTGTAAAGAAAAAGTTTAATTTTTTTTAAACCTTACTAGAAAGATGGCATAAAGTTCCCTTTAGAAATACAATCCAGCTCTAACATATGGAAATATTCACATGCACACAACTAACATTTCTCTCTATCTATTTTAAAATATTAGACGGTGATGCAAAATGCTCTTTTACATCGTGTAAAAGTGTAAGAGAGGGTTTAAATAGCAGGTGAGTGGGCAGGGTAAAGTGTGCTAACTCTAATTATGTACTAACTAACTCGCTGACTCTATCGAACCCGTAGGTTCATAGCCGCGCGTACGTAAGTTTTCCAATAATCTCCTGCAGATTTCTACTTCCATCAAATCATGGTTAATGTTATTCTCCCACATATTCTTGGTCTACCAACTGGGAGTTTTCCCTCGGTTTTCCTATAAGAAGTTAATATCTCTCCATCCATACATAGGTCCTTCACTGCAGTCATAGAATTTTCATGCTATGCTTGTAGCTTTACTAGGGAATTGTAGGTGTGGTAGCTTCCCCATGCTTTTCACACCGGTGAAGGATGATGATAATGATGATGATGATGATGGCCATATGATTTCGGGGACCGTTTGGACCTTAAAGTTTTCCTGACATTTGTCTTACAGGCGAAAAAAAAAACCGATAAAAGCCTCAAAACCTCACCCAGAAAAACTGCCCCGACCGGGGATCGAACCCGGGCCCGCTGCGTGACAAGGCAGCACGCTACTTCGAGATCACAGCGGTGTTAATATCTCTGGCACCTCGGTGTTATGTAAAGTCCTAAAATTCCATGTTCCTAGGAACATGTGTTTGAGCCTTTTGCATGGATTCCCTGCCCGGAGAACCGAATGGAGGAACTATTTTACCTCCGGAAAATTTTACCCCAGTGGAACCCATGTCCGCGTTTCTTGAAGATTGAATTCTCTTTCGACCAAAGTACTTTTTTTTTGTCTGGCTTATCGCCTTAGACCTCTCCGGAATGGGTATTCCTTTCGGAAGCAATTGCTACCGCCGGCATAGCTCTCGGGGTCATTTAAGTACGCAAGCCACTCCACCACGACAAGATAAAGATACCATGGAGGGCTAATTTTGTATTGCATTCCCTTAATGCAAAACCATCAAAATATGAATTTGTGAAAGAAATTGGAGTTTACCCCTTTACAAAATAACATATTTAAATGTAAAATGCAGAATTACACGGCCGGAAGTCATAGTTTTAGAAGATACCGGTATATAAGGCCGTGGTCCATAACTGATGTTTCTCTCTCGCCTACGAAGGGCATTTTCAATGGCGAGTTCTCGGCTAAGCCAAGCTTCCCACCAGGGAACAACACCTAAAAGAAATCGCCACTGAAGATGCCCTCCGTGCTCGAGGGAGAAACCTCTGGATGAAATACCAGTTAGGACCACGGCCTTAGCCAAAATCTTCTAACATTATCATCATCATCCTAAGGCGCGACAACTTCAAAAGTGAAAGTTTTGGCCTTCTCAACAATCCTCCTCCATGCTAATCTGTCTCTTGCCATATTCAAATTAGTCACTTTCATTTTCTTTAGATCGTTCATTGTGTCATCCTCCCATCTGATCTTCGGTCTTCCAACAGCTCTGGCTCCTATAGGTTTCTATTTGTAGAGTTTCTTGACCAGTCTCTGTTCATCCATTCTTATCAAATGTCCAAGCCAACCAATTTTGAGAGATCTTTTATGGTTACTATGTTCTGATTTTTGATTAATTTGTTTTGTTCGTTATTTGTTTTGATTCTCCTCTATTTGGTCCAAATATTCTTTTTAAAATTTTTCTTTCAAAAATTAATAATTTCTGTTTTATTGTTTTTTTAGGACCCAAGTTTCACATGCATATGTAACTACTGGTCTAATGAGTGTTTTGTATAACCTTATTTTTACAGTTTTTGATACTAATTTGCTTTTAAATAGGAATCTTCTAACTTATTTAAATATTCTGATTTTAGGTGTGAAAGTAGTTTAACAAAGATTGTAAAGGTAACAGGAAGTCAAACTATTGAAATGCAGATTTTCAGAAACTATTCAAGACCCTCAAATCCTCTTATAGAAAACCAGCTTTCTGAAGTTAACACAATTTACAATACAATTTACTCACCCACCATCAATTTATTTATGTACAAACTGGTTCGAGCCTCTATATAGCATATTTTTTTCATTTGGAATTTCGGCCATTACGAGACATGTGCCCACTCAACGCACGCCTTTTACCCCAAGAACAAACGTCTGATACTCATTTCCTTAGAAGCTGAGTCGACCCCAGGGCCATGGAGTCGCCAGAGGGTTTTGGACCAGTTTAAAAATCGTGACCCCACCGTTCTCGAACCAATGACCTTCCAGCTGTAGCATAATGTCTTCTGCAACTACGCTACGGCGAGACAAAAAAAAAAAAAAAAAAAAATTCAGTGATCCTTTTTGGGTTTGAATCGGCGAACTTCTCGGACCCACAAACGGATGTGATAATCGATAGGCCACTGGGACTGACAACAGAGAGTGAGAGAGAGAGAGAAAGAAAGAGAGAGAAAGCGAGAGAGATATATCGAGAGTGCAGAAGAGTGACGGAATGTAAAAGGTGTGTGATATATAATATATATATATATATATATATATCCACCACTGTGGTCTCGAGGTAGCGTGCTGCCTTGTCACGCAGCGGGCCCGGGTTCGATCCCCGGTCGGGGCAGTTTTTCTGGGTGAGGTTTTTATCGGGGTTTTTCCTCACCTGTAAGACAAATGTCAGGAAAACTTTAAGGCCCGAACGGTCCCCGAAATCATATGGCCATCATCCTTATCATTATCATCTCATCATCATCCTTCACCGGTGTGGAAAGCAATAGGAAGCTACCACACCTTCAATTCCCTAGTAAAGCTGCAAGCATAGCATGACAATGCTATGATTGCAGTGAAGGACCTGCCTTCGGGCAGAATTACTATGTATGGATATATATATATATATATATATATATAGAGAGAGAGAGAGAGAGAGAGAGAGAGAGAGAGAGAGAGAGAGAGAGAGAGAGAGAGGGATGGATCGATAGAGAGAGGCAGGCAGACAGACAGACGGACAGAGAAAGTAAGGAATCAAGTAGGGATCCAATAACATTGGTCAATATGATTTTTGTCTCATGAGTACCAATAGTTGTCTTTAATGCAGTTTTTTTATCGTAATTTCAAATATGTATTCGGAATTTCTCCATCGCACACAGTTTTTTTATTTAAATTTCAATTACTGGATTTAAATAATTATTTTTTAATAAACGTTTTTTCGTCCATTTGTCCATTGTAAAATATAATCAAATGAGCTAACTCAAATGGTTTCAGCTATGGAAAAGATGTATCAAGACAAATGGAATCCTATTATGCTGGCCGATTATTGTTGGACCATCAAGAGGGATGCTCCACAGGTGAAATATAGCATAAAATAGTTACTTTCTAGGTGAGTCCGAATGCTCGAATATTGTGTATTTACGAATGTAGAAAATATTAAAGTGTTTGAAATTATAAATTCCTGTCTCTCGAAAACTTTGTGTGATGGAGAAAAACCGATATCATATTTGAATTCAGGAGAAAAAAATACTATCAGAATCATATTTTTTTCTGAGACAAAAATGTTTCTTTTTTGTTGCTCAGTATAACGAACTCACATTATCGAACCTAAGGGTTGCTTATACTAAAACGAGGGATCAATTTATAAATATGTCTTTAGTATAGCGTATAAGTAGATTCATGGTCGCGAAGACATAAGCTCTCCATATATCCATACCTTGAGCTAATGTTTCCCAATCATAGCCTATGTAATCTACTTCCCTCAAATCATGGTTAGTATTATTCTCCCACCTCGTTCTTAGCCTATCAACTGGGTGCTTTCCCTCTGACTTTCCTACAAGAAGCTTCCATGCCCCTCTTTCATTCCCAATTTGTACTACATATCCTGTCCATAGTAGTCTACGAGACTTTTTTTATATCTGCCTTCCTATAAAACTCATGTAGCACACTGTTAAATAGTCTTCTCCATTCGCCTGTCTGTTCATCTCTCTTTGGTCCAGTATTTTCCTAGGAACTACTATTTTATTAATGCTGACTATTTTACTCATACCCCAAATGGGATTCAATGACCAATCACATTTCAATGATTTTTTAATTACAACCAATCACAGTCGTGTTTCACCTCGAATTTATCAAAGAAATTTATCATATTAAAGAAAGCTCCTCCTTTTTAACATTGTGAATAGGTCATAGCATTATTTTGCAGTGACCTACTCACCAGATTGTATATGTAGTGCACAATTGTCAGCTTATAGTACTTGCGGGAGATAATATAAAAACAGTAGTAGCAATTGATTATACTAAAAAAAATGAAACCACTGTTTGCACAGTCTTAAACGAATTCCAGGAAATGACGTTGCAGAAAAATAGAATTGACATATTTACATCATAGGACATCAGAAATTAATTAATACCTATAATGTTGGTTATAAATTTCCCCACTATGGTGCATTCTTACGATATTGCGATCCTTTGGCAATAAATAATATGATCTGATTGCAGTGATGAACAAAATAAGCAAATGAAGCGTACCAATCGTTTCTCATTTGTTTTCAAACATCGCCGTTTAAATGAAATATATAAATATTTTTAACCCAATTGAAATTTTATAAAACATTGGCAGTACCGGTACTGCTCTATGGATCAGAAGCCTGAATACATAAAAAACAAGATCTAAGTAGGATAACGGCGGCAGAAATGAAATTTTTGAGATCTGTTAAAGGGTCACTAAGGAAGACAGAATCAAGAACACAGAAATAAGACAGGAACTTGAAATATTTGTAATAACTGATAAAATAGATACATATAAAAAAATGGAAGCAACACATAGACAGAATGAATGAAGATAGGTATCCAAAACAAATAACAAAATACAAACCTAAAGGCACCCGAGATGTGGGCAGACCTAGAAAGATATGGGCTGAAGTCGGAACGGGTCAACAGACCTAATCCATGAATGCAGATGATGATGATGATGATGAAATATTTTAAAGTAACTATAGTTTAATAATGATTTGCGAGTAAACAGCTTAATTTTATTCGTTAAAAGTCCTAACAAATGCCACTCTTGATTTCCAAATTCTCTAGATAAATTGGAAATCACTCGTGGCATTACTTATATAAATGCGATTATTTTATTTTGGAGAATGATTAGCTGACTGAGGAAAATATCGAAGCATGCACTGGCTGTATTGGAAATGAATTCACTAGAATATTAACTGCAGCAATCAAATTTTTCAGCATATCTAGTATTTCCGATATTCATTACCATTGCCATTATTACGTTATGGTTACTAACAAAGGCACAATTTTCAAATACACACATGGCAATGCCAGGTCAAATATCGTTCTATCACTTCATTGAGCTAAAAGCATTGCATTCCAGAGAGGATATGGCAATTCCCAGTACAAGCCGATACACATAACCGTAGCACCATGTAAAATGGCAGATTAACATACTGAAATGCACATCCAATTACTAATTTAATTTCATATATAAACGACGATTGTTCCCTGAATTAATTTCAAGTTATTTTTTTAGTACATGAAATATGAATATTTAATATATATAATCCATCCATATAATTCTGCCCGAAGGCAGGTCCTTCACTGCAATCATAGCATTTTCTTGCTATGCTTGCAGCTTTATTAGGGAATTGTAGGTGTGGTAGCTTCCCGTTGCTTTCCACACCGGTGAAGGATGATGATGATGATGATGGCCATATGATTTCGGGGACCGTTTGGGCCTTAAAGTTTTCCTGACATTTGTCTTACAGGTGAGAAAAAAAACCCGATAAAAACCTCACCCAGAAAATCTGCCCTGACCGGGGATCGAACCCGGGCCCGCTTCGTGACAAGGCAGCACGCTACCTCGAGTCCACAGCGGTGTACTATATATAATAAGTTGTAGTAATTGGCTTATCAGCATCATCATCATCATCATCCGGTATCATGACAGCTGCCGTCATCTTCCGGAAACCAAACGCCATTCCTCTCTGCCCATCCATTGATCGTCCTCCAATCCTCTGATGGTCATAGCCGCTTGTAGACCTTGTATCCAAGTTTTCTTTGGTCTTTCTCTCTTTCTCCTTTCCATTGGGATCCATTCCATAATAATTTTAAGCAATTTTTAGTTTATCAGCAGATTAATTAATGTGTTCTGATCTTTTTCGATAGACTTTAATATCAGTTTGATCCTCATTGAAATTTACTTAATAATACTCTGTAGTACGTATTCCGAAACACAGGACATACGATACCAGCCAATTTTTTTTCGATCTTCTAACTTAATTTACATCGAAATGGTGCGTTTTCGGAGATGGGTTCTTTATCAAAACTTTTTCTACTAAGTCCCCTCTACAGTTTTACATTAACTCAATTTTTAATCGGACTTGGGTAATTTCAGGCATATTTATATACATTTAAATTATCATCATATGCAACTTGTAAATGTGGAGAAGAAATTCAGTCAAACGAGTTTTATTTAATTGTCCAATGTCGTGGTTTGAACGTTACAAACTTGATCCATATTTGAATTTTAATGAAAAAGAGTCCTCTTTATCATATTCCCAACAACGGATAATGTTATAATTACTTCAATTCATTTGTGAATAGTATTTATTCACAACCATAATTTATTTTTTCTCTGTTCATCTGTGTTATAATATTGTGTAATTGTATTTTGTTCCACTGTTTTATGTAAATTTACTTCATAATGCTACATAATTATAACCCTTATATACCATAATAATTACGGAAAGGGGTAGTGAAATGCTTTGTGTGGAGTGTAACATTGTATGGTGCAGAGACTCGGACATTACGACGGAATGACAAAAAGCGACTGGAAGCTTTTGAGATGTGGATATGGAGAAGAATGGAACTTATAAAATGGACAGACAAAATAAGAAATAAATATGTGCTAGACAGAGTGGGTGAAAGAAGAATAATGCTGGAACTCATAAAGAATAGGAAAATAAATTGGATTGGCCACTGGCTAACAAGAAACTGCCTGCTGAAGGATGCCGTGGAAGGAATGGTCAACGGAAAGAAAGTTAGAGTCAGGAAAATGCATGAGATGATAGGCAATAAAGTAAAGTGATCCCACAACAAGCCCGGAGGCCCTTGGGGTAGTAGGAGGTTAAGGCTCCCACTTTTTCTAGACAATCGGCATTAAAATAAATGGTTTGTATGCAGATACAAAAAGAGGAAATCAGAGTTAAGGAAAGGGTGGAGAATGCTGAGTTTACAGCGAAGGACCTGCCCTTGGGCTGAACACTATGAGTAATATACCATAAGGTAAAGAAGGGTTTTTCATGTATTGGATATAATAAAAATTTCCCCTCTACAATTCCTCGAAGTGTGTAATACTTATTCTGAAACACACTGTATACTTACTTACTTACTTACTCACTGGCACTATAGAACCCGTAGGTTCATGGCTGCACGGATATAAGCTCTCCATACATTCCTATGCTGAGCTAATGCCTTCCAATCATTCCCTGTATAATCTACTTCCCTCAAATCATATATAATGTTGTTCTCCCACCTCATTCTTGGTCTACCAACTGGGCGTTTTCCCTCTGGCTTTCCTACAAGAAGCTTCCATGCACGTCTTTCATTCCCCATACGCGCAACATGTCCTGGCCATCGCAGTCTACTAGACTTAATTGTTCTTATTATATCTGGCTTCCTATAAAGACCATGTAGTTCATTGTTAAGAAGTCTTCTCCATTCACCTGTCTGTTTATGTCTCTTTGGTCCAAAAATTGTCCTAAGAACTTTATTCTCAAAAAATTCGTAATATCATTTCCTCTCTTAAAGTAAGAGTCCATGTTTCGCACCCATATAATATAACTGGTAGAATAATAGTTTTATATATTTTCAGTTTAACGTTTTTTGAAAGGAGTTGGGACACCAAAAGTCTCTGCAATGCATAATAGCACGCATTTCCAGAATTGAGCCTATGTTTAATTTCTTTGTGCATCTCATTCTTATTTGTGATTATTGTTCCTAGGTATTTGAATTCAGCCACTTCCTCAAAATTTCCCTCATTTGTCATTAGCTGTCCATTTCCTTTATATAATGCATTTCTACGAGTGACCATGTATTTTGTTTTATTGATATTTACTTCCAGTCCTAATTCCTTAGTGTTACTCAACAGTGGAAACACACTGTATATATTCCGTAAACCTGCAAAGTCGGACTATAAATTCGACTTGCTGATGAATTCGCTTAGTTTACTCGTACAATAGTTCCTGCGCAACGGACTTTATTTTCTTGAGGCAGAAAGTACTCTATTCAGTGATCTTACTCGTAACTAAAATTTATTTTATTAACTTGTAGTGTGTTAAAATATCCACTCAGGTCACGCACGGATAAAATAACACGTTTTCACTTTATTAATTTTGAAATAAAAGCCTTCAAGTGTCCCTAGAGCGCAGTGTTACGTGAGCCCTCTAGCCCTCTTGTAAAGGGCGAGAGGGTATTATATACTTGTTGAATACAGTCTCGAGTACCAACTACATAACACATGTGTTTTGTGTCCATTCATTTCAGAACTTGTTGCACTAACGCGCCTTTTAACAACTGTACGTTGCTTTCAAAGAAATTAAATTTCGCATGAATCATCACTTGTAATTAAAATCTACGAAAATAATACTGGACGATCCTTTATCGTCTCTTTGCCGCTTGTTACTGGATTACGACAAGGATGTAGTTCATCACCCACTTTGTTAATATATATATATATATATATATATATATATATATATATATATATATATATGGACGATATTTTAAATAAATGGAAAGTTTTAGTGAATCCAGGAATAATAATGGATATTAAAGTGTGCATAAATAATCTTCTATTTGCTGACGATGTAATCATAATACAGAAAAATGAAGACGACTTACAGAAATCAATGCATGCATTAAATGAAATATGTAAATTATACGATCTAAAGATTTCTGTAAGGAAAACGAAGACCATGGCTTTTAGAGGAAGAGATCCACTGAGATCCAAAATTATTTTAGAAAATCAAAGTATAGAACAGGTGTCTAGTTTCAAATATTTGGGCTCTGATGTTGGCTACAATGTGGAAAGAGATATTGACTTCAAAATAAATAAATTTCAGACGGTGTGTGGAACAATACATAGAACATTCAAAAATAAAATTAGAAAAGAAACCAAGATAAAAATGTATAATGTTATGGCGGTTCCCACAATATTATATGGATATGAAACTTGGGCTCCAGTAAAAAGACAGAAGGATATAATACAGACTATGATTATTCTAGAAATTATTGAATTATAAAATGAAAATAATCTTTCAGTAATAGATTTTGAGATCACTACAAATAAAAGGATTGATGAGGCCAATGCTTGGATTAAGAAATTTTTAGGGCGGAGATGAGGTTCCTAAGACAAGTAAAAGGATGTACAAGACTTGATAGAATAAGAAATGAGGTTATAAGAGAAGAATTGAAAGTACAGCGTTTATTGGATAAAGTCACGAATTACAGACAGAAATGGATTGATCACATGGATGGAATGAGTAAGGAGAGATATCCATTGTTACCAAGAAATTATCAACCAAGAGGAAGACGTGATGTTGGAAGACCTAGAAGACATTGGGCAATTGCCTAATCCCTGGAGTGATGATGATGATCATCGCTTGTAATTAAAATCTACGAAAATAATACTGGGCGATCATTTATCGTCTCTTTGTCAATCTATATATATTTAAATGTGCGCTTCGCACATGTTCCTATTTAAACTTTTAAAATCGCTTATGTTGGTAACAAATTTCCAACTTAATAACAGGTATATTTTATGTATTGACTTAGGCTTTCACGGTCGAAATTTGTATGAAGATCTTGTACAATATTTCCGGGCTTTTGGCCGTGGTCTTGATCTTGTAGTTCCCCGACGTTTCGCCAGTCTCAAGACAACCCTTGAGGATGACGGACACAGTCACTGGCGAAACGACGGGGAACTACAAGCCTCAAGACCATGACCAACAGCCCTGAAATCTTCTACAAGATCTTTTTTTTTAATGCCTCAGGTATGTCTTTCGACATTCCTGGTTTCTCTCCTGCCATGGCGTACTTGTAACCCACTTCTGAGGTTGGGGCGCCTGCAAGGCGGGGTTACGTTGCCCCGATGATATGATGGGTGATTGATGATGATAATGGTGCGCCAGGAGAGTCCGTAATCCTAAGCTTAACCTAAGATGAATGTGTAATGATGATGATTGCGATGGCCATATGATTTCGGGGACTGTTTGGGCCTTAAAGTTTTCCTGACGTTTGTCTTACAGGTGAGGAAAAACCCCGATAAAAACCTCACTCAGAAAAATTGTCCCGACTGGGGATCGAACCTGGGCCCGCTGCGTGACAAGGCAGCACGCTACCCCGAGACCACAGCAGTGGAGTCTTCTACAAGATCTTCATAGGTATATTTTGCATTGTAAGTTCAGAAATTAGGGACAAATATCATATTCAAGACAACCAAATTTATTATAGATAGACGAAAATATTCGAAGGGCCATATAGAAAGAATGGAAGACAACCGACTTGCAAAAATAGCTAAAGAAGATAGACCAATGGACGGGAGAAGAACAAGAGGAAGACCAGCCAAAAGACTGATAAACAGTGAATGCACTCCAATACATCTTCCTCCGATGAGTGATTTTGGAAATACACAGGATGAAAATCCTACAAATTATGATTAAGAAGAAGAAGAAGAAGAACTTTTGTAGAATGCGATGAGCAGGACATGTGGCACGAATGGGGAATGAAAGATGGACATTGAAACTTCTTGTAGGAAAACCAGAAGGAAAACTCCTAGTTGATAGTTCAAGAATGATTTGAGGGAAGTAGATTATACAGGGAATGAGAGCTCAGGATAGGGATGTGTGGAAAGCTTATGTCCGCCCGGTTATGAATCTACGGGTTCGATAGTGTCAGTGGGTTAGTTTTTCTTTTTTTCACAGTTTAATAGTTATGCTAGCCAAAGCAATGCTTGATGTCTGCCAGGTTGTCTGGCTTATGATAACCTGTCATTGGATGCCGCCAATAACTTTATTCGGCAAGTTTGATTTTAAACTTATTGATTGTTCTATTGGCTGGAGCCTTTTGCCGACTAAATGCTGCATTATCTAGAGGCCGGGCTTCTAATAGCGTCAGAATCAGGGATGCAACATCATTCATAAAAAAACATCGATGTTAGAACATCAATGTTTTCAAAATTAGAATATCGATGTCCGAAACATCGATGTATGTGAACGATATTATCTATGTTTTTTTATGTTTTGGGAAACAAAAACACAAAAGAACGTTGGAAATGCTTTTTAATTATTTATTTTGCAAAACAGAATTTAAAAACAATTTTGACAATCTTGTGCCCAGTAAGCGGTTTCTTTCTTGGGTAATCGTAGCCCGAGTCTCAGAAAACAGCCGCTCACTGGGCACCAACGTAGATATGATAGGCAAATATTTCATCGCCAGTTTATAAAGCCCAGGAAATAAAACTTTCATATCATCCCACATTCCCAAAGCATCTGCTTTTTGGCTGAGGAAGCGAACTAGCAGCGAACATAATACAATAGATGTCGCTAGGCGTGACAAAATATCGTTCATAAAACATCGTTCATAAAGAGCGATGTTTCATCAATGTTAGGGGCTATAACATCGATACATTGATGTTAAAACATCGACGTTTATGAACGATACATCGATGTTTTTAAACCATCAAAAACATC
Source organism: Diploptera punctata (assembly GCA_030220185.1). Lineage (NCBI taxonomy): Eukaryota > Metazoa > Arthropoda > Insecta > Blattodea > Blaberidae > Diploptera > Diploptera punctata. The sequence continues at coordinate 27,787 of JASPKZ010003817.1, read as the reverse complement.
GATGCATATTTTGCATCCCATCGATGCATCGTTTGCATCGATGTTAGGGATTTTAACATCGATGTTTATGAAAGGCATATCGATGTTTTAAAACATCGATGTATCGTTTGCATCGATGTTAGGGATTGTAACATTGATGTTAAAACATCGATGTTTATGAACGATACATTGATGTTTATAAAACATCGATGTATCGTTTGCATCCCATCGATGCATCGTTTGCATCGATGTTATTTTAACATCGCAAGGCATGACAAAATATCGTTCATAAAACATTGTTCATAAAGAGCGATGTTTCATCAATGTTAGGGGCTATAACATCGATACATTGATGTTAAAACATCGATTTTTAAAACATCAAAAACATCGATGCATATTTTGCATCCTATCAATGCATCGTTTGCATCGATATTAGGGATTTTAACATCGATGTTTATGAACGGCATGTCGATGTTTTAAAACATCGATGTATCGTTTGCATCGATGTTAGGGATTGTAACATCGATGTTTATGAACGATACACTGATGTTTATAAAACATCGATGTATCGTTTGCATCGATGTTATTTTAACATCGCAAGGCGTGACAAAATATCGTTCATAAAACATCGTTCATAAAGAGCGATGTTTCATTAATGTTAGGGGCTATAACATCGATGTTTATGAACGATACATCGATGTTTTTAAAACATCACAAACATCGATGCATATTTTGCATCCCATCGATGCATCGTTTGCATCGATGTTAGGGATTTTAACATCGACACATGTTTTAGAAACATCGATGCATCGTTTGCAACAAATCAAGTAGAGTGCAGACGTGTGTTTTGTATGCTGCTCTTCCCCCAATGGAGTTTGTGAACAAAATATAAGTTTTTTTCTTCTGTAAACCCTTATTAATTCAATAATGTTTTAAAATGAACAAAATACGGTTTTTTTATGTGGTCACCATTTAATCAATCTCATTTAAAAGTATTACTTACTTCGTCAAGTCACCCGTTGTAAAGACGATGCGAATACTACAAGAAGTGGAATGAAAACTTCACCAAATAATGAAAATTATTTAATTGTAAATAGTCCTAAATTCAGCCACTAGTTCTAGACCGATTGAAAATGGACGTGCGAATGCGTTCCTGACCAACCAAACACTCTGTATTATGTATTTATGAGCAAACAACACCAACTATTGATTCTTAGTTAATGTGTTCATCATCATCTTCATCTTCCTATAAATTGGCAACCATCACGGATTGGAATACATTTTTTTCCCTTTCAGACCTTATTCTGTAAGAAATAATAATAATAATAATAATAATAATAATAATAATAATAATAATAATAATAATAATAATAATAATAATACGCTATTAAAATCACATAATTAATGATATAATAGTAGTAGCAGTAGAAGTACTAATAATAACAACAATAATAAAACTAAATTCATGACTCGATAGTTCAGAAGAGCCAAGGCCGACTGAATTAGATGCTGCATTTGCTGGCAGAAGATATTTAAGTAATCACGTGCCTGGCATACTCAACTTTAATAATAATAATAATAATAATAATAATAATAATAATAATAATAATAATAATAAATAATAATAATACATTATTAGCCACAGAAATTGACATTTTAAGAAGATCGGCAAGAATATCAACATATAATAAAATAAAAAATAATACAATAAGAGAAATAATGAATGTACAAAAGGTATTTTACAACAGATTGAAGAAATCTAATCTAAGATAGTATGGACATATAATGAGAAGAAGGGACACAGAAACAAACAAAGAAGCATTGAAATGGATATCTCCTGCAAAAGGGAAACGTGGTAGACCAATGTCAACGTGGATAAAAGGAATTCAAGACAACATGAAGAAGAGAAATATGACAGAAGCAGACACGCAAGACCGGAAAGTGTGGAGAAAAAAATGTATATTTTGGTTGAGGATACCTGTGTAAATAACAGAAACAATCATGAAAAAATAATAACACTATAATAATAATAATAATAATAATAATAATAATAATAATAATAATAATAATAATAATAATAATAATAATAATAATAATAATAATAATAATAAATATTGTTATTACTTATGTCCACAACAGTTACCTCGGGGTAACGTCGTTGCCTCGAAGGCAGCGAACACCGCACCGGTTCAATCCTCGATCGAGACAAGTTTCCTGGGTGAGGGGTTTATCGGATGGTCCTTGAATTGAGCTGATCAGTCCTTCAGGGGGGGGGGTCATGTCCTTGTGTGGTAAAAATATATATTGTTGATGAAGTGTTAAAACCTCTCCTGATAGATCATGTCCTTGTAAGACCCGGAGAGTCCCACATGAAAAAGTACCCATAAAGGGAGGGGTCTAACTCAGGTAAAGAGAAAGATTATTATTATAGCATCATTATTATTATTATTATTATTATTATTATTATTATTATTATTATTATTATTATTATTATTATTTTATTATTTAGGAATAGTCCATAAAACAGTGTTTCTCCTTCAACCCAAAGTGATTTGTCGCTAGAGGTTCCTGTCTAAAGCATCTTCTTCCCTCAAATCTCTAGCTTCCATACTTCTATTCACTCCATCCATCCATCGTTCTCTAGGCCCTGCCACTTCCACTTCTTCCATTAGCTTTCCAAATAAGGATCTTCTTTGGCATTCTCTCTTCTTTCATTCTTATGAGGTGTCCATACCATTTCAAACGTTTTTCTTCTATTTTTCCAAACATGTTTTTTTCAAACAGCATAATTTCCCTTATTGTGTTTGTTTATGACCTTATCCCTTCTTGAAATTCTTGTCGATCGTGTTTATAATAATAATAATAATAATAATAATAATAATAATAATAATAATAATAATAATAATAATAATAATAATAATAATAATAATAATAATAATAATACTAATAATAATAATAATAATAAATAATAATAATCCATCCATAGTAATTCTGCCCGAGGGCAGGTCTTTCACTGCAATCATAGCATATTCATGCTATGCTTTGCAACTTCACTAGGGAATTATAGGTGTGGTAGCTTCCCGTTGCTTTCCACATCGGTGAAGGATGGTGATAATAAGGATGATGATGATGGCCGGATGATTTTCGGGGACCGTTGGGCCCTAAGCTTCCTGACATTTGTCTTACAGGTGAGGAAAAAGCCGAAAAAACCTCACCCAGGAGCCTGTCCCGAGCGGGAATCGATATTATTATTATTATTATTATTATTATTATTATTATTATTATTATTATTATTATTATACGGTATAGTAATTATTGTGCTGTGCGCCGAGTATAAAATTAACAACTTCGCTGGAACTGTCATGGAAAAGCTTCTACCAGTATTCCAGTTCCAGGGAAATGTGTTTTGTTTAGTAAGCTTCACTCCTAGCACTAATTACTGACCTCTACACCAGGGGTCAGGGGAATCCATCACAGCTACGTTTATTTATGTTGCCAGCACTGCGGTAATTAATGGCCAGGCTCGATATTACTCCCGTTTTCGTTACAAATTATCTGAGACAGACATTTTCTTATTTCAACGCCATTTCAGTCAAGAAAAACTTTCTAATCCTTCATTTCCACTCATAAAATAGGTCTGTAAAATATCCGTCTCTTTAATTCGTATAGCTGAGTTCTAGAACAAATATATTCATTTTGTTTATTCATTTAGCCTTGTGTTTTTTTGCGAAAACTAACTACAGTGTGCTACCATTAATTCCACAGAAATTAATTACATCAGATCTTTATAGGATCTGCAGTTATTAATACAATAGCTATATCTTGTAGCCTGTGATGTGAAGAAGAACACATGGTACGAATGGGGGAAGGAAACGTATTGTAGGAAAATGAGACAGAAAACATCTAGTAGGTAGGCTAAGCATTTGGTGTGAGAATATTACAGTAAAACTTGTTCAAATCGGAATCGCATGGGACCAATATTGCTTTTCCACATTAGACAACATTCCGCATTATAAAAAATAAAAAAAACTAATCTTAGATTATAGAGCGTCGTATATGTCTTTTTATGTACCTTGGATTATTGTAGTTCCGCTGCCGTTGGAAAGTGAAGTATAGTATGTACGAGCGACTTCGACGGTAACGCGCGAAAAAAACAGTCCCGTTTCGTCAGCGTTGAAAATGTCTCTTAGGTGCGTATCCTGAAACTAGAGTATGCAGTTTCGGTTTCCACTCACTAAATATACTTTCGTCCACATCCTTTGATTCCCCGCAAATTATATTCCACACTACATAGTGTCGTCTTTTAAAAATGTACAAATCAACCTGAAGATGCATTGCAATCGTTATTTCCTAAGGATATAGCAACAGCTAGAGCTTGACTTTGGAGCATCGGTTCGTAAATTTGGAGATGTTTTTAATCATGAACTTGTAAAAACACCTCGTTGATTTCTTCATTTGACCATTACCTTAATCCATTCATTCGTTTTTTTTTTGTGTTTTAAAATCTCACATACTTTGGTTTTTCCACAGTTAAATTTAGTCATTATTTCGCGTACTGAGAGTTTGTTTTTCTTTATCTTTAATCACTTTAACTTTTTCGTTTAATGGCAATGATACATACGATTTTGCCACCTTTATTCCGTAGATTCAGAACGCTATCTGTGAAAGATACGTACACAATCAGTCTCAGATCTTAAACTAATTTAAGATTTTACAGTGCACTGGTTATTTGTAAGACAGATGTGACACGCCTAATATTTGTTAAACGAACTCGTATTTCGCGAGGCCGAAAGACATTTCCAGATAAAGGTGGGAACTCTACTTACCAGGCGTATGCGGCAGGAATCATTTACTTATTGTTAATTCGCCTAATGGGAATTCAATGAAGTGGAAATTAATTAATTTATCTCTCTCTCTTTCCGCCTTATATATAATATTTTTATGAACTGTGTAGAAATATCCTTCAGTTTCCACGTTGGACAGATTCTGTTTTATACAAAATAAATACACGTAAAATTGCTATTATTTCGCCGAGACCAATACATTTGTTCACATTGGACAGATTTCCGCATTATTCACGTTCCGGATTAAACAAGTTTCACTGTATTATGTAATTTGAGGAAGGTGATTTTTGATGTACAGTAGTCATTAGTAAGTATAGTCCAGTTGTCATCTGTGTGTTTCGCTGAGCTTCAGAATTACATCTCAGGTGGCTTGCTAAGTCGGCCTGAGTTGGGCCACATTAAACATACATAGGCCCTACATAGTGTTCTGCCCAAGAGTAGATCCTTCACTGCAAACTCAGCATTCTCCACTCTTTCCTTAACTCAGCTTTCCTTTTTGTATCCGCATACAAACAATTTATCTTAATATTGTCTATCATCCGATTTTTTTTTTCTCTAACCTTATTTCCGTTGATCTTGCCTTCTACGGCATCCGTCAGCAAGAAGTTTCTTCTTAGCAAGAGGCCAATCCAATTTATTTTCATCTTCTTTATAAGTTCCAGCATTGTTCTTCCTTCATCCGCTCATGTCTAGCATATATTTATTTTTTATTTTGTCTGTCAATTTTACATACTCCATTCTTCTCCATATCCACATCTCGAAAGCTTCCGTCGCTTTTCCTCATTCCGTCATAACGTCAAAGTCTCTGCACCATATAATGTTACACTCCACAGAAAGCACTTCACTAGCCTCTTCCGTAATTCTTTTCGCCAAAAGTCCGGATAAAATACTTCTCCTCTTGTTAAAAGCTTTTTTCTTTTTTTTGCATTGCTATCCTCTGCTTTACTTCTTGACAGCAGTTCATGTTACTACTGATAGTACAATCCAAGTATTTGAAGCTCTCCACTTGTTCAATGGCCTCATATTTAATCCTCATGCCTATCTTCCTTGGTTTCCTTCCTGTAATCATAGCCTTCGTCTTATCTTATTTATATTTATCTTCATCCCTTAATCCTTGCATCTGTCATTTACCTCCATCAGCATTAAACAAGACGCCCAAATTCAGTGATGTTCATTCAACACCAGCTACCCCAGCACTAACTCGTCAAAAATAATGTTAGATCAATTAAAATTAAAATTTCACCTAAAAACTTTGGTATATTAATAATTTTGAATAAAAAATATTTGCCAAATTCCATTCTTATCAATTACGGGTGAACATAAACATTTAAATTCTCGCCCGCAGACATGTATCGCATTCGGCTTGACGGAGCACCTGTGTATTCACATTATCTCCATAGAGAAACACAGGATGTTTCTTGTATGTTATCCCCACCAACACCAGCTATTACGCTACAAACGGCTACAAATGAATCCGCGCTAGCGAATTACATCACTGCCTGCCACGTCCAGCGATAAGCCACAGTAGACCAGCTATAATCCAGCAGATGAAGCTTGTGTTTTATTCCATCGATTTTTTATTGAATACCAGTTAGCTGTACCCAGTTAACGTCACAACTCGAATAAGTATACAGAAGGTCGAAAGCCTTTTCGACCTATCGATTCATGAAACATTCATTTGACGAAAAAGAAAGTGATTGGCTGATTTTTAGAATTATAATTAGCACATAATCATCCCATTTCGGGCAAAGGGCCTCCTGCGACTGCAGGGTGGCTTACGTTATATCTCCGGGTTAGCCAATCCCTTGGGACTATCACTTAACTTCTTTATGGATTGCTTCCATCTTTGTCTGTCTTGTGCTATTCTAGTCCACAGTAAAGTAAAGTAAAGTAAAGTAAAGTGATCCCACAACAGGCCCGGAGGCCCTTGGGGTAGTAGGAGGTTAAAGCTCCCACTTTTTCTAGACAATCGGCACTTTATGTCAGCCGGGTTGTCAGCCCTGCGTGACGGCCGCCTTTACCCCCAGAACAAGCGTCTGGTACTCATTTCCGTTAGAGGCTGAGTCGACCCCAGGACCATAGTGCCGCCAGAGGGTTTGGGTCAGTTTAAAAATCCTGACCCCAACGGGACTTTAACCCTCGACTCTCCGGCTTGTAGCTCAGTGCCTTAACCACTACGCTACGGCGTGCCCCATTCTAGTCCACAGAGTTCCTATATGACACTTAAACACTTCACTCCAACGCCTTTTTTGTCTTCCCACTTTCCTTTTCCCTAGTCTCGATTCCCACATAGTCAATGTATAAGTCCACTTTTTAGGATCCATTCGGAGCACATGGCTGATTTGGGAAGCGCCAATTCCTCAATAATAGAAGTTTTCGAAATAACATTTCTTAATATTTAATTTACGCTAGTTACATTTTTACAAAATACAAAAAAAAAAATAAATAAAACTATGCGGCACGTTTTGTCAGCTATAGCACCTGTTAATTTAAGAATAGTTATTTATATTATATATGTGTTTAACAACAACTGGATTATTAGGAACGGGTATATATTATTTGTGGAAAGCAACAGCTGAATTTAATATCGACACCGAGTTCGTTCAAACGCGTTATTAATATGTTTTTATGAGTTTTAAAGTGTTACTGATGAATGTGATTTGTCAAATTAGTAAAAATGAATGTGACTGTATAATTTACATACAAGACCATTTTGGTGCAGACCTTTCAACGAGAAAAATGACCTCGTACAACATGGTAGGCCAATTCCAGATTTACCGGATCTAAAAAAAATCATCATCATCATCATCACTCCAGGGATTAGGCAATTGCCCGTTCCGACTTCATATTGCATCAGCCCAACGTCTTCTAGGTCTTCCAACATCACGCCTTCCTCTTGCTTGATATTTCCTGGCTAACAATGGATATCTCTCCTTACTCATTCATCAAGTCTTGTACATACTTTTACTTGTCTTAGGAACCGCATCTCTGCCGTCTGTATTCTATCCTTCTGTCTTTTCACTGGAGCCCAAGTTTCACATCCATACAATATTGTGGGAACCGCCATAACATTATACATTTTTATCTTGGTTTCTTTTCTAATTTTATTTTTGAATGTTCTCTGTATTGTTCCACACACCGTCTGAAATTTATTTATTTTGGAGTCAATATCTCTTTCCACATTGTAGCCAACATCACAGCCCAAAAAAATACAAGACATTTTAGTATCATACTATTTATAAACTAAATAATTCGGAATGAACGTTTTTATAAATTCTAAGTTACATTACTGCCCAAATAGAGACACTATAATGCAATGTCTCACGAAATAAAATTTAATATATAGTGCATTATATGAACCATCAATCGTCAACTTAGATATAATAGTGTTTTGAATAATACATTAATCAAAATGTGATTTTTTTTAGATACATGGTATACATAGTTTTTGTGAAAAACTATGATCCCTCCCCCCCTTTGTGTCCACTTTCTATAATATTTCGTCTGTTTTTCACCTGTTGGTTGAAAAAGGTATTGAACCTTGTGGGGAAGGATGGAATTCACATGACGTAATAACCAGGAAGCTACAGTTAGCCATGAAATGAGCGACTGCAAGTAAAACTTAATTTTCTCGCCACTAAATAACTGAATCCGTAGCAGATGGTCCCCAACGGAATAACCAGTCGTTCCTCTTGGTGATCCTCCATGTTGGATTAACAGTTAATTATGCAAATATGCTATTTTATTTCGTTAATAATCTCGTGAATCATTAGCCAACCTGAAAGCTTGCCATCCTCGTCTACGATTCAGCATATCCATTGATTTACCCACATTTGTTAATATTTAATTTGATGACAACAGGCCCACACACTCACAAAACAAACATTATAATGTCCGGCACGCAGGTACTAAGTAAATTAAGCGGGATTTCTCATTATGTCGAATTTAGGGGTCGAATTTGCTGGTTTACGAAAAATACCATTAATGAAATCAGTACTAATAAAATTCATATAAAATTCCGTTGAAGTGAATACTCATAAGGTAAAAATTAAAATATATACCTGTGCCGTCGTCCTAAACTGTGTTAAAATAGTATATTTAAAATGTTATCTTTAGGCCTTTCGGAAGTTAACTTCCACCATCAGCAGGATGAGTGTCTGCCGCTATTCTTTGTCCAACGTAAGAAGCACACTTTGACATTTAACTTCCGAATGTATTACTCCGCGTAGCACGTGTAAGAGTGCAGGGAAACTGTCAGCTGTTTGTTACAAACCGATAAATTAATGCACAACAATCGTTTTAATTTTTAATGTTGCAGATTGTAATAACATTTACAATGGTATGTCGAAAACTTATTAAATTTTAATTGTTAATATTAAACAAATTAATTGAAATCAAACATTTAAATTAAAATAACTGTACTTACAGTGATAGAATAAAACACCTATGCACCTTGTAAAGAACTGTACACTTCACAAAATTGTCCACCACTCTTAAAACAGGTTCAGGCCTTTTCTTCTTTTTGTTGGGTGTTTAGATATTACCAGTTTCTTTTAATTCCCTGCGAACATGTACAACACTACTCTCCTACACACCAGTATATTCTGCAGTTAATTTCACAGAACATAATTCGTTCACTTCACTGCCAGGATTATGCTCCATAAACTTACAAAATATATGTAACACAGTTTTCACCACTCTTTAACAATTTCCCTTTGTGCTTCTAATAATCTTGATTACACATTTTATCACCAAGTTAATATAAACTACACGACAGTCGCCATATTTGTAACTAACATTCAACATCCTCTCAAGAATCGTTCAGTTTCAAACAAATGCAAATTTTTAGTTAGTCTCTGACCTTAGAAAAAAAATTAGGTATATACTGTATTCTGATCAACTATAGTTAACATATACAGTGTGAAAATTATTTAAACCGACAAACTCTGGGAGGTTGTAGGGGACACCAAAACAAATATTTTTCCCTAATGTCATTTTTTCCTATGATGGTTATTTAAACCGGTAGAGGAAGATTTCTCTGGCGGCAAATTAATTAAACCAACAAACACTTTTGCATTTTTTATTATCAAGAGACACACATTATCACAACGTAATTACTTAAATTACAGTAGAGATTCAAAAATGCCTCCATTGACATGTAAACAAAGGTTACACCGGCAGATCATGTTCTGTCTAACACGGGCAAAAACTCCAGGAGTATCGTTAATTGCTCCTGATGCTGCTACTATCCGGGTAACCAGATCATTTTATGATGCAACAGGAGTTGTGTAAACAAGGTTGCGCATCTCTCCCCACACAAAAAAATCCAAAGGAGTCATATCTGGGGATCGAGCAGGCCATGGTACAGGACCACCTCTGCCAATCAACTTTTCTGAAAACCGTTGGTTCAAGAATTGACGCACACGACGACTGAAATGTGCCGGCGCCCCGTCATGTTGGAACCACATGCGTTTCTTGTAGGGAGCGGGACGTCTTCCAGAAATTATGGCATTGCTCTGGCGAGAAAAATGTAATAGTGCCTGCCATTTAATGGACTAGGTAGGGGGATATGAGTCCCGCGCCGTAGCCGAGCGGTTAAGGTAGGAAGCCTTGGCGCAGAGCTACGGGACTTGCGCTGGTTCGAGTCTCCATGGGGGAAGAAAATTTTCTCATGGTATTTCGGCCAGTATGGGACCGGTGCACACCCAGCATCGTGAGGCAATTGGGTAGCTACAATAAGTAGCGGCTCCAGGTTGAGGAACCAGCTATAACGGCTGGGGGACTCGACATGCTAACCACATGTCACCTCTACACTGGCTGTTGATCATCTACCTCTGTGATTGACACATGTGGATGTGAAGGGCCAGCAGCCGGCTGGTAAAAGGGCAACCGCTGAAAAGTGGAAAGACCCTCAATCGGCAGGGGGATATGTCCCAATTAAACAGTCCCCAACAACACCGGCCAACACATATCTGTGTACTCACTCCAGGTGTATCGCTCCTTTAGTAAACATATACAATTCACTACTACACTGGTGGACAAAACAATTCGTACCATCAACAGCAGTTGCAGTCATGACAACTGAAGAGCGTAATATGCCCTCTACCGGTTTAAATAATCATAGGAAAAAAAAAAACGGCATTAGGGAAAAATATTTGTTTTGGTGTCCCCTACAACCTCCCAGACTTTGTCGGTTTAAATAATTTTCACTCTGTATAGCTTTAAATACGTAATTATATTAATCGAGTACATGATCTATTTTTCGCTTCCGCTGAACTGTGCTTTGGTCATGAACGAATCGCAGTAACTGCAGCAGTCATGTGCTTCGTGGATTACCCGCCCATTTATTTTCCAGAAGTGTCTTTCTTAGGCTGGACAGAAAATAGTTAAGACGTTGTAGTCTTGAAGTGTCGTTAGTAGCAACTAGTTAACGAAACACAATTAAATTAACTAAAAATTGAGTCTTCTACCGTTTGATGACCACTTAAATTTATTTCTAAGTCTTTTTAAAAATCCACTTAGATTACTTTTTAAAGTTTAGTTCGTCGTTTTGATTGAAAACTTGTGAATAATTTTCTTCGCTAGCGTTAGCAATCTTTCCTTCCTGATTTCCACCTTCGCCACCAATGGTTATCGCTCGAAATGACAAAGAGGATAATGACGCAAAGATGATATTCAATTGATGGTGAGAATGGCAGGGCAACATGGAATCGAAAATCGATATGTGCCGTGTCAATTAAGGTATACCCTTTGAGATCTAATCAATTACATACCTTATGTGTCATAAAATTGGATAAGGTTGAAGCTTGATGGAATTCTGATGGACTCGGGGACTGCAAATTAGAAGTGATAGCATCTACAGTCACACGCAGAGATTACTTCACTAGATTACTGAGAAAGAAAATCTACAGGGTGTAAAACATACTACACCTCTCAGTTTTAAGAGATCAAGGAAAGACATAGATAAGTCGAGATTATAAAATGTTTGCATGATTTTTACATAATGGTATTATCGAACCCGTAGGTCTATGGCCGTGCGGACATAAGTTCCCTACACATCCCTATCCTGAGCTAATGTTTTCCAATCATTCCCTGCATAATCTATATCCCTCTAATCATTTTTAAAGTTATTCCTCCAACCTCATTCTTAGTCTACCAAGTCGGCGTTTTCCTTCTGCTTTTCCTACAAGAAACTTCCACGCCCCGCTTCCATTTCCTACTTGTACCACATATCCTGTCATCGTAATCTAAGGACTTAATTATTCTTATTACATATAGTTACCAAAAATATCATGTAGTCCACTGTTATGAAATTATACATTACAGAAACTCTTGACGTCCTAACTCCTTTCAAAAATCGTTAAACTGAAAATATATAAAACTTTTATTCTACCAGTTATATTATATGGATGCGAAGCATGGACTCTTACTTTAAGGGAGGAAAGGGGATTACGAGTATTTGAGAATAAAGTTCTTAAGACAATTTATGGACCAAAGAGATATGAACAGACATGTGAATGGAGAAAACTACATAACAGTGAACTACATGGTCTTTATATGAAGCCAGATATAATAACAGTTAAATCTCATAAACTACGATGAGCAGGACATGTGGCACGAATGGGGAATGAAAGACGTGCATGGAAACTTCTTGTAGGAAAACCAGAGGGAAAATGCCCAGTTGGTAGACCAAGAATGAGGTGGGAAAATAACATTAGCTATGATTTGAGGGAAGTAGATTATACAGGGAATGATTGGAAAACATTAGCTCAGGATAGGGATTGTGTAGAGCTTATGTCCGCACGGCCATGAACCTACGGGTTCAATAGTGCCAGTGAGTTAGTTACTTAGTTACTGTTATGAATGCTTCTCCATTCACCTGTCTGTTCATCTCTCTTTGGTCCAAAAATGTTCCTAAGAACTTTATTCTCAAATACTCGTACTATTTTCTCCTCCTACGTTTCGAGTCGAGATTTTGCGACTGGGAGAATACAGTTTTACTGTACCGGTATACATTTTCTTTTTAACGTTTTTTGAGAGGAGCTGGGATGACAAGAGTCCTTGTAATACCTATTAGCATGCATTTCCAGAATTGACTTAATGTTTAATTTCTTTGTGCATCTCATTCCTATTTGTAATTATTGATCGTAGGTATTTGAATTTCCCTCCATGTTATCTTTATCTTGTCGTGGTGAAGTGGCTTGCGTCATTAAATGATCCCAAGAGATATACCGGCGGTTGCATTGCTCCGGATAGGGTTACCCATGCCGGACTGATTGAAGGTGATACGTCAGACAAAAAAAAAAAAACTACCTTGGTCGAAAGAGTGATGATCTTTCACCGTAAAAATATAATCGTGAAAGAAAAGCGGACATAGGTTCCATTGGGGTAAACTTTTCCGGAGGTAAAATAGTTCCCCATTCGGTTCTTCGGGCGGGGACTATTTCAGGGAAACCATACCAAAAGCTCAAACACAGGGACATGTTCCTAGAACATGGAATGTCAGGACTTTATACAATAGCGGGGCGCTAGAGGTATTAACGCGGGAATTAGATAAATCACTCTTGGATATAGTCGCTTTACAGAAGTTAGTTCCAGATATAATGAGAACAGTTAAGTCTTGTAGACTGCGAAGGGCAGGACATCTGGCACAAATCGGGGAATGAGAGACGTGCATGGACGCTTCTTGTAGGAAGACCAGGGGGAAAACGTCCAGTTGATAGACCAAGATTGAGACAGGAGAATAATATTAACCATGATTTGAGGGAGGTTGATTATACAGGGAATTATTGAAAAACGTTGTATTAGGATATGGATGTATGGATAGCTTATGACCGCGCGACCATGGGTTCGGTAATGCCAGTGAGTTAGTTAGGTATTTGAATTCAGCCACTTCTTGAAAATCCGAGTATCACAAGTTTTGCAAAATATTATGGTTATTTTACAGAGCTTGTTTTCCCATTTCCCCAGGTAATAAGAATGAGAATCGTAATACAGGGCTATTCAGAAAGAAGGAACAGACTTCAAACATTTGTTTCCTCCAATCTACAAGAAATAGAAACACAATTCCAATGTTCCTGGAAAGAGACAATTTTGAAGTTCCTATCACGGCCGCATTGGCGCTGTTGCTTGTCATGTTGATTGTTTGTATTAAAATGGCGACACAACAGGACGTTGGATTGGAAGAGGAGGAGCAGAAGATCAACTTCATTACTGGTGGCCTCGCAGGTCACCAGACCTAACCCTGTGTGAATTTTATCTCTGGGTTTACGTAAAAGACCCTGTTTTTATCCCCCCCCCTTTGCCTGGCACTCTTGAAAATCTACGACACCGATTTGTTTAAGCTGTGAATTCGATAACTAGAGACCAGCCGATTCGTGTGTGCAAGAAATGAGCCACCATTTCGATATTTGTCGTGTATAACACACGGTGCTCATATTGAATGCATAAAATGGTGAGGTTTGAACTTTTTTCTTTCCTGAAACTTTGGAATTGTGTTTTTATTTTTTATAGTTTGGAAGAAATAAATGTTTGAAGTCTGTTCCTTCTTTCTGAATAGCCTTGTAAAATGATTACTCGTTATTTTTACCCTTTTTACAATCCAATCCTTAAGATCGGTACGTGAATCGAATGCAAAATGAATTGAATCATTCAGAAATACGTAGATGAATTACTGACAAACTAATCTTTCTAAGAGTCTGGGAAAAAGTTATATCAAAGAATGCAAAATAAATATCCACCGAAAACAAAATATATAAATAACTTTCCGAGAGTTTGAAACCAAATAAACTTGACGAGACCATTTTGTATTCCGTACATTATTCAATAACCGTATAATGGAATTGTGTGTTTTCAGTCTAGCAACCTGACATCCACCGGACATAAAACACGGAGAATATTTCAAACATATCTACGGATAAAATCCCTAAACTTTTAATACATTTATTAAAAGCTGACCTTAAGCATTATACTCTACTTATCATAAGTAATGCCACGAATGATTTCCAATTTATCTAGAGAATTTGAAAATCAACAATGGCATTTGTTACGACTATTTAACGAATACAATTAAGCCGTTTACTCACAAATCATTATTTAACTATAGTTATTTTTAAATATTTATATATTTAATGTAAACGGCGATGTTTGAAGAAAACAAATGAGAAACGATTGGTACGCTTCATTTGCTTCTTTTGTTTATCACTACAACCAGATCATATATTGGATCACAATAGTGTAAGAATGCACCCTAGTGGAGAAATTTATAACCAACATTATAGGTATTAATTAATTTCTGATGTCCTATGATGTAAATATGCCAATTATATTTTTCTGCAACTTCATTTCCTGGAAAATAATTCGTTTAAGAAAGTGAAAACTGTGGTTTCTTTTTTTTGGTGGTATAATCAATTGCTACAAATGTGTTTATATTATCTCCCGCATGCGCTATCTGCTGCCATTCATGCACTATATATACAATCTGGTAGCCGTGTCTCTTAGAGAGTCAGTCACTGCAAAATAATGCTATGACCTATTCAGAATGTTAAAAATGAGGAGCTTTCTCTAATATGATAAACTTTAGTTGGTAAATTTTAGGCGAAACACGACTGTGATTGGTTGTAAATAAAAATCATCGAAATGTGATTGGTCATTGACTCCCATTTGGGGCATGAGTTAAATAGTCAATCAAAATATATTAAAAACTCAGTTCAACGACATAGATTTTAAAGAATGTATAAATATTCGCTATAACTTACTGCTATTGTGGAACCTGAAGGTTCATGGCTGCGGAAACATAAGCTCTCCTTGCTTCCCTATCCTGAATTGAAATTTTCCAATCATCATCCTGTATAATTATTTTACTCAAATCATTCATTCATAGTGTTCTGCCCAAGAGCAGGTCATTCACAGCAAACTCATCATTCTCCACTCTTTACTTAACTCAGCCTTTCTGTTTGTATCTGCATACTAACCATTTATTTTAATATTGTCTATCATCTGATGTCTTTTTCTGCCTCTAAATTTCTTTTCATTGACCATTCCTTCTAGGGCATCCTTTAGCAGGCAGTTTCTTCTTAGCCAGTGGCCAATCCAATTTATTTTCCTCTTCTTTATGAGTTCCACCCACTCTGTCTAGCATATCTTTATTTTTAATTTTGCCTGTCCATTTTATACGTTCCATCCTTCTCCATATCCACATCTCAAAAGCTACCAGTTGTTTTTCCTAATTCCGTCGTAATGTCCAAGTCTCTGCATCGTACAATGCTACACTCCACACAAAGCATTTCACTAGCCCCTTCCGTAATACTTTTGCCAAAAGTCCGTAGAAAATGCTTATCTTCTTGTAAAAATCTTCTTTTGCATTGCTATCCTCTACTTTACTTCTTGACCGCAGTTCATGTTACTACTGATAGTAAAACCCAAGTATTTGTAGCTCTCCACTTGCTCAATGACCTCATCTTTAATCCTCATGTTTATCTGTCTTGGTTTCCTTCCTATAATCATGGCCTTCATCTTATTTATATTTTTATCTTCATTCCATAATCCTCGCACTTGTCATTGCAACTTCTGCTAGCAGAGTCATATCATCAGCAAATCTTATGCACTTAATTCTTCTTCCTCCCATGTTTACGCCTCCCGTATTCCTGAAGCAGTTCTTCATTAGGTCTTCCAGATAGATGTTGAAAACAGTAGGTGATAGAGTTCCAATTTTTTTCCTTCTGACATTTCTTTTCCTATCTTCACTTTTATAAGCGGTTTCATATAAAGATTACCTATACTCAAATCGTGGTTAAAGCTATTTTCTCACCTTATTCTTTGCCTAATTACTGGGCGATTTTCTACTGATTTACTCGTAAGGATTGATTTACGTGCTTCCTCCAACATTAGAAAGTCGTCCGCGGTGGACTAGTGCTCCTCGTCTCGGGTTCCGACGGTCGCGGGTTCAAACCCGGCCGCCTTGGATGATTTTTTAGGATTGAAAAAATATTGGTGGAATCTGTTGCAATGTATGAAAGTGAGGTATGGACAATCAATAAGTACTACAAGAATAGACTAATGGCTTTAGAAATGGATTATTTACGCAGAAGTGCCAGAAAGTCTAAATTAGAACATGTCACAAATAAGGAAATTAGAAACATAATAGAAGCAGAAGAAAGCATAATTGAAAGAATTGAGGAGAAGGAATTAAAGGGGTTAGGACATGTTTTAAGAATGGAAGATGAGCGATGGCCGAAGCAACTGTATGAATGGCATCCGAACAGAAAGAAGAAAAGAGGGAGACCAAAGGTAACATGGAAGGAAAACATGAAGGCAGTAATGCAAGCTAGAGGGCTAAGCATCGAAGATGCCCAAGACCGTAGGCTTTGGAGGTTTGGCACGGGAAGACGGCAGCAGCTGTAAAAACCCGAAGATAGATAAAAATATAATGAGCAAATCCTCCTGGAGGGACTTTAAGCTGTAGGTGGTCGAGTCTGAACGATTTCATATTTGTAAACGATCTTTAAGCCTGAACAAAGACGCCTCTGAACAACATTTACTGATCTCAAACATCCTAGTAATACTGCTAGATGTCTCATTGAGTTGATGTGTTGACCGAATACCACTCGTGACATCTTCGAGCAAATAAGGTACCTAAAATGAACTTCGTCTATTAACTCTTGACAAAAGACTAATAATGACATCATCAGAAAATGCTTTACAACAATTCCTTTATACATTAAATAATATCTCTCTAAAGTAAAATTTAAGAATATCTACATCTAAAACAAAAATATTAACTCTGAAAGGAAAATATGCAATAAGAACAAAAATAATGATAAACAATATAATTATTGATCAAGTTCAGAATTTTAATTATTTGGGATGTCATTTAGGTAATGACAGAAATTTAGATAAACACACTAAAATACAATGATTCAATTATCTATGTGGCACAATTAAACGCACTTTATTGAATAAAACTACAAAATAAACTATTAAAACATTTACAAAGTATTGGCAATTTTTTTTTCAAATGGCTTATCTCCTTTGACCTGTCCAGTACGTATAACCCCTTCGACAGCAGTCTATGAATATATATATATATATATATATATATATATATATATATATATATCCGGTTTTAACAATGTTGATACATTTTCCCGGCACGAATGATTTCTCTTCAATTTCGCTTTATATTTTTCCTCCATTCGTCTCTACTATAACACATTTTTTCTTCTGTTTCCCAGTCTTTCTCTAATCCCTTGGATCGACGTGAGATTTGGTCGTCATTTCCTTCTCGTTCCTGATGGTATCCATTCCATTATTTTTTGGTAATCACAATAAGTAGCGACTCCAGGTTGTGATTACCAGCTATAACGGCTAGGGGATCCGACATGCTGACCACATGTCACCCCTACGCTTGCTCGATGATCGTCTACCTCAGTGATTAACACATGTGGATGTGAGGTCAGCAACCGGCTGGTAGGCCAAGGGCCTTCTAGCCTGTCGCGCTTGGAGAGTTAATGAAATAAGAAAAATCAAATATTGCAGGCCTGCTAGATGACTCGTAGAAAGATATAAAGAAATTCTTACATGGAAAAGAAAAGTGAATGTGCTGTATAGTTCAATTTTAACAAGAGTATGGATTTCACAGCCTTCTTTATGATACGCGTCTCTTGGAAGCTGGTGAAGTTATTTGATGAAATTCTATTGGCTCTGTTTTCCTAGAAGCATTCATTTAAATGTAGCTCAAGTAAGTTGTTCAAAGACTTGTTGCAGAGAATTCGAACCAAACACCAGAGGCGTTACAACATGGCTAGCTGTACAGGTAGTAGCTAAACCCCTTAGGGAATTAGACAAAATACAAGAAGGAACATCCAAGTTTCATACACCAGGTATTTCTCATAAATATACATGTTCATAAAACTTCATTAACCAACAGGAGCTTGAATTTTTTTTTCAAATTTTAAGATCGTACTACAGTGACTATTTAACTCATGCCACAAATGCTAGTCAATGTCCAATCACGTTTCAATGAATGTTGTTTTACAACCAATGACAGTCGTGTTTCTCCTCACTCTTTTTCGATTTCTCTTTATCAGCTCCTGCTTTTGTGATAAAGAAAGCTCCTCCTTTTTAATGTTCTGAACAGGTCAAAGCATTATTTTTCTCCAACAAATACATTGAATGTAGCAAATAATGAAAATACTCCTCGATTTTACTGAGTTGTTTACTAAAAAAATAAATGAATAACCCGTAATGTTGATTATGATATATAGTTTGATGTGTTTAATTATTTCTCCACTTGGATGCACTCTTACAATATTGCGATCTTATTTGGCAATAAATAATATGATCAAGGTGCAGTGAATGAACATAACCTCACATTTCTGATTTGTTTTGAAACATCGCCATTTACATAAAATATATAAATATTTTAAAATAACTATAGTTAAACAATGATTTGTGAGTAAACAGCTTAATTTTATTCGTTAAATAGTCCTAACAAATGCCACTCTTGATTTCCAAATTCTCTAGATAAATTCACTCCTCCCTTCGTGAGTCGTGAATTTGTCGATAATTTGGAAATCACTCGTGACGTTACTTATGAGAAATACTACGCACAATAGTCTTCTTCTTGTAACTTGTAAACCCATGTTTCCCTTAACAGAGATTTAGGCGCTCCCCCTACTGGGAAGAATTTGAACCATATTAATTTAGTTACACTTGTTTTCCTATAGATGTCATTTAAGTGGTCCATGGTCAGCGTTCCGCCTCATACTGACATCTAGAAAACCAAGGTAGTACTATGACGGGAAAATTTGGTACATTTTGCTTAGAGGCCTCTTCATTCAGGCTTAAGGATCTTTTACGAGCCTGAAAATCTTCAGACTCGGGACCCATGGCTTAAAGTCCCTCCCGGAGGACTTGCTCCTTGTGTTTTTCGATCCTAAAAAAATCCATTGACCCCGGCCGGGTTTGAACCCGCGATCCTCGGGACCAGAGGCAAGGAGCATAGCCACTAGACCACCGCGGCCGATACGCACAATAGTGAAACGCCATAGCCCAGAAGAAAAGCGCAAGTGCAAACTATGTGGGTCGCACTGCGACCGATATCCCTAATACAGTTTAAAAACATAGGAACCTCCATAACAGACTTCTGTAAGACATGAAAACATTTTTTTTACATGGCCATTGACTGCAAAAATATCTATTATTATTAAATACCATTTTCAATGTATGTAGGTCTCAGTAGAGATGTGTTAAAATATCGGCCCGCGGACTACAATGGACCTTCGAATTTTTGGCTACTATTTACAACTTGTGACGCGACTTTATAAATTCCTTCATAAGCTCCTGTCAAATTTTATTCTTAGGGTTTCATTTTTCAAATTATTTCCCACTATTTACAATGATTTTTACATTTTTTCTAACGATTACTTCAATACATTTTTTCTATGATATTTAACTACATACATAGCATGGAGACCTGGCAGCCATATTGATTTTAACGAATATTCTATTCAATAACAGAGACTATTCCTGTGCAGCCAACGTAGAGTATGTACTAATTAACTATATGCATATACTTCAGAACTTCAGAACTTACTATTTATTTTTTAGCATTGCATTCTTTCAAAGGTTAGAGTGCTTAAATTGCGTTAGGTTAGCTTTTAGGTTCGTCTTTCACAGGGTAGAGTACTAAACCTACGTAAGGTTAGCTTTTAGGTTAGTTAAATATCGTGTATATGTTGGCTGCATCCAGTGATTCCGTAGTGTAAACCGCATCGCGTTTGTAGGCGCATGCGCATGATGAATGATTGGAACTTAGAAAAAAAAATTCGCATCACAAGTTGTAAAGTATCCCCGAATTTTTAAATTTTTATTGCTGTAGACCTATAATGAAAAATTAAATTTTATGAGAATGAAAACAAAAATAAACCATTATTCACACAATTACTAACTTTTAATAAATTATATCATGAAATAAAAACTGATATGATATTAAATATTTATATGAAAGTACATCAAATATAGCCTACAGAATTATATAGTAGAAAGATTATTTAAATAGCAGTACAATTATAAGTAACTAACAAACTGACTCACTGGCACTATCGAAATCGCTAGGTTCATGATCGCGCGGACATAAGCTCTCCATAGATCCCTATCCTGAGCTAATGTTTTCCAATCATTCCCTGTATAATCTACTTCCCTCAAATCATAGTTAATATTATTTTCCCACCTCATTCTTGGTCTACCAACTGGGCGTTTCCCCTCTGGTTTTCCTACATGAAGATTCCATGCATCTCTTTCATTCCACATTCGTGTCAAATGTTAAGTAGCTCCCACAAAGGAAATTAACTATTGCTCCTCCTGGGGATTTAGGATATAGAGAGACTCACAAGAATACTGTTTTAACGTAACGATATTATGCATCGTAAAGCTGACGACATTTTTAATAGAGAGTACATGTCTTTTAAATTGTTAGTAACATTATAAAAAAGAGTAATCGATAAATCGAAAGTGGTATTGGAGAGAGTGGTGCTTTCGTGGTGGAGTAGCCTCATCCAGACAGAAAATATTCCGCAGCTGGTATGAGAACAGTTCAGATTCCTATGTTAGATTCTATTCGGGCGTGTACTTATCAGAAAACATCAGCTCCAGTGCTTATAGCAGGAAGAATGCAATGTACGTATCCCTATAATATGTCCAACTATCAAATGTTTATCGATGCATTTTATATAGTATATTTTAATTTTATATAGAGCAGGCCTCGGTGGTCTAGTTCCAAAAGTCTCAGGTTCAATCCCGGCTGGTTGATAGAAAAATCCAACGGACAAGTTCTCCTGGAGGGACTTTAAGCCGTGGGTCTTGACTCCGAATATTTTTTGGGCTTTTAAAAAACTTCAAAAATGGTATAGCCATCTACAAAGAATTGAAAATAAAAGATTACCAAAAAATATATAAAAATGGTCTCCGCCTGGAAGAAATAAACGTGGCAGACCAAGATGAAAATGGAAAACTTTGTCATAACTATAATGAATGATAGGAACTTGGAAGAAGGAGATTGGAATGATAGAAATAAATGGAAACTGAGGACGGCAAACCTATAGGGGGGGGGGAGCCGAAGAAGAAGAACAGCAAGAAGAAGAAACTTCAAAATCCTCTTTTACAATTAGAATAAATTAAAAAACATAAAACATTTAAGCCATTTTTGTGTTTTCTCCAAAAATCTTCTGAGACTCTCTACTACTATGCTACTACAATTAATCAACTTTATAAGATTCACGATGTGTTCCGTTGAGGTATTATTCAAAATTAAAATATAAAATTATGGAATATTCACCTGAAAGATCCGTCTCCTCAACTTAATTAGTTATTTAACTGTAGCGCTTTCGGGACTTGTCCCATCCTGCCGATGATAGGACAAGTCCCGAAAGCGCTACAGTTAAATAACTAATTAAGTTGAGGAGACGAACCTTCAGGTAAATATTCCATAATTTTATATTTTAATTTCACTACAATTAATCTTGTCCGCTCTTAGAGTGATTCTAACATAAACAAACACCAGTTATATCATTTCCACCATTCGCGCCATTAACGTTGTAAAAGATACAGTTACAAAAAAACCGTTAAGACCTAAAAAAAGGCAAAAAAAAAAAAAGGACCAATAAACCAAGATATGTCGAAAAAGAACAAATAAAACTCACCATTTTCTAGCCTACAATGATCCAATAGTATATTACGATGCAAGGTTGGGAAGTGGTATTTACAGAATCGAGGAAAATGTATAAAATCCAAGCGATAGCGAGGTTTTAAATTTAAGAGCTTCTGTAAAACACTTCACAAACGTGCGTTGTACATTATTTTTTGCGCGATGGTCTTTTCAAAATAATAAAAAATAATAGCATCTTTGTTGGAAATATTTGCGTTCATTATAAACAATTGAGTAACGTTAACAGCGTTGGCAATGTTTATTAGTTGAAACAACAGGAGGCCGTGAGACCATTATTATTGATAACATGGCCGCAAGTACGTATTTATTGTTTTATATTGTTTCAAATAAAGTTCAGTTCATTTAAAATGCAGTGATTTTTTTCGTATAATGTATATTAACACCACCTTTTGGATATTTTTTTGTATATACATTGTACGTAGTACGTAGAGGGCAGTGGTTTTACTTCCCGCACGTGGGTGTAAATGTAATATTACAGTATAGTTAATCAGGTTGGTAATCCCGAAATGTAGGAAGTTGAAGTTTCAATCACGGTCGTCATTGCTGTAAGTACAACAAAACGCACTATCGCGCAAAAAAATCTATTTATATTCTGTTGGGCCTAGACTTCAGATATAAAATTAAAAAAAGAAATAAGGACATTTCCTCAACTCTCGAACCTAATTACTTATTCTTCTTCTTCTTCGGCTTTCCCCTACTTATAGGTTTGCCGTCTTCAGTTTCCATTGATCTCTATCATTCCAATCTCCCTCTTCCAAATTCCTATCATCCATTATAGTTCTGACGTAGGTTTTCCATTTCCATCTTGATCTGCCACGTTTATTTCTTCCAGGGGTGACCATTGGTATATATTTTTTGGCCATCTTTCATTTTCCATTCTTTGTACATGGCCATACCATTTAAGCGTTTGATTTTCAATCCTCTTAACAATAGATGTGGTGACATTCATTCCTCTCCAAAGGAATTCATTTCTTATTTTATCCTGTCCTGGTTTTTGGAGGCTTCTTCGAAAATAATCAAATTCAACTGTTCTAATTTTATTCTTTTGTAATTCTGTCAAAGACCAAGTTTCACTTCCGTATGACAAAATATTCTGTATTATGCTCTTATAAAATTTCATTTTAGTTTCATTTGTAATATTTTTGTTCCAAATTATTCCGTGTAATGTCTTAGTTGCAACTAAATAACCTAATTACTGCTAATATTAAACACATTAATATCTTTGAAAATTGTCTCCTAGAATAAAAATTATTAAAAACATACTTCAAGAAATAAAAATACAAATTTTCTGTTACATCGTTCTTCATCCAAATAGTTTATCCTGTTGTATGGTTCTTGATGTGGTTTTGTGGTAATGCAAAACGACCCTAGTTGCGCGCCAAGTGGAAAACATGTAACTTGAATCGCTTTCATGAGAGATTAACAGCCAGCGAATGAATACAAAGTCCCTATCATTACGTCAAAATTATTGACTATTGAAATAACATTTGTGCCCGATGGTAGGGGGAAGGGAGTGCGTGTATCTGGCACCAGAGGCACTTCACATCGATCACAAGCCACGGGTAGTTTCCGATGAACCCTACTGCATCAGATAAAAAAAAAAATTAAATTACCATTTCATTGTTGGCTACATGTTGTAGAATAACGAAACCGAAAATTACATAACGGTAATTTTTCTACTTCACTAAAATTTCAACAAACATTACACACGGGTCTTTAGTAATCAACTGATCACTCGAGAATTTGACAAATTTTTAATTTTTATCAAATTTCGAAGGAATGAAGCTACAGTTGATAGTTCAAGTGAATAAATTTTGGAGGAAATGATTAGTTCAAATCTTAATATCGATCCCCTCTGTAAACAAACACGAAAATTAACCATTTACAACCCACAGAATTTCCGAGTAGTAAAAACCATGCGAATGTACAGTTCTTATGTCATTTAGACGTAGCCACGATAATGGCTGAAATTAAGGAGACAGGTGTTTCTCGAGGGAAGGCAATATGAATAAAAATCGAAAAATCACGCATTATAAGCACTCTGTAGTCAGTCAGATCAATTATCAGATTAGTCAGTGCCTATGTCCGCAGTAATCGAAGTGCGGCGTTACAAGATTCTGTACAAGTAGTTGTTTTAATTTCATGTTAAGAAAGTTATCTAAATCTATATTATGATAATTATGAATAGTTTGGCAGAGATGCATGTCTTAATGCTTGTAAGGCCTTGTGATTCGCTCAACGAGATTCTAGGCGCTCTTCGCCCTACAAGGAATAAATTGAAAAACCATACTAATTGAGTTACACTTGTTTTCGTATACATGTCATTGGAGTGGGCTGTGGGTCAGGCGTTACGCCTTATACTGACAACTAGGAAATCCCCCCCAAGGTAGTATCATAGGAGGTGAACAATTCGGGTAAATTTTGCTTAGATTTTTGTCTTATTTAGGCTTAAAGAGGGCTCTTTTACGAGCCTGAAAAACTGCAGACGCTGGACCCACCGCTTAAAGTCCTTCCTGGAGGAACTTCCATCGATCCCTGCCGGGTTTGAACCCGCTTGCCCATCGGTACCAGAGGCATGGAGCATAACCACCTTGGTCCATGCACGGGGACTATTTGAGTCTTTATGTTTCCCGAAGTTTCTTGACTTTTTTACAGGTGAGCAAACACCCAGAAAAAAAAAACTATCACTCATGAAACTGTCTCGGCCGGGATAAAACTCAGGCCTACTGCTTACAAGGTAGCGACGCTACTCCTTGACCACAGTGGTGGACCTGTTTCTATCTTCAATAAATAAAATATTTATTTTCAAAATATAAATGCGAAATCCAACAAAACATTAATGCATTTATAGTAATGCAATACGCATGTAATTTTTACCTTTACAATTTTAACACTGCACTGCATTATTTATAATATATTGCTTTCCAATGTCCCATTCGAACAATATTGTTTATTGAATAACATTTGGCAGGTTATTCCACATACGATTTAAATTATTCACGAAATAAAAAGAGGGGAAAGTGAACAAGGTTGATAGTTGTTTATACTATATTTTGAATAACTAGATTCCACAATGGAAGGTTCAAAACTGAAAGAAAAAAAAATTATTTATTTCACCAGTTCTGGAGGAATAGTGGTTACAAAGCTCTTTAAAGTTCAAATAAAGAACGCGACAATTAAAATCTGAGCGTGAGAGGCTCAAGAGCGATGACAAGAAGAATTCTAAGGGACTATTTAACTCATGCACGAAATGGGAGTCAATGACCAATCACGTTTCAATGATTTCTGTTTTACAACCAATCAGAGTTGTGTTTCACGAAATATTTATCAGTGTTATATTTACCATATTAAAGAAAGCTCCTCCTTTTTAATATTCTGAACAGGTCTGACCATTATTTTGCAGTGATACCACCAAAAAAAGAAACCACTGTTTGCACTTTCTTAAATGTATTTTTTACCAGGTAATAATCCAGAAAAATATAATTGTCATATTTACATCATACGACATCAGAAATGAATTAATATACAGTTTGATGTGTTTAATTTGTTCTCCACTAGAGTGCATTCTTACAATATTGCGTTCCTTTCGCAATAAATAGTATGATCTGGTTGCAGTGATAAACAAAATAAGCAGATGAAGCGTACCTATCGTTTCTCATTTGTTTCCAAACATAGCCGTTTTCATTAAATATATAAATATTTTAAAATAAGTATAGTTAAATAATGATTTGTGAGTAAACAGCTTAATTTTATTCGTTAAATAGTCCTAAAAAATGCCACTCTTGATTTCCAAATTCTCTAGATAAATTGGAAATCACTCCTGGCATTACTTATGAAAAACCGTCAGAGACTGTAAAGAACTGAAATATTAATAACTTGTGAAGAAAGCGGCTTTATTAGCAGCAAATTATTTGTGGAAAATAGGTGAAATCAGTGTCAAATAAACAAAGTGAATAATATTTAATTTTAGGGAGTGATATTTTGAGGTTATTTTAATTAAATTATTTTCAGTCTGATCATATTACCTCAATATTAATGTTAATTTGTTCTTGGACATGTTTCAAAACAATTCTGTTTTATCGTCAGCTTGTCCAAAAGGTGAAATTTAACTTTTTGTAAACATTTGTGATGCTAATTTAGATAAATTTTAGCTGAATATTTCACGTCCGCCATTAATGACAATATGATTCCCTGAGATATTTTCTTCTTCTTCGTCACGGTTTAGGCTTATTTACTAGCCTGTTCCGGCTCCAAATTGCTGCTGCTTTCCTATCTTTTCTTTGGTCTTCCCAATTTTCTTCTTCCTCGTGGAGAATAGCTGTATGCTGTTTTTTGGTATTCTATTCTCAATCATCCTTGCTAAGTGTTATTTCCAGTTTGTTTTGTATTTCACTATTGTTGTGTTTAATTCCTCTACGTTTAGTTGTTGTCTTATTTCTGTGTTGTGATTTTTGTCTGTTCTTTGATATCCTGCTATTGGTCTGAGGAATCTCATTTCAGCAGCTTGTATTCTGGCAGATTGTTTTGTTGTCACTGTCCATGTTTCGGATCCGTAAGTAATAATAGAAACTGTCATTGTCTTGTATAATTTCACTATAGAGTCTTTCCTGACTTCATTTGTCAAAATGTTTTTAGTGTTCCTGTTAAATAATTAAACTTATTTAGTTTGTTATTTATGTCTGTTTCGGTTGTGTATGATATTTCGCAACCTAGGAAGTTATTTCTTACCATTTGATGTATTGGTTTATTTTCTAATATTATCTTTGTCTGAACTGGTTGAGTGCACTTGAAAGCCATTGCTTTTTATTTTTCTGATGATATTTCCATATTGTATTTTTTTTATATTTCGTTTAGTTTATATAGCATTCTTTGTAATTCGTGTTGTGTTTTTGCTATTAAAACCTGGTCATCTGCAAATATATTTTCTTCACAAACATTAAATAAAGAAATTGTATGATAGTTTAGAACCAGGATCCATATGTATACCAGTGATATATTGATTACTCGAGAGAGAGCGAGAGAGAGAGAGAGAGAGCAGAGAGAGGAGAGGGGAGAGAGAGACGAGAGCAACAGAGATACGACAGAGACAGAGATAGACAGAGAGAGACAGAGAGAGAGATAGCATAGAGATACGAGAATAGAGAGAGAGAGACAGACAGAGTATACAGAACTAGAGAGAGAGAGAGGGAGACAGACAGAGAGAGACAGAGAGATATGAACAAGAGGAGACATAGAGAGA
>JASPKZ010003816.1:1657500-1839572 GCA_030220185.1 Diploptera punctata | reverse complement strand
ACTAGGGGGTAAAGTGGACCATGGTCCACTAGCACGAATACTGATATTTTATGAATGAGGATGCTAATCACAAAGCCATAACACTTAATTAACGTGCTTTGATTGATTAAGTGACATGGCTGATGTATAAAATAATTAAAACATAGCAAAGGGAATTACGTTCTAATGCAGACCCTCACTAGGCGGGTAAAGTGGACCTGGGCCCCAGTTCCCAGTTTACCCGAAGAAAAATACTATAATTATCAATAAGGATGCTATATGAATGATGCATACACTTAATTTAACTTGTTTATGATATTACGTGACATGGCTTCTGTATAAAATATTTAAACATAACAACGGAATTCCGTTAATGCAGACCCTCCAGTAGGCGTTTAAAGTGGACCTGGGTCCACCTTACACGGGTACCTATATTTTATCAATAAGGATGCTATATGAAAAAGCCATACACTTAATTAACTTGTTTTGATATTACGTGACATGGCTGCTGTATAAAATAATTAAACATAACAAAGGTATTCCGTTAATGCAGACCCTCCACTAGGCGGTTAGAGTGGACCTGGGTCTACTTTACACGAATACGTATATTTTTTCAATAAGGATGCTATATAAAGTAGCCATGCACTTAATTAACTTGCTTTGATATTACGTGACATGGCTGCTGTATAAAATAATTAATCATAACAAAGAATTTCCGTTAATGCAGACCCCCTTGTAGGCGGTTAAAGTGGCCCTGGGTCCACTTTACACGAATACGTATATGTTATCAATAAGGATGCTATATGAAGAAGTTATACACTTAATTAATTTGCCTTGATATTACGTGACATGGATGCTGTATAAAATAATTTAATACAACAAAGGAATTCCGTTAATGCAGACCCTCTAGTAAGCGGTTAAAGTGGTCCTGGGTCCACTTTACACGAATTCGTATATTTTATCAATAAGGATGCTATATGAAGAAGCCATACACTTAATTAACTTGCTTTGATATTACGTGACATGGCTGCTGTATAAAATAATTTAAAATAACAAAGGAATTCCGTTAATGCAGACCCTCCACTAGGCGGGTAAAGTTGACCTGAGTCCACTTTACACGAATACGTATATTTTATCAATAAGGATGCTATATGAAAAAGCCATCCACTTAATTAACTTGCTTTGATACTACGTGACATGGCTGCTGTATAAAATAAGTAAACATAACTAAGGAATTACGTTAACGAAGACCCTACAGTAGGCGGTTAAAGTGGACCTGTGTCCACTTTACACGAAAACGTATATTTTATCAATAAGGATGCTATATCTAGAAGCCATACACTTAATTAATTTGCTTTGATATTACGTGACATGGCTGCTGTAAAAAATTATTAAATATAACAAAGGAATTCCGTTAATGCAGAGCCTACACTAGGCGGTCCACTTTACACGAATACGTATATTTTATCATTAAGGATGCTATATGAAGAAGCCATACACTTAATTAACTTGCTTTGATATTACGTGACATGGCTGCTGTATAAAATAATTAAACATAACAAAGGAATTCAGTTAATGCAGACCCTCCAATAGGCTGATAAAGTGGACCTAGGTCCACATTACACGAATACGTGTATGTTATCAATAAACATGCTAAATGAAAAAGCTATGTACTTAATTAACTTGCTTTGATATTACGTGACATGGCTGCTGTATAAAATAATTAAATATAGGAAAAGAATTTCCGTTAATGCAGACCCTACATTAGGAGGTTAAAGTGGACCTGGGACCACTTTACACGAATACGTATATTTTATCAATAAGGATGCTATGTGAAGAAGCCATGCACTTAATTAACTTGTTTTGATATTACGTGACATGACTGCTGTATAAAATAATTAATCATAACAAAGAATTTCCGTTAATGCAGACCCCCTTGTAGGCGGTTAAAGTGGCCCTGGGTCCACTTTACACGAATACGTATATTTTATCAATAAGGATGCTATATGAAGAAGTTATACACTTAATTAATTTGCCTTGATATTACGTGACATGTATGCTGTTTAAAATAATTAAATATAACAAAGGAATTCCGTTAATACAGACCCTCTACTAAGCGGTTAAAGTGGACCTGGGTCCACTTTACACGAATACGTATATTTTATCAATAAGGATGCTATATGAAGAAGCCATACACTTAATTAATTTGCTTTGATATTACGTGACATGGCTGCTGTATAAAATAATTGAACATAACATAGGAATTCCATTAAAGCAGACCCTCCACTAGGCGGCTAAAGTGGAGCTGGGTCCACTTTACACGAATATGTATATTTTATCAATATGGATGCTATATGAAGAAGCCATAGACTTATTTAACTTGCTTTGATATTACGTTACATAGCTGCTGTATAAAATAATTAAACATAACATAGAAATTCCGTTAATGCAGACCCGGCAGTAGGCGGTTAAATTGGACCTGGGTCCAATTTTATCAATAAGGATGCTATATGAAGAAGCCATACACTTAATTAACTTGCTTTGATACTACGTGACATGGCTGCTGTTTAAAATAATTAAACATAACAAAGGAATTCCGTTAATGCAGACCCTCCACTAGGCGGTTAAAGTGGACCTGGGTCCACTGAACACGAATACTTATATTTTATCAATAAGGATGCTATATGAAGAAGTCATACACTTAATTAACTTGCTTTCATATTACGTGACATGGCTGCTGTGTAAAATAATTAAACATAACAAAAGATTTCCGTTAATGCAGACCATCTATTAGGTGGTTAAAGTGGACCTGGGTCCACTTTAGACGAATACGTATATTTTATCATTAAGGATGCTATATGAAGAAGCCATACACTTAATTAAATTGCTTTCATATTACGTGATATTGCTGCTGTGTAAAATAATTATACATAACAAAGGATTTCCGTTAATGCAGCCACTTCATTAGGCGGTTAAAGTGGACCTGGGTCCACTTTACACGAATACGTATATTTTATCAATAAGGTTGCCATATGAAGAAGCCATACACTTAATTAACTTGCTTTGATATTACGTGACATGGCTTCTGTATCAAATAATTAAACATAACAGAGGAATTCCGTTAATGCAGACCCTCCACTGTGCGGTTAAAGTGGACCTGGGTCGACTTTACACGAATACGTATATTTTATCAGTAATGATGCTATATGAAAAAGCCATGCACTTAATTAATTTGTTTTGATATTACGTGGCATGGCTGCTGTATGAAATAATTAAACATAACAAAGAATTCCGTTAATGCAACCCTCCAGTAGGCGGTTAAAATGGACCTTGGTCCACTTTACACGAATACGTATATTTTATCAATAAGGATGCTATATGAAGAAGCCATACACTTAATTAATTTGCTTTGTTATTACGTGACATGGCTGCTGTAAAAAATAATTAAATATAATAAAGGAATTCCGTTAATGCAGAGCCTACACTAGGCGGTTAAAGTGGACCTGGGCCCACTTTACACGAATACGTATATTTTATCATTAAGGATGCTATATGAAGAAGCCATACACTTAATTAACTTGCTTTGATATTACGTGACATGGCTGCTGTATAAAATAATTAAACATAACAAAGGAATTCAGTTAATGCAGACCCTCCAATAGGCTGTTAAAGTGGACCTGGGTCCACTTTACACAAATACGTATATTTTATCAATAAGGATGCTATATGAAGAAGCCATCCAGTTAATTAACTTGCTTTGATACTACATGACGTGGCTGCTGTATAAAATAATTAAACATAACAAAGGAATTACGTTAATGCAGACCCTACACTAGGCGGTTAAAGTGGACCATGGTCCACTTTAAACAAATACGTATATTTTATCAATAAGGATGCTATATGAAGAAGCCATACACTTAATTAATTTGCTTTGAGTTTACGTGACATGTCTGCTGTATAAAATAATTAAACATAACAAAAGATTTCCATAAATGCAGACCCTCCAGTAGGCGGTTAAAGTGGGCCTGGGTCCACTTTACACGAATACGTATATATTATCAATAAGGATGCTATATGAAGAAGCCATACACTTAATTAACTTGCTTTGATATTACGTGACATGGCTGCTGTATAAAATAATTAAAAATAACAAACGAATTCCGTTAATGCAGACCCTCCACTAGGCGGTTAAAGTGGATCTGGGTCCACTTTACACGAATACCTATATTTTATCAATAAGGATGCTATATGAAGAATCCATACACTTAATTAACTTGCTTTGATATTACGTGACATGGCTGATGTATAAAATAATTAAAAATAAAAAAGGAATTCCGTTAATGCAGACCCTACGCTAGGCGGTTAAAGTGGACCTGGGTCCACTTTACACGAATGCGTATATTGTATCAATAAGGATGCTATATGAAGAAGTCATACACTTAACTAACTTGCTTTGATATTACGTGACATGGCTGCTGTATAAAATAATTAAACATAACAAAGGAATTCCTTTAATGCAGACCCTCCACTAGGCGGTTAAAGTGGACCTGGGTCCACTTTACACGAAGACGTATGTTTTATCAATTATGATGCTATATGAAGTAGCCATGCACTTAATTAACTTGCTTTGATATTACGTGACATGGCTGCTGTGTAAAATAATTAAACATAACAAAGGATTTCTGTTAATGCAGACCCTCCACTGGGCTGTTAAAGTGAACCTGGGTCCACTTTACACGAATACCTATATTTTATCAATAATGATGCTATATGAAAAAGCCATGCACTTAATTAATTTGTTTTGATATTACGTGACATGGCGGCTGTATAAAATAATTAAACATAACAAAGAATTCCGTTAATGCAGACCCTCCAGTAGGCGGTTAAAAGTGGACCTTTGTCCACTTTACACGAATACGTATATTTTATCAATAAGGATGCTATATGAAGAAGCCATACACTTAATTAATTTGCTTTGATATTACGTGACATGGCTGCTGTAAAAAATAATTAAATATAACAAAGGAATTCCGTTAATGCAGAGCCTACACTAGGCGGTTAAAGTGCACCTGGGTCCACTTTACATGAATACGTATATTTTATGATTAAGGATGCTATATGAAGAAGCCATATACTTAATTAACTTGCTTTGGTATTACGTGACATGACTGCTGTATAAAATAATTAAACATAACAAAGGAATTCAGTTAATGCAGACCCTCCAATAGGCTGATAAAGTGGACCTGGGTCCACTTTACACGAATACGTATATTTTATCAATATGGATGCTATATGAAGAAGCCATACACTTATTTAACTTGCTTTGATATTACGTTACATGGCTGCTGTATAAAATAATTAAACATAACATAGGATTTCCGGTAATGCAGACCCGGCAGTAGGCGGTTAAAGTGGACCTGGGTCCACTTTACACGAATACGTATATTTTGTCAATAAGGATGTTAATATGAAGAAGCCATGCACTTAATTAAGTTGCTTTGATATTACGTGACATGGCTGCTGTATAAAATAATTAAACATAACAAAGGAATTCCGTTAATGCAGACCCTCCACTAGGCGGTTAGAGTGGACCTGGGTCTACTTTACACGAATACGTATATTTTTTCAATAAGGATGCTATATGAAGAAGCCATGCACTTAATTAACTTGCTTTGATATTACGTGACATGGCTGCTGTATAAAATAATTAATCATAACAAAGAATTTTCGTTAATGCAGACCCCCTTGTAGGCGGTTAAAGTGGCCCTGGGTCCACTTTACACGAATACGTATATTTTATCAATAAGGATGCTATATGAAGAAGTTATCCACTTAATTAATTTGCCTTGATATTACGTGACATGGATGCTGTATAAAATAATTTAATATAACAAAGGAATTCCGTTAATGCATACCCTCTAGCAAGCGGTTAAGGTGGACCTGGGTCCACTTTACACGAATTCGTACATTTTATCAATAAGGATGCTATATGAAGAAGCCATACACTTAATTAACTTGCTTTGATATTACGTGACATGGCTGCTGTATAAAATAATTAAAAATAACAAACGAATTCCGTTATGCAGACCCTCCACTAGGCGGTTAGAGTGGACCTGGGTCTACTTTACACGAGTACGTTTATTTTATCAATAAGGATGCTATATGAAGAAGCCATGCACTTAATTAACTTGCTTTGATATTACGTGACATGGCTGCTGTATAAAATAATTAATCATAACAAAGAATTTCCGTTAATTCAGACCCCCTTGTAGGCGGTTAAAGTGGCCCTGGGTCCACTTTACACGAAGACGTATGTTTTATCAATTGTGATGCTATTTGAAGAAGCCATGCACTTAATTAACTTGCTTTGATATTACGTGACATGGCTGCTGTATAAAATATTTAACATAACAAAGGAATTCCTTTAATGCAGACCCTCCACTAGGCGGTTAAAGTGGACCTGGGTCCACTTTACACGAAGACGTATGTTTTATCAATCATGATGCTATTTGAAGAAGCCAGTCACTTAATTAACTTGCTTTGATATTACGTGACATGGCTTCTGTATAAAATAATTAAACATAAGAAAGGAATTCCGTTAATGCAGACCCCCACTAGGCGGTTAAAGTGGACCTGGGTCCACTTTACACGAATACTGATATTTTATGAATGAGGATGCTATATGACAAAGCCATACACTTAATTAACTTGCTTTGATATTACGTGACATGGCTGATGTATAAAATAATTAAACATAGCAAAGGAATTTCCGCTAATGCAGACCCTCCACTAGGCGGGTAAAGTGGACCTGGGCCCACTTTACACGAATACGTATATTTTATCAATAAGGATGCTATATGAAGATGCTATACACTTAATTAACTTGCTATGATATTACGTGACATGGCTTCTGTATAAAATATTTAAACATAACAAAGGAATTCCGTTAATGCAGACCCTCCAGTAGGCGGTTAAAGTGGACCTGGGTCCACTTTACACGAGTACCTATATTTTATCAATAAGGATGCTATATGAAAAAGCCATACACTTAATTAACTTGCTTTGATATTACGTGACATGGCTGCTGTATAAAATAATTAAACATAACAAAGGAATTCCGTTAATGCAGACCCTCCACTAGGCGGTTAGAGTGGACCTGGGTCTACTTTACACGAATACGTATATTTTTTCAATAAGGATGCTATATGAAGAAGCCATGCACTTAATTAACTTGCTTTGATATTACGTGACATGGCTGCTGTATAAAATAATTAATCATAACAAAGAATTTCCGTTAATGCAGACCCCCTTGTAGGCGGTTAAAGTGGCCCTGGGTCCACTTTACACGAATACGTATATTTTATCAATAAGGATGCTATATGAAGAAGTTATCCTCTTAATTAATTTGCCTTGATATTACGTGACATGGATGCTGTATAAAATAATTTAATATAACAAAGGAATTCCGTTAATGCAGACCCTCTAGCAAGCGGTTAAGGTGGACCTGGGTCCACTTTACACGAATTCGTACATTTTATCAATAAGGATGCTATATGAAGAAGCCATACACTTAATTAACTTGCTTTGATATTACGTGACATGGCTGCTGTATAAAATAATTAAAAATAACAAAGGAATTCCGTTAATGCAGACCCTCCACTAGGCCGGTAAAGTTGATCTGAGTCCACTTTACACGAATACGTATATTTTATCAATAAGGATGCTATATGAAGAAGCCATCAACTTAATATACAGTATTTCTAATAATGACTTTATCTTGAAAATCTTGAAGAAGATTTCCGGGCTGTTTTTCGACAATCCTTGAGGAAGCCGACGCAGTAGCCTATCTGATGTCAAGCCTCAAGACCACGGCCAACAGCCCGGAAATCTTCTTCAAGATATTCATACTAACACCGACCGAAAAAGCCTAAATCAAAACATTTTTTTTTTTCATTAATCGAAAATACAAAACCGAACTCCACGGTACGTGTGTAAATGATAAAAGAAAACATATTTAAAACTTTCAACTTAAGCAACGCAATCGAAATATAACTTAAAAAGCAACAATGAAAGCAAAACAAAAATGAATAGAAAATAAGGAAGAAAACTGGAAGAGAAAAATAGAATAAATGTATTTATTTCACTAATTTTCTAACGAATCTGTTAGGAATTGATTGTTTTAAATTTTCTTTTTCGTTTCATTCACAACGTAAGCAATAAAACAAACGTCAAAGGAAAAGAAAAGCTCCAAACATACGTGTCACATTGACATGTGGTCATGACATACATCTACTTTATTAAAACGTTGTGTATCCAAAATGATCTGTTGTCATGCAACCTTCATGTTTGCACATAAAACCATTAACTTTAACATCCTAATCGTTCCATCTTATCTTTACAAGTTAAATTATGTTTGCTTTAATGGGTATACCGAATGTAATTTTTAGATAATACATCAACGGTTGTATTTCGAACACGATTCACAGCACAAAGAGTAATAAGTCTACACTTTACTTTATATATCTCCCTGTATTCCCGAAGTATAATTATTAGAAATAGCTTTTTTAATGAATTATCATAAGTAATGCCACGAGTGATTTCCAATTTATGTAGAGAATTTGGAAACCAAGAGTGGCATTTGTTAGGACTATTTAATGAACAAAATTAAGCTACGTATTTACTGACAAATAATTATATAACTTTAGTTATTTTAACCCTCAGGGGTCCTCACCTAGGGGATATGTGGATGGCGACCACAAGGTGCCCAAGCTGAGCAAAACATTTCTTCCACTTACTTGTGTTTTGCACTCTTTTAACTTTACTATCTAACCTCTCTTGGTTAACTCTTGTTTTTCGACCCCAACGCTATTAGGGCATCCGAGGTCTAGGGAGTCATTCCTTTCTTCCATTTCTTCTTTCCTTTATTTTCTTTTCTTCTCCAGAAAAGCCTGACCAGAGGCTATAAGATAGCAGACCCATCACTGGTCTTGCCTTCCTTTGGCCAGCAACCAATTGAAGGGACTATTATCATGCTTTCAAGTCTTATACGAGAATTTCCCAGAAATTTTCTATAGGATCGTAACAGGCCTTGGCCTAATACTTGGAAGGAAGAAGAAGAAGAAAATATTTATACATTTAATGTAAACGGCGATGTTTGAAAACAAATGAGAAAAGATTGGTACGCTTCATTTGTTCATCACTGCAACCAGATCATATTATTTATTGCCAAAGGATCGCAATATTGTAAGAATGCACCCTAGTGGAGAAATTTATGACCATTGTTATAGGCATTAATTGATTTCTGATGTCCTATAATGTAAATATGTCAACTATATTTTTCTGCAACGTTATTTACTGGGAAATAATTAGTTTAAGAAAGTTCGAACAGCGGTTTCTTTTTTTGTAGTATAATCAATTGCTACAATGATTTTATATTATCTTCCGCAAGCACTATGTTTTTACATTCGTGCACTATATATATATATATATATATATATATATATATATATAATGCTATGACCTGTTTAGAATCTTAAAAGGTGGAGCTTGATTTTAAAGTGATAAAATTAAACTGATAAAATGTAGGTGAAAAATGATTGTGATTGATTGTAAATAAAAAATCATTGAAATGTGATTAGTCATTGACTCCCATTTGGGGCATGAGTTAATTAGTCAGCAGAAAATAATATTAATTTTAAAAGCTAAAATTGTTCTTTGACTCCAATTTTGAGATTTCTTATGTTAGCCCAAAACTGTTTTTTTTTCTGTAATCTCTTCTATGTTAATAACATTAGAGTACTTAAGCCCAATTTGACCCTTAACCCCTTAACTGGGGACCTAGCTAGTGCAGTTCTACAGCTCTGTGGGGAGCCTTTTCTTCCTTTAATTTAAAATATTATAAAAAATACAGGGAGTAAACATTTGTAACATATCCATCAAATATTATACAAAACAACCATTCTCTTTCATATGGTCATATTTTTTAATCAAAATTTCATATTTTTATTTTTTTCAACTTTAGTACAAAAACGGCACAAGTGTCTTCTCGTGTTCAATTTAAAAGTAATTTGGAAAACATTATTTATATTACATGTATTGAATATTAAAAAGTATGCAAATCTCTTAAATTCAATAAATGTTAACTCTGGCCTTACATGGTGTCTGTCATCAGTGGCGTTATTTCAAGTCTTACATCGATATAATCTAAGCATTTAGGATATATGTATAAATTAATGAATTAATTTATATTGGCAATTTACTCCGAAGTTTATAATGTAAATATACAATCTCTTTTAACACTGTGTAAATATTAAAATTTTACGACACATATGACCAGTGGCGTTACTAAATACTGTCAGTTTTGAGTTATTACAAATAATAGCATTTTTTTTTATATTTAGAACTTTAATATACAGTAAAAATATATATCTGTACAATTAGTAGTTTTATTGTAGTAATAGTGATTATTGACGTCATCAGATATTATCAGTGGTGTTATTGAACACTGGTGTGTTGAGAAGTCACTGGTTATTATTGTTGTTAGTATTATGAATGCTACAAAACTTCATTTTAGAAAACACTCATATTTTCAGTAAATTGTAAGTAGCTTATAAAAAATATGATGAAGTGAAAAAAAAAACTAGAAGCGAAATAAGACGTTTAAACTAGTTACTTCAAGACTGGAGAATGGAGGGTAAAAGTTAGCAACCCCAATTGAATGTTTGTGCAATATTTTTCTAATGTGATAAAAGACAGACCTCTCATTTAAACGTGTGAATGAGAAGTTACAAGAAACTGTACCAGAGTTATTATTTTTTCATTAACTTAGACCGTTCTTGCATTAAGGTTTAAGGCTAATCTGAGTTGAGAGATATATTATGTTGAGCAAACAGATGATGTCTGTTTTTTTTTCTGAACACGTCTAGTGAATAATATTTTATCATGAATGTTATATAGCTGGCCAGTTACCGATACACGTTAGTCCGTTCTTGCGCGCATACATGATATGTGATTTTAACTCTCGTAATAAGAAACTGTTAAGAGACCGGTCAAAGGGGGTTGAAAAAATCACACTAGATGTCATACCCATACAGAACAGATCTTCAAAATTTTGCCTTCCATAATCGCCAAATAACTTAGAAAAAAAAATATATATATCGTTGGATATATCCGTAACTCCCACCGAGTGAAGGCTTTCTTGAGACGGATATTCACGTAACGCCCACCCAACGGGTTAAAGGGGTGATAAAGGACAAAAATAAAATGGCAAGACTGGCCGAGATTATTGGCAATCCATAGTTTTCTGGGTCGATAGTCTGATTGGTGACAATACAGGTTCAACTTGAGCCCAAGTTTTATTCTTCGCGCCCGTAGCGAGATGAGAGTATATGACATATGAAAATAAAAAAAATGGGACTGATATTAGCGTCGAATTCATAGTTTGCGGGGTCTTTGAGACCAATAGTGACATTCCCTATGTCACTTAACCCGAAGTTCAGTCCTCTTCCTCAAGAGGTGAAAAGGGATGAGAAATAAATATTCTAAATTGACGCAATTAATCTCAAAACCAAAGTATTCGGAGTCGCAAAGCTGATTTCTGACAAGACGTTCGGAATAAACAAATATCCTGACAATTTCGAGTAATCGGCTAGTATATTATAAACAATAAAAACATATGTCAGTTTAAAATATATGTAGGCCTATGATATTAATATTTAATTAAACAAGTCTTAGTGTTTTAAAACATTGTTTATAATACAAAATAATAAAGCCTAATTAGTTTTAGATAACTATCACAAACGACAAACAAAGTTTTTTGAATGTTTTGATGTTTGGACTTCTTACAGACCGTATATGATCGTTTGATTTCATTTTCTCATAGAATTTCAAGAATGGATTAATCGTTATTGTTTTTGTAATTTTTAAGTGGTACAGAATTTCAACGTTTTAGTAAAAATCCAAAATATTACCAATCGATAAACATAATTAATATAAAATATATTTTACATGTGTATAATCGTGAGTTCAACATTAATATACTAAAAATAATTACATTACCGTTCTACATGAGCCATGAAAACAAACAAATATAAAAGTCTAGCCATTATTTTATGAGCAAAAAGTGACTGTAAAATGCCGTCCCCATTTCCTTATAAAGACTTGACAGATTACCGCAGCAACCGTAACAGTATAACCAGCATCACTTGCGTAAAATACACAGTACAATTAAATGGCTCCGGAAAGAAAAGAAACAAGAGGAGAGCCCAAAATTAATATTCGGTTCCATAATCAGCGTCAGAAATATCGAAAATGATTCCACAGTTCTAAGAGAAAGCGGTTACCAAGGA
Source organism: Diploptera punctata (assembly GCA_030220185.1). NCBI lineage: Eukaryota > Metazoa > Arthropoda > Insecta > Blattodea > Blaberidae > Diploptera > Diploptera punctata. Next base: position 1,827,246 of record JASPKZ010003816.1, on the reverse strand, counting down.
AGGGTAGCCTGAATGAAGTATTTTGTCAATTAAAGATAAATAAATAAGTAAATAAATTTATAAAATAATGTATGATGTACCATCACTTTTACGCTCCCTCTAATTATTTACACACTTAATTAAAAAATGCGAAGGTATTATTCAAGAACCACATTGCAAAGTTCCGGAAATATGTTATACATTACTACTGTCTTCTAAATATAGTTTTTTTAATTAGGAGTATTCCACAATACAGTGTTTCTCCTTCAACACAAAGTGATTTGTCGCCAGAGGTTCCTGTCTAGAGCATCTTCTTCCCTTGGATCTCTACCTTCCACATTTCTCCTCACTCCATCCATCCAACGTTCTCTTAGTCTGCCTCTTCCACTTCCTCCATTAGCTTTCCAATTAAGGACCTTCTTTGGTATTATCTCATCTTCCAAATACAGTTAATAATATTAAAAATATATTATTTTTTGAGCTTTATAAAAATTGTCATAAAATAATTATTATTAACGTCCTCCTTATATATATTTGCTTAATTTTTAAATTATTAATTGTATTATGAAATGATAAATATTAATAAATTTATCTGGTAATTAAATACCAAATCAGCAAAAAGATAGCATGTACAATTCTTGCCTATATTTTGAATAATATAAATATGTGTTCGCTTTTATGTAAAGTACATTTTTTGTTAAAGGGAATAATTCCAGTGATTGCCCATGGTCTGGAATAAAGGTTAAGTTTAGGTTAAGAACTCTCCTGACGCTTCATTATCATTTATCACCCATCATATCATCGGGATACCGTAACTCGACCTTCCAGCTGTCCCAAGCTAAGAAATTGATTACAATTCTGCCGATGTCAGGGGAGAAAGCCAGAAATGTCATAAAAGACAACCTGGTGGCATTAGACAAAACAAATAATTTTAATTATACAATATCATGTAAAATAAAACAGAACATTCCAACGCATATTAAAATAAACGCGTATATAACTTCAATGCAACAGTTGTGATACAATTTATATTAGTAGACCTGCATGGAATTTTAATACAAGATTTAATTAGCATTTTAAGGATTTTAGATATTTATTCATTGGCCGCGGTGGATTAGTGGTTATGCTCCTTGCCTCTGGTCCCGAAGGTCGTGGGTTCAAACCCGGCCGGGGTCGATGGATTTTTTAAGATGGAAAAATCCAAGGAGCGAGTCCTACGGGAAGTACTTTAAGCCGTGGGTCCCGAGTCTGAAGATTTTCAGGCTCGTAAAAGATCCTTAAGCCTGAATGAAAAGGCCTCTAAGAAAAATTTACCGAATTTTCCCGTCCTAGTGCTACTTTGTTTTCCTAGATGTCAGTATGAGACGGAACGCTGACCACGGACTACTCAAATTACAACTATACGAAAACAAGTGTAACTAAATTAGTATGGTTCAAATTCTTCCCTATAGGGGGAGAGCGCCTAAATCTCTGTGAAGGGAAACATGGGCTTACAAGAAGAAGATATTTATTCTAATGGCAGGAACATGAATTTTATCATTTTCTCAAGCCATTACCAAGTAGATCTACTTCCTTGTAGTGCATTCTGGGAAACATTTTGCTGCTAAATGATCTACAAACATGGCTCAGTGATATATAAAATGGATTTTAAGTATAATGATGGTAAGTAAAGTTTTTTTCAAAGCCCATAATAGAACCAGGTCAACAGTTCAACAAACTCAATAACGTTTTATCGATTATAAACAACGAGAATAACCACCACAGAATTGATATCGTTAATGAGATTGAACTTTTAAGTAAATAAAGAATGAAAATCTAATAAGTGAGAACATATCCAGTGACTTGAATCTTCTTCACAATGTTTTGTAACCTTTTTAACACATGATGATAAAAATGTTTCTGAAAGGCGTACCAGGTATTTTGGCAGAAATGCTACTTAGTTAAGACAATTGGGAACTCAAGTACGTGTTTGTTTTAAGCTTTTGTATAGTGATCTCAACGGTGTTTCCTAATGAATTTTAAAATAATTGAACATAACAATACTTAATAACAATGATTATACTACTACTATTATTATTATTATTATTATTATTATTATTATTATTATTATTATTATCACTTAAACAGGCAGACTTAAAGCCATAAGACCTTAATTTCTACACCGCTAAAATGAAAAACCCAAATATAGATTCCTATACTGTATAATAACTCTCGAATTACAGTAATATTAAATTTTACTTTAAAAACTATACTTAAATACAATATTTATATTATTTTACAATATTTTAATTTTATTTACGACTAGTTAATGCCCGTCGTGAGCTGCTACGCCTAAATAAATTAAAATTAATGTGATTTTATGTTTAGTTGAATAAGTATAAGGAAAAATAATTATAAATATATCGTATTTTTAGATACCCCGTGCTGATTACCTGGCGTTGCCCAGGAATCTACTTATCCCGATCTTCTTGACGTAAACTAGCTGATATACGAAAATTATTGTATTTAAGTTTAGTTAAATTAGTAATTATTTTTAGATACCCCGTGCTGTTTACCCGTCATTATCTGGGAATCTACTCGTCCCGATCTTCTTGGCAGAAATGATCTAAAATACAAAACATAATGTACTTCTTATGATTAGTTGAGTAAGTAAAATCAATAATAATTATAAATGTATATCGTAATTATTTTAAAATTCCCCGTGCTGATTACTCGGTGTTGCCCGGGAATCTACTTATCTCGATCTTCATGGCATAAATTAGCTAAAAGACAAAATTCGTTATTGTGAGTTATCCGTAAAAGAATACCCGCCATGCGCTGCTACGCTTGCACAGGAATCTACATACTTGTCTCGATCTTCTCAGCATCATTGAAAGACAAAAATGGTTATTGTGAATTATCCGTAAGAGATACACATACGCTGTCGCGGATTCTTTGTAGAGCATTTTGAGATATTCAATTCTGTGTAGGCCTACATTAATTTTGTGTATTTGTTATGTTTAGGCAGCGTAAGCCATTTAAGCGTCCAAAGAGCTACTTTTTTCACGTTTTCCACTACAAAGGGCTATTTTTAAGGGTGTAGGATTTGAGTATCACAATTCTGCAATAGCCTGTGTTCATCACGAGAATCTCGTGAACATTTTGCAAAAAGCCCCATCACAATCGGATCAACGGTATGGCCGCGCATATAGTAGGCCTACGAACAAACAAACAAACCCACAAATATATATTAATTTTATATATTAGATTGTACGAAACTAATTGTATATAGCCTGTGTGTCTAAAAGCCAACTCCCAATGGAGTCCATTTTTTAGAACATGGTATAATTAACTAATTATAATAGTACGTGTACTCTTTTCAATACGTTTATGCACGGAAAACTATTTTACAAACCATTGACAATTTATATGGCTATTTTATGCCACCGTGCTAGCTCTGAATATTCGATTGGAGTAGTAACTGCTAGTGTCATGTTAGCGAATGTCTTAACACACAATGTGGGGAACTTTAGGACTCGGGTAATTTTTGTTTTTCATGAATAATTTCATATTTATGTTTCAAATAAATAATATTTACAGCTTAAATTTGTCCGTCGCCGTGGCGTAGTCGGTAGAGTCCCTACCTTCCACTCCGGCGATCCGGGTTCGATTCCCGGCTGGGTAGGGGATTTTAAATCTCCACCTTGGGTCTGGGTGTGTGTCCTATCCTTGTGCTACATGTGAGAATGAAATAAATTTAACAAAAAGGTAATACAATAAGGTTAAACAATTGGGTGTAACAAAAAAGGAAAAACAGCGTAAAACGAAAAGGAGACAAAAAAAAATGAAATACAAATATTACATAGAATGACTCTAATTATTGTTGGAATTTGTGTTCTTAGAATGAATTGAAATATTAGTTTAAAACCTCTATTGAAAGCAAAGACCTTCTCAATGAACGTGATCTTCATAAGTATCATAAAGTAGTCGGCTCCACCTAAGGTCTTCATTCTTATTTGATGCAGGTGAGATGCATCTTCTGCACTGCTTCGATAAAATCAGAATTAAACAATGAGCGGAAAATTACAAAAGTAAATAGTTCTACATAAACGATTTAATTATTCCAATATTCAGGTTTATGTAATATTGGAGAACTGAATAAAAAGGTATCAATAATTTATATCGAAAAAGAGTATTACTAACTTTGCTAATATTATTCAATGGCATTATTGATTGGAATTAAAGTTATTACATTTTTTAAGTCCCGCGCCGTAGCCGAGCGGTTAAGGTAGGAAGCCTTGGCGCAGAGCTACGGGACTTGCGCTGGTTCGAGTCTCCATGGGGGAAGAAATTTTCTCATGGTATTTCGGCCAGTATGGGACCGGTGCTCACCCAGCATCCTGAGGCAATTGCGTAGCTACAATAAGTAGCGGCTCCAGGTTGAGGAACCAGCTATAACGGCGGGGGACTCGACATGCTAACCACATGTCACCCCTACACTGGCTGTTGATCATCTACCTCTGTGATTGACACATGTGGATGTGAAGGGCCAGCAGCCGGCTGGTAAAAGGGCAACCGCTGAAAAGTGGAAAGACCCTCAATCGGATCGGACATTTTTTTAAAATAATTTTTGTTTTGTATTTTTGACAAGGATTACATTCATAAAACACTGAAAAATGCGATATACTTTTTTTTCTTCTTCTTCTTCTTTGCTTCAAGGTTTAGGCGATTCGCCTGTTCTGAATTCACAATGATTCCTTCCATCTTTTCCTAGGTCTTCCTACAATCCTTAATCCTTTTGGTTTATAACGCTATATTGGGCAATCTTGTTTTTTCCAATCTCTGAACATGCTGTTCCCAGCCGACGCGGTGTTGTTGAATTCTATCATTTATTGAATATATTTCTAATTCATTTATTTCTTCATTTTTTATATTGTCCAATTTTGTGCATCCTTTGATCCTTCTTAGAAATACTTTTTATTGCTGTAAAATGTGAAACTTCATTATTAATTTTTAAATCCCAGATTCCACCTTCTCTATGCCTTTGGCCGAATATACTAGTACATTCGGGTAACACTAATTGTTGGTTAAACAAGATACTCGGTGGTTGATTCTTCTTTATCTTCATGTAGAATATAGACCCTGTTTGTTTCCCATCTAAGTTCTTACTCCTTTTGTATATCCACATTCGATACATCCTCCGGAAGTCTTACCATTTCCTTCTTTCAATATAGACATCTACCTTTATTTAACATCAAATCTTTCAACAATTATTCGGTGTGTTTGTTCACAGATTTTATTTTTCTTTAATACTTTTTGTGATATCATGATAGTTGTATTGTTTTTGTTTTTCTTTTATGTATTCTATTAAGTATATTTTCCTTTTAATAAATTCTCAAAATTTCTGTTTATTGTTGTATGTATAAACTCTTAATTCGGCTCAATGTGTTATTATTGATTTAACCTAGCATTTTATTAATTCTTCTTTAATTTCAACAGTTAAATATTCATTGCACCAAAATTACATATTTCGTACATTGAGAGCAATCAGAACCTTTTGAGACCATTACAAATATATTCAGTGCAATGTAACATTGTTAGTTTTATGTACGCTTTCTGGTAGATCTGAAATAACTACTTTTTTTTTAATGCCACCAGTTTTGTCCTTTTAGACATTTATCGTATTCTCTCCTGGCAATGGCGTAATTGTAACCCACTTCTGAGGTTATTATTCCGATTGAGGGTCTTTCCACTTTTCAGCGGTTGCCCTTTTACCAGCCGGCTGCTGGCCCTTCACATCCACATGTGTCAATCACAGAGGTAGATGATCAACAGCCAGTGTAGGGGTGACATGTGGTTAGCATGTCGAGTCCCCCAGCCGTTATAGCTGGTTCCTCAACCTGGAGCCGCTACTTATTGTAGCTACCCAATTGCCTCACGATGCTGGGTGGGCACCGGTCCCATACTGGCCGAAATACCATGGGGAAATTTCTTCCCCCATGGAGACTCGAACCAGCGCAAGTCCCGTAGCTCTGCGCCAAGGCTTCATACCTTAACCGCTCGGCTACGGCGCGGGACAGGTTATTATTAAGATTAGAATTTATTGTACTTTCACTTTATCTTATTATATATTTTCATCTAATTTCTTTTAATTATGAATTATATTTTAGAATAGTTTTTTTTAACTTTTTCTGTATGGTGCGCCAGGAGAGGCCCTTAATCCTAAACTTAATCTAAGATGAATATGAATGATGATGATTGCGAAGGCCATATGATTTCGGGGACCGTTTGGGCCTTAACGTTTTCGTGCTTACAGATGAGAAAAAACCCCGATAAAAACCTCACCCAGAAAAACAGTTCCGACGGGGGATCGAACCCGGGCCTGCTGCGTGACAAGGCAGCACGCTACCTCGAGACCACGGCAGTGAAATAACGACTATGCGATCTAGTTGCAGGACTGTATTTACATTGAGGTTTAGCTGAAAACATGATCAATATTACATAAATGAAAATGGAAAAACAAAATGCATTATCCCCTGCATAATAATAACATTCTTATTGCATATATGTCATTTTTGTGTAACTTCAGTCATATCTAGGGTTAAACTGAATAACATAGACTAAGTGATTTTTGGGCATATAGCACTCTCTAAATAAGTGTTCATCTTCTGTCTTGTATTTACATGTCTACAGTGGTTCAAGGTTCAATACATTTTAACCCTCTCACGTCGAGTGTGTATTAGTTTTTCACCTAAAATATGTTTGTTTCATGAGATTTTTTACTATTAAATTTATTTTTAAAAGAATGTTTAGTTTCTGCAGTCATCAATGTAAAATGCTGTGCAAATAATCCTAAGAGGGCCAAAAATGTTGAATTTTAAATTCTAGAAACCTCATTGATGAATAAATATGTTCTGATATATATATATATATATATATATATATATATGACCTGAAAAGAAAAATAAATGCTCGGACGGGACTTGAACCCAGACCTCTGGATTGCTACCCAGTGCGCTACCGATTATGCTACCGAGCAAGTCTAGTACACACATTCATTTTTCTTATATATATATATATATATATATACTTTTATTACGAGATGTAGCGGGAACTCGGTCTCCACTGCCATCTAGTAGCTCCTATCACAAGTAAGCAAATTAAAGAGAATATGTTTGCTTTACAGTAATAATAACAATAATAATAGCAGTAATAATAACAATAATAATCATTATAGTAATAATAATAATAACGATATTGTACCTTAGACGGGGTAACGATTAGACCAGGGTTAGAGAAAATAAAAATTTAGATTTATTTTAAAAGCTGTTTACGACCGGCAGCCCGTGATTTCCTATGATAAGGAATTCCTGTTGCGAGAAGTGGAGAAGTATATGGCGTGGAGTGATGTGATATCCTATGTTGCGGTATATTAAGTAAGAGGTTATGTTGTGATCATGTGTTTATATTATGGTTGGATGATAGATACTGGAAACGAGAGGATAAATAATTGGGAGTCGAGGTAGGTCTATATAGAATCTCTTGAACTAGACAGTGTAATTTTCTTCTTTCATTAGACGTAGCCATGACAATTTGTGGAAAAATGGAGAAATGTGATCGTATTTTCGAACCTTAAAGTTAATAATAATAATAACAATAATAATAACATATTTTCGGAGATGGCGGAAGACCGTAACGGGCCACTGGGCCTAATACTTGAAAGGACGATGATGATGATAATAACAATAATAATAGCAATAATGATATTTTGTTTAAGCTGGCAGAGATAAGGCCATAAGGCCTTCTCTTCCACTCAACCAGCGAATAGTAAAATTATGCAAAAAAAAGTCCATATTTATTACAATGTTAAGATATTATTAAAATATAGACTAAATAAATTATAGTAAAATTTCAAAGTAAAAAAAAATTGAAGTAAATTGAAATAAAATATTTTAAGTAAAATTGTAACATATTCTACAATGATGATGTGATCTAATACTAACTAATACTTACAAAAGTGTGGAATATAATAAAATTAAAATAATAAAAAATAAAATAAAGTAAGTAAAGCTTGCTAGATGATTATTTACGTATAGTTGTTATGCAGTTAATGTTTTCATTGTGTCGAACTTAAGATATCAGTTAATTTTGATTGAAATAATGATGGTCCTTGACATGACTGGGAAGTGAGTTCCATGCTCTAGTCATAGATATTGTGTAAGATTCAAAATATGTCCTGTGCTGTTGTATCAAAAATAAAGAAGAATAGTTGAATGCAGCCTTTCACGGCCGGTAATCATAATGTTGAGTGATTCCGGGTTATGTGGCCGAGGTCCATTACTGGTGTTCTTACCAGACGTTTCTCCCTCGGCTGCAGAAGGCAAATTCAGTGGCGAGTACTTCTAGGTGTTGTTTCCTGGTCGGAGGCTCGACTGTGAATGAGCAGTGGTCATCATCATCATCATCATCATCAAGGATTAGGCCCAATGGCCTGTTCCGATCTCATTATAGGTCGAATTGGTCCTTCCTTCTCTTCAGTGGTCTTCCCAACATTCTTCTCAAATATAAACTAAATTCAGGTTCTCCAGGATTCCGTTGTCCGAAGACACCTTGATCTCTTCTACTCGATGAGATGGTTTTTTCTTTTTGTTTGTAATTCTAATCAGGTAAGCCCAGGAGCGTATAACTCTAAGGGCTTAAATAGTGTTTTGGCATTTTATATCTCTTATTCAGCCTATGGTCATAAGCCCCTAGACCCTTAATACGTTTATGGTCACTATGTTTTGCTTTAGTATACACTTTTTAGATGTTTGTTTAACCACCGCATCGTGTAAATATTCAGTATTTAAATCTTCATTAAAAATGCTGATTCTCGTTCGAAAGGGATAAGAGAGCGTCCCTAGAGCAAATATTTTATGTTTGGATTTGGTACCGACCTTATGAAGGTCTTGACCCAATATCTTTGTGTGCTTTTAATGAAGTGTTTTTAATTTTAATTGATAACAAGGAGAGTGTTCCTCTCTCTGTTTTTTGGCTTAAAGTGCCTTGTTTGGTGGACTGCTGGAAGCCGTAATTTATACTAGTGGTAGAAGCAGGATGGCTGCTCCTGGTTGGCCAGTCGTCATCAATCTAGCTTCTGATTGGTTCTGAACTGTCTCCCTGTTATTGATTGTGTTAATGCATCTATTGTCTAATGTATGATGCCAGGCTTTAGCCAATTTGATCCCTTCTCCTTTTCTATTGAAATGTTCCTTATTTTTGTAAATTTCTATAGCCTCCCGGTTATAGTCTAGGAAAATAGTAGGACGTTGTGGCTAAAACTTGTGTATGTTCAGACAGAATCTGATGTTCATTTATAAGAGCATGTTCGTCTACAGCTGATTTGTCCATTTCTCCTTGTTTGCAGTTCTTGTGATCTTGTTCCTAAAATATGAATCTGATACACATATTATGAATACGCTGCAGTTTGTGTGACAATCCGTCACATGTCAATTAATAGAACGTCACAATAGTTAAAATGTGGCAATAGTAAGGTTTGGATTAAAATAATAAATTTTAAGAGCTATTAGAAAGACGGATAATTTATAGAAGGAAACCACGCTATCTGAAATGAAGGAAAATGTTTTTGATAGGCACCGTGTAAACAGGGTTTATCTAGTGATCGTGAATACCGTCCTCCGAGCTGAGAATTGGCCTCAGGTGCTTGTGTGTGTTATCGGTAACAGGCAATCCTGCAAAACGAGCTTCGCTTAAACACTGTAAAAGAAAAGAAAAACATCTGAAAATAGATACGAACAAAGCTACGAACATACCATATATTTCAGAGCGTGAGATGCGCTCCAATTTAACGTATTTCTTAAAATTGAAAGTGATATTATTTCATGTGCATAATTTTTTATATTCTGTATCCTCATTCCATATTCATTTTATTACCGAGTATGTTGTCTCAGACGTTCACACTCGCATTTGGGAGTCAAATACCTCTCTCCAACAAACTAAATATTTTCCATTCTCAAAGCAAACACTGGATTATTTTATTATTATTATTATTATTATTATTATTATTATTATTATTATTCAATGTGTTACTTAGACAAAATAAGAAATACTGTCGTAAGAGAAAAAAATGAATATTGGTTATTCAATAGTAGATTATATACGGTATAAGCAATTAAATTGGTATGGGCACGTACAACGAATGCAAGAAGAAAGATTACCCAGGAAAACATTGGAATGGTGTCCACCTGGAAGAAGGAGGAGAGGAAGACCTCGAAACTCGTGGATGCAGGAAATAAGAATTGGAATGAGAGCAAGAGGACTGGAGGACATGGATTGGATGGAGAGAGAGAGTGGCGAAGATAAATAAAACTTTGGGCACAGAAAGATGTGTAAACATTAAAATTCTGTATATAAATAAGATTATTATTATTATTATTATTATTATTATTATTATTATTATTATTATTACATAGGAAAAATAATAATTGATGGATCTGCTAAACATGCTCATATTTTATTAAACTATGCTTTTTGTATATGAGTTGCGTGATTGGATTTGCATTTTAGATATCTGCGTGAAATGACCGTAAATTTACGACACCTAGCCAACATACATCCCTTCCAAAGGAACTCATCTAATTTTACGCCTGAAAACCTCTCCACTATACCAGAGTTTGAACCTGAGATTTCATTATCTACACACCTATGGGACCGACTATACGAAGCATTGATGGGACAGAGGATACGAATAAATTGTGGGGACAGAATGGACCAAATGGTTCAGTCAATTAAGATCTTAGTTATTATTACTATTTCTATTAATACATTTTATAATATCGGTAACGGTGGACTAGTTGTTATGCTCCTTGCCTCTTGTCCCGAGGGTCGCGGGTTCAAACTCGGCCGAGGTCGATGGATTTTTAGGATAGCAAAATCCAAGGAACAAGTCCTCCAGGAGGGACTTTAAGCCGTGGGTCCCGAGTCTGAAGATTTTCAGGCTCGTAAAAGATCCTTAAGCCTGAATAAAAAAGCCTCTAAGCAAAATGTACCTAATTTCCCTGTCCTAGTACTACCTTGGTTTCCTAGATGTCAGTATGAGGCGGAACACTGACCACGGGCCACTCCAATGACATATATACGAAAAAAAGTTTAATTAAATTGGTATGGTTCAATTTCTTCCCTGTAGGGGGAGAGCACCTAATAGTTGAGGGAAACATGGGACTTACAAAAAAATTAGAAAAATGATAATTGTAATAATTATTATTTAGGAATATATATATATATATATATATATATATATATATATACACACACACACACACACACACATGCATAGTACAGCGTGTTCTCTTAATCCTAGGAATTTCATTTGTTTGCAGATTTCTGTCTTGATCTTCATTATCTATCATTTTTTTCTTATTCACAATCATCCTGACTCCATCCATATATTGCTCTAGTGGTTTTCTTCTTCTAATGCCTTCGGCATTCCATTCTAACATAATTTTCTAAATTGTTCTTTCCCCCAACCTTCTGACATGTCCAAATCATCTGAATTTCTGCATTTGCATTACCTCCAAAATATTATATCCCATGCATTTCATTTCATTCATTTCAGCAGTTAACCCTCTCACCTCCTACATAGTTTTACTTGTCACACGCCATCCAGGCCTTACTATAGCACGATCTGTCGGGAGAGGGATTTTTAACTATGAACATACACATGTATGTTTGTCCACACAAGAACATGGAGGGTCTCCCGAATTAGTGATGAGCTCGATATCAGGGTCTCCTCCGAGACAACACAACATTAAGATGTAACACACCCTTCACACACACACATTCATACTAAATATAGGGAATATGATAATGGTGATTATGATGGTCGGATCTTGTTCAGGGACCTTATTTGGACCTTATAGCTTCCTGAAATTTGTCTTACAGGTAAGGAAAAACCCCGAAAAGCCATCACCTACGAATTCTTTCCCAACCGGGGATCACACCCCGTTGCAATTATTATTATTATTATTTATTATTATTATTATTATTATTATTATTATTATTATTATTATTAGTATTATTATTATTATTGGTAGTATTATTAGTATTATTATTATTAGTATTATTATTATCGTTATTATTATCATTATTAAGGGAATATATTTATACATGAAGGAGAAACATCTGCAACCAGGAGATTGGATGGACCGACAAAATTGGCTATTAGGAATCGGACAATGTCAAAGACATTAATCAACCGATGATCTATTATTATTATAATTATTATTATTATTATTATTAATGTTATTGTTATTATTATTATTATTATTATTATTATTATTATTATTATTATTATTATTATTATTATTATTATTAAAGAATAAGTGAGGAACAACTTACCGAAGAAAGTGTTGGAATGACTGCCGCCTGAGCGGTTGATGAGAGAGAAAGTAAGTAAATACAGGAAGGACAATTGAATAATTGGAAAGACTGGGGAAGACATTAAAATTCAATATTAAACACACTAAGCATTGGGCACTATAGTTAAAGGGATTTTACATCGATTATGGTTATTATTATTATTGTTATTATTATTATTCTTATTATTATTACTATTATTATTGTTGTTATAAAGTGCTCTATTTGCAATCTGCGTTGCTATAATATAAGGCAAGGGGACACTGTGTACTGGCTGGGTGTGTTGTGCAGTGCAGCCTAGCTGGCAGGCAAGCGGTTTGATTAATCACTTGCGAGGCCCACAGCAACAATAGTCGATACTGTTATAGAGGAGAAGAGACACGGCCAGACAAAAGCATTGCTCCATTCCCACAATATTCTACATAAATATAGCTGTTCAGCTTTTCCCTCTGTTCCATGACACGTCCCGCATTTTCCTGCCACATTCCTCTACTCTCTTTATTGCTTCTCCTCGCACATAATACGTGACTCGTATCTCAGTTTAGTTATCAGCCCGATATGTTAAGATCTCCTAAAGGAAAATTGAAATGAATTTATTTAAACAACCATGATGACTATAATCATATACGTATATCACGAATATGTTATTACTGGGGAGATGGAATATATATCTACCCTCTGAAGAGTTGTTTAGAAACCGGACAAGGTGTATATTTCGAATTAAGAATTGGCCCATAATCATCCCATTTCGGGCAAGGGCCTCTTGCGACTGCAGGATGGCTTACTTTACATCCCCGGGTTAGCCAACCCCTTTGGACTATCACTTCCATTTTTTAAATGGATTGCTCTCACTTTTGTCTGTATTGCACTATTCTAATCCACAATATCTCTAGATGACACTTAAACACTTCACTCCAACTTATTTTTTGTCATCCAATTTTCCTTTTACTTAGTGTGTGTATATTATGCTCCCCTAATTATTAATTGAGGATTATTTCAAGTTTTTAAATTGAGTTTTATTGTTATACTGTTATTATTAGCTTATTTTAATGCGATTTTTTGTTGACGTTTTCATTGTTTTTGTTATTTTGATACTTTTGTCGTTATCAGTGTAATTATTGTTATTGCTATTTTTATTATTATTGTTATTTTCATTTTTATTCTTGATATTGTTGCTGATACTATTGTTCCTGTTATTGTTATTGGTAATGCTATTGATGTTGGTTTGTTATTGCTTTGCTATTGTTAATATTGTTTTAATTTTGTTATTTTTATTATTGATATTGTTACTGTTATAGTTCCATAACTAGTTTTAGATTATAAATATTTTACTATGATGATTCTTTCCATTTCATCTTGGAGTGTCCCATAGTTCTCTTTCCTTGTGTGTAAAATATAGGTAGCATAGGAAATACCGAAGAGTCGAACTTTTCGGGATGTTCTTTACATTTTCGTTAGTAATTACATATATCGTCTATTAATTATTATTTTTGTTATATATTAATATTGTTATATATTATGTTTAACATATATTTTATATACCAAGGTTGTGTTAACTCCAATCACAGTTTGAAACCTTAGCACGAATATCGTCTATGTAACAAACTCAATTCACTGGCACTATGGAACTTGTTGGTTCATAGCTGCACGAACGTAAGTATTCAATAATTCTTATCTGAGCTTAATGTTTTCCAATCACTCACCGTATAAGTCATGTCCCTAAAGTCATTGTTAATGTTATTCTCCCACCTCATTCTTGGTCTACTTACTGGGTGCTGAGATGCTGTTTTTTCTTAATGTTTTCGTGCCCCTCTTATATTCCCCATTAATGCTACAATGCTGAAATGTGAGGTTATGTTTATTCACTTCAACTTGATGAAATGATTTATTGCCAAATAGGGTCGCAATATTGTAAGAATGCACACTAGTGGAGAAATACTGAAACACATCAAATGTATATTATAACCAATATTTATGTTATTAATTTATTTTTTAGTAAACAACTCAGTAAAATCGAGGAATCTGTTCATTACTTGCTATATTCAATGTATTTGTTGTAGAGTCAGTCACTGCAAAATTACTTTACTGCTCTTACTTGTTAAGAATATTAAAAAGGAGGAGCTTTCTTTATCGCAAAAGCAGGAGCTGATAAAGAGAAATTGATAAAGAGCGAGATAAAACACGATTGTCATTGGTTGTAAAACAAAATTAATTGAAACGTGATTATTCATTGACTAGCATTTGGGGCATGAGTTAAATAGTCAACTTGAAGATAAATTCATATAGGACTAGTGTGCAACATGTGAAAAAATCAATTGAAACTAACTAATTCACTGGCACAATCGAACCCGTAGGTTCATGGATGCACGGACATGAGCTCTCCATACATCCCTATCCTGATCCAATGTTTTCCAATCATCCCCTGTATAATCTACTTCCCTCGAATCATAGTTAATGTTATTCTCCCACCTCATTCTTGGTCTACCAACTGAGCGTTTTCATAGGGTTACCCATGCCGGACTGGTCGAAGGTGATAAACCAGACGAAAAAAGTATATTGGTCGAAAGAGTGATGATCTTTCACTGTAAAAATACAACCGTCAAGAAATGCGGACATGGGTTCAACTGGGGCAAAATTTTCCGATCAAATAGTCCCCCATTCGGTTCTCCGGGCGGGGACTACTTCAGGGAACCCATGCCAAAGGCTCAAACATAGGGACATGTTTCTATGAACATGGAATCCATTAAAACAGTGGAGTTATTTATATTTTTTTATTGTTTGTTAAACGTACATCCGCTGCTGAATAAACTCCCTTAACTGATTTATGCAGAACTATATACTTAATACACCGATCATGAACTGAAGTGTATGGGATGTTGAGACTGTTAGCATTATTTCACAATAAAATACGAAAACAAGTAACATATCCCAAATAGTCCTATATGGTAACAAAAATTAATATTTACCTAAAGTTACAGTTATGAATATGTAGTCAGCCATTTGCATTATTACTTCTTACAACGAATCGTACTCCAAATTAAAAAAATAATAAACGCAAATTGTAATAAAAACAAAATATTTTTGTGACGTGAAATAATTTGATTTATTTAGCTTTATTATGAAATACGTATTGGTGGTATCACTTATCATGTGCATATAATTTTATTGATTACACCTACTTGTTTATTTATAAAATATTAACATTTATACGGTTTATTCAAATGTTAAGGAAATTTTCGTCCGTTTTGTGTATATTACAGTATTCTTTGTGATTACGAAGATGATGAACCGGACTATGGTGTTGAATCTGAGTGCAAACAAATCGGATCCAAGTTAGTCCCGAAAAGGTAAGAAAATATACATTTAATTCTTGAAAACGTTTTAAAGTAAAACATGGTATGTACTGTACTTACTAAGATTTGCAGCCCCTTCCGCATTTAACATATGTAAGAAAGTGTTTTTTTTTTACTTTTAATTTATGAACTATTAGTTGATTATGTGTTACTTGAACTGTGAAACATAAACGGAATGGATTATTTGAAAATTTCAAAAATGTTTCATTATGTTCCAAAGAATATTAATTAAAGTGAAATTTTCATTGCAGCTGTTAGATAACAAGAACTCAAACTTAGATTAAAAACAAGATATCTGAGTGCACTCCTCGTCTTGTCATTAATATTCACGTCCAGAGAAAATGAAAACAAAACAGGTATTAAAATGTCTATTTCTCAATAGACTCAAACTACTTTATTAACATAATTGGATGATTTTTTAATAAAGGAAAATACTTAAAACTATCATCAAAACGTAACAATCAATTCAGCAAAACTTTTAATTTTGTTAGTTACCATGTTTTACGACCGAATGCCTCATTTAATAATAACAGTTTTTTCTTAGACTATTGATACATTTCATTTCAGCTTTTTCATGCCTCATTTTATGTCCAAGTATTATCTGTCGCTGTATCACGAGTTTGTTGTAACTTCGAATGACTCTACAAATTATTCTTTATTTAGGAATATTCCACAATACAATGCTTCTCCTTCAACCCAAAGTGATTTGTCGCCATAGGAAGATATTTTAATATCTTCTTCCCTCAAATCTCTAGCTTCCATACTTCTCTTCACTCCATCAATCCATCGTTCTCTAGGCCTTCCTCTTCCACTTCTTCCATTAGCTTTCCAATTAAGGATCTTCCCATTCTACTGAAAAATATACAATGCTAAAAAACCTACAAATTATAAAGTTATAAATATAATTGCCTAGACAAATACGCGAATAGGAATGATACACGTGCGAGAAGTGTATTAATCAATGACAACTTGACTGTACTATTTTCAGAAGTCTTAAGGTCATTGTAAAATGCTTAAGCTTTTAGTTTATGCACCCTAAACTTTGTCAAACCTTGTCATCAGTTCAACATTCTCCCAATATTATTTTTACAAGCTTATATTAGGCACTGAAGTCTGACGCATTCAAAACGTGCATCTGTTGTTGGAGTTCTAAACTCAATATTGAAACATGTGACAAATACCTTTCCTAAAAATTCATATTTAACAGGAAATTCCTCGTTTTCAGTGCAGTTAAGTCAACACAATTTAAGGTTTTGCTGTTTTTGGAAAGATGTTGCCACGTATACCTTTGTCTACTAGAGTACATTCAACATATTTTAGTTTTACAAGTAGACCTAATGTTTTGACTGCCTCTCTGTGACTCTTTACAAATACTATGTTTATCATCATCTTTATTTTCCTTAGAGATGTAATCTGTATTCAATTGTTTTTCGAGTTTTGTACCTGAAACCTTTAAATTCCAAGAATTTTGATGAAGGCTGTAGGCTTCTGCAGGCTGAAGTCATATTTTTCTTTGTTTTTTATGAAAGGACTGCTAAATAACCAATTACCTTTTTAATTCATCCTCAGAATTTTGATCGTCCTTCTCGACGTCGTCTCTTATGTATGCAAAGAGCTTGTTTCAGCTTTCTGCCAGTCTGTTTGGACAGGTACTTTAAAATCGCCTCCGCAATGTATAGGCTACTACTTCTGAAGATACAGAATTCCTCCCATGAAAGTGTTTCTTCTGGATAGGCAATATAAAATAATTATAAGAAGCTAAATCCAGAAATAAGATAGGGTTACGGTTACACTTCATTTTCATTTTTGCAAGAGACTCAGTAACAGTATTTCCGATTTGCGGCCTCGCACTGTTTTGATACAGCATCCAGCTCGTTGCAAGGAAATATGGTCGTTTGTGTCTGATATCGCCTTACATATAATAGTTATCAAGGCATGTCAATAGTTTTACCCAATTATTGTTGTTTACAGACACGACATTCTGGCAAACCATTTATATAAATATTTAAAAAATGAGATGCTAAGACTTTTCCCACAGAAGAAACCACTTTTGTCTTTTAGGGTTTAGTGATGGAGATTTCCGCACCAAGCTTTGCTGTTTGTTCTCAAGATAGAAATTATGTAGACACGTTTCTTCAGCTATGACTAGTAGATTTGAAAACAAACTGCATCTTTTTGTACTCTCACATTCAACTGCATGTAAACCTGCACGCAAACATCCCGATGTTTATAATTCAGCAGTCTTGGAATTCATCGCGCACAAATACGTGTCATGTGCAATATTTCAGTCACTTCATAAGTCAGCAGTCTTGGAACTCACCGCGCACAAACACGTGCCATCTTGTGGATGGCATCAAATAAAATTTTCAAGATTTCAGAAAGTGATATTAAGATTATTCATCGATCCTCCCACACTGTGACAGCAGCGGTGTTGAGATTTCCTTTCCTGAAAGCAGTAACTGAAGCTCTGGGTTCACCTAGTTTCAAAAGTAATTGTCTCCCCTCTTTAAACAATTTATACGTTTTTATGGCTGTGCTGTAGAAAAGAAAAAAAATATCCATAGGTTCCGATAATATTTCTTAGGCATCAGCTGAAGATTTATTGAAACGAAAACAAATCTTAAAAGCATTAAATTGTTCATCGCGACTCATCTCCATTGTAGTCGGAGGTGGTACTGAACACATTGACTCGATCTATACACCGTTCATAGACAGAAGCCGGGAGGGATGATTTGAAACTTGTTTGAGATATACAAACCAACTTTTTGAGTGTTAAATTTACACACAATTCATAGACAGAAACCGGGAGAGATGATCTTGAAATATGTACCACATTTGCATGACGCATTAAGCTAACAAATATCGTTAAACAAATTTTTTGGTGTCAAATTATGGATGTAGAAAATGCTTATTCTTTATTGAACAGCTCTCGTAATATAACTTATTGCAACTGTGTTACCTGGACGAGTGTCCGTTAAGGAAATCTTCTTGAATATTTATTTCGAGAAATGTGTTTTATAATGAACTTACCTCGAGGTGTTTTCGTTTAATTGGATTATAATACTTGATAAAATTGTTGTATTTCCTGGATTGATAACTTACGGCAACTATACGTTCCATGGGTGAACTGGAGAGATTTGACCTATATCTGGAAAAGGGAAGTTAGAAATTATTAAAAAAAACATAAAATTGCAATTTAAATTCGGTTTATTCTTAGTAGCACATAAAATATGTTTTAAGTAAATCCTATAATGTGTCTTACTTACTTACGTACTCACTCACTGTCACTATCGAACCCGTAGGTTCATGGCCGCGCGGACATAAGCTCTGCATACATCCCTATCCTGAGCTAATGCTTTTTAATCATCTTCTTCTTCTACTACAAGGTTTAGGCTATGCAGCCTGTTCCGGCGAAGTTAAAAGTGGAGTCCATCTTCTACGTGGTCGGCCAACATCTCCTGTTCCTCTGGAATTATACAGGAAGGTTCTTTTTGGTATTCTTTCGTTGTTCATTCTCATTAAGTGTTCTGTCCATTTCTTATTATTTTCGCTAATTTTATCTTCAATTTTATATATATTTAATTCTTCTCGTATAGTTTCATTCCTTATTCTATCCGCTCTTGTGCATCCTTTCACATTACGTAAAAACAGCATTTCCGCAGTTTTTAATCATTCCTTGTATAATCTACTTCCGTCAAAATCAAAGTTAGTTATTCTCCCACCTCATTCTTGATCTACCAACTGGACGTTTTCCCTCTGGCGTTCCAACAAGAAGCTTCCATGCGAGTCTTTCATTCCCCATACGTGCAATATGTCCTGTCCATCGCAGTCTACGAGCCTTAACTGTTCTTATTTTATCTGGCTTCCTATAAAGACCATGTAGTTCATTGTTATGTAGTCTTCTCCATTCACCTGTCCGTTCATCTCTCTTTGGTCCAAACATTTTCCTAAGTACTTTATTCTTAAACACTTGTAATCTCCTTTCCTCCCTTAAAGTAAGAGTCCACGTTTCGCGCCCATATAATATAACTGGTAGAATAATAGTTTTATATATTTCCAGTTTAACGTTTTTTGAAAGGAGTTGGGACATCAATCCTATAATGTGTCACTTAAATAAATTTACCTTACTTTTTTATCTGTCAATTCCTATGTCCTTCTCTACCAGTAAGTGATGGTAATGTATCAGATTATATTTTCTGTTGTGAAAAGGATTAAAATGATTCTTAAATGTATTAAATTGATTGTACTACAAACAGAAAACAACACCTGTCTGAATAGTTTATAAGCAAGTGGCGATGTGTTTCGGTCAGGTGGTTGACACTACTCATTAAGTAAATATGTGTTTAAAAAATATTGACAACTTTAGTGGAGAAAAATACATATTTCAGGCACTTTTCTCAAAATTAATAATAGGAATGAGCGAATTCTGAAAACACATTTATAAAGTAAAACAATCAACGAGTAAGGATGGAAGAAGTTAAGAAGTTTCAAAAATGAATTATCCAAGGAACAAAGTAGTTTTTGAAAGAGCACACATGATGGAATCAGAAGGTATTTAAAAATCATTATTTTCGTATCTTAATTACGTAAGGAAAGAATATTTTTAGGTATGAAATATACAATGGAGTTGTTAGGAAAATTTATTGTGATGGTAAAACTGCATTTACTTTTTTAATGGATGTAGGCAGTTTTGCAAATGGAAGTTTGATTCCTACAATTATCTTGCAGTATAACGCCCGGCGTTCCACAAACACTTCATACATTCCTATATTGAGCTAATATTCTTTAGTAATCCTCTGTACAATTCACTTCCCTCAAATTGTGGTTAATGTTAATCACCAATCTCATACATACTTAGAATTTTTTTTTCCATGTAGGCCTATATCATTTTCCCAATTGTACGATATGTGACATCCTACTTAATTATGTTTCTGACAGCAAATTAAAATACTCATTTTAAATAGATACCATAAGATTCTATGGTCTTGAGCCATCTTTCAGCGATCATTATTAACCCGCGAGGGTACCATTATCTGATTTTTATGAATTCGTTGAGACTCACTTTCCATAGCATCAATTTTTCCGAACCTTCACGCAAGAAATGGGCAAATAGTTCCATGGATCGAAACAGATGGTAATCCGAAGGCGCAGGATCAGGACTAATGCTAGGCGTGGTAGTAGTTTGTTTCGTTCTAATTTCTGAATTTTTTGGTTGTTGTTGAGTATCTGGTCCGGTCCGGTTTGAAATCAAGACCCTTAAAATATCATTAACTCATTCCAGTTGTTGAGAATAACTAGCAACTTCGACAGCACACCCGTTTGGAACTAACTCACAGTGATTAACACCTTCAAAATTCCACCAGACACACATTACATTAAAACCAATGTAATCTAATATGCAACTGATTCATTGGTACTATCAAACCAAGAGAATCATGTCAAAAACTCTCATACATCCCTATCTTGAGGGAATATTTTCCAAAACATTCCCTGTATAATTCAGCATCAGCAGCAGCATTACAACTTAATTAGAGCCTCGGACTCTCTCAGCTTCTCAGTCTCTGGCAACCAGCCACCTTCCTTCGATTCTCAGCTTCGTCAAATCCTCCAAAATTCCATCCATCCAACGCAGTCTAGGTAGCCCCCACATTCCTTTATTTCCTTCAAATTTACTTTCCATGATTATCTTGGGTATCTCATGTCCAATCAACCTTTGTGCGTGGCATGCCGATCGCAACGTTTAAACTTTAATTGATGTAATCACATCAGGAGACTTACACAACTGATAAAGCTTAGTTTTATATCTAATATGCCATTCTCCTTTGTCGCTTATTGGACCATATATTTGTCTTAATATCTTTGTTTTAAATGTACTGAGTCTTGACATATTGGACTAGGACAAGTTCTATTGCCACATATTAGTACTAGCTTTCCAGAGTATTAAAAGATTATATTTCGTTTCACTTGTACTCCCCAATAGCAGCATATCAAAGAACAGACCAAAAACATAACACAGAAATAAGACAACTAAAGGTAGAGGAATTAAACACAACAATAGAGAAATACAGAACAAACTGGAAAGAACACTTGGCAAGGATGACTGAGAATAGAATACCAAAAGCAGCATACAGTTATTCACCACGATGAAGACGAAGTTTGGGAAGACCAAAGAAAAGATGGAAAGAGCAGCAATTTGGAGCCGGAACAGGCTAGTAAATAAGCCTAAACCGTGAAGAGGAAGAAGAAAGAAGAAGAAGAAGATTTGTACTCCATAAAATTTGTCTCATTCAAATCATAGTTACTGTTATTATCCCACTTCATGTTTCACAAACTTACTAGGCGTTTTCCCTCTGGCTTCCCTAGATGTTCCTCTGATATTATCCATTCGTGCTTCATGTCCTGCCCATCATAATCTAAATCATATCTGTCCTTTTTACATCTCTCCTTAATACATCTTACTTGCTTTTTTACTTTTGAGGGTCTCTCCACTTTTCAGCGGTTACCCTGTATTCCCATTCGCCATTCTTGCCGATCACGCCATTCATCCTCCTCCAGACCTCGGTCGTTCATCAATCTATGGATCTCTCCTCTCCGAGTTGTTCTTGGCCTGCCCCGTTTCCTTCTACAAGAAGGTGACCATTCCAAAAGAGTTTTGGGCCACCTATCATCCTCCATTCTCCTGACATGGCCATACCACTGAAGAGCTCGTCTTTCGATTCTTTCCACCACTGTCTCCTCCATATCCATCATCTGCCTCACTTCTTCATTTCTTCTTCTTTCCAACCTGGACACCCTGGCACTGTGTCTTATTCCATCCATCTCCAGTGCCAAGATCTTAGTTTTTTGTCCCTCTACCAAAGTCCATCCCTCAGTACCATAAGTCATTATGCTTTCCACAACAGACTTCAAGATCCTCTTCTTCGTGTGGTTTGACATGGTCCTACTCCACAGTACCCCATTCAACATTTTTATGGCTCTTCATGCTTGTACTAACCTTGCTATCTACTTCAGCTTTACAACTCCCTGATTCATCAATAAGTAATCCCAAATATTTAAAATTTTTAACAGCTCTAATAATTCCTTGGGATAGGGATATATCTCGTCCACTTAATACATCTGCTTTACAATAAAGTCATACATCTCACTAAGTAGTTTTATCTTTCACCTGTATGTTCGGCACTTTTTGGCCCAAAGTACTTCATTCTCAAATACTTGAAATTTTCTCTTCTTTTAAAGCTTAAAGCAAGATACTGTGTATATATAAAATAAACTATTACATAGAATCAAAAGTTACAGAAGTAGGTTCATTTCGAAACGCCATTAAACGATCAGGATTACCAAAAAACAATTACCATTCAACATAATTTAGACATATTCTGTTCTACTTTCGCGTATATAGTTGTTGGATCCAACTTATAGCTGGTTGTCCTAGATCTTTGTATCTTTATGGGTCATATTTCAACATTTTAAGAGGCACCCTTTCATAATTTATTCTACTGGCATGATCTTTTTTTTTGTTTTGGCATATTACTTATTTCATTTTGTAATTAGTTTCAATTATATTTTCTTCATATCTAAAACAGCATATCCTGCCACATAGATAATTAAAATTACTCTATATACTATTATTAAGTAATCCTCCGCTGTGGTCTCGAGGTAGCGTGCTGCCTTGTCACGCAGCGGGCCCGGGTTCGATCCCCGGTCGGGACAGTTTTTCTGGGTGAGGTTTTTATCGGGATTTTTCCTCATCTTTAAGACAAATATCAGGAAAACATTAAGGCCCAAACGGTCCCCGAAATTATATGGTCATCTCAATCATCGTCATTCATCTTAGATTAAGCTTAGGAGTATGGGCTCTCCTGGCGCACCACTAACATCATCACCCATCATATCATCGGGACAATGTAACCCGCCTTCTAGGCGCCCCAACCTCAAAAGTGGGTTAGAATTACGCCATTGCCAGAAGAGAACACTAGAAATATCTAAAAGGACAAAAACTGGGGGCATTAAAAATTTAAATTATTATTATTATTAAGTATATCAAAATATTCTGTTTAAGAAAATATATTTAAACTTTGTTATATTCAGAGAGGGAAAATGTTATCAATTAAAATAACAAATTATTACTGCATCCATTATAACTGATTTTATGAATCGTGGATTTATTTTTATCGTATTTGCTGAAAAGTTGTATTTAATTTCATTGGCTATTAACATTCAATTTGCAGATGTTGTATGGTATTAACTATTATGCGTATTTGTAAAATAAAATATAATATAATCATTTGTTATTAAATCCCTCTGAAATAACATTCCGATCTACCATTTCGAATGCTTATAAACATTTCACAAATACGATTTTGTCAATAGGGGGGAAAATTTACTAATAAAATAACATTCATAAATTCCATTGGCATATTTCGACGCAAAATTAATTTAATTGCACACGTAGTTAAATAAGTGAAAAAATCTATATTTCGATACGTAATTACGTTCATATTAACTCCATTCCTCTCTTCATTTGCTCTTTATGTGCAATCATCGGAAATAAATACATGTTTGTATAAATTGAAATATTCATATAGTTTTATATTGTGTTTTCATATAGGAATGTGTGAAGGACGTAATGCGGCGTGAAGGTAACACAACTGAAATTAACAAAATGTGCCATGAGTAGAGCAGCATTTTATTCTTGAAAGGGTTTTAAACCTGCACTGATGGGTTAATGGGCAACTGTAGAGTGCTCGAGTGGCCAATGAATTTGTGTTCATACGCCCAATCCAACTTTTGTCTCGTTACAATAGCCTCTAGTGGATAATGCACTTACGCACGGTTCGATTCTCGTTAGTGATACAGCCCTCTTCTTTTTTCAATTACATCAGGCGTTATTCCGAGTTTTCAAAAATGTAGGAAATACGATTTCCATAATTAACACAAACGCTGTTTTCAGAGTAGGATTTAAACAATAGAAATAAAATTCCTACCCGGAATGTTATAAAACAGAAAGAGGCTACGAAATATGCAAGATATTAAAGATAAAACATGAAAAGAGACAAAGAGAAAAAATATATTAAAATGGGTTAGACATGTGAAATAAAAGTGGGAAAGGAAATACGTATCACTTCAGGAAATATTAAATATCAAGGTGAAAGGAAAAGGATCACTAGGAAGACCAGGGGAAATATCGATTAACCAAGTAAATAAAAACGAAGAAAGGGAATAAAAGTGTGAAGAATTGAGAGAAAGAAACAAATGGGAGGATAGAGGTTAGTAGAGGCATATTTGGAATCGACCTTCTGAAAGGAAGGCCAGAAGATGGTAGGACCATTTTCACAATCCACCTATTATTCTATTTATTTTATAGATGTTGCCTAACTAACTAACTCACTGGCACTATTGAACCCGTAGGTTCATGGCCGCGCTGACATAAGCTCTCCATACACCCTTATTCGAGTTAATGCTTTCCAATCATTCCCTGTATAATCGAAATGTTAATCATAGTTAATGTTGTTCTCCCACCTCATTCTTGGTCTACCAACTGGGCGTTTTCCCTCTGGTTTTCCTACAAGAAACTTCCATGCACATCTATCATTCCCATTCGTGCCACATGTCCTGCCCAATACATTTGCGGTTATAAAATCATGTGGTTTACCCTTTAAAATTATGTATGAAAACCTATCACTGATAAACTTAATATCTCGGATAGCAGATATGATCCTGCTTCGGACTAAAAAAACAGTTCCAAATTCAGGTATTTCTGTACCCCCATAGTATAATGCAAAGCATCCTGATTCCTGACTACCTTCTCCTGGCCATCTAATTTCCTCTAAAGCGACTATATCCAAAAGGTGATTCATCTAATTCCCGCGATAATACCTCTAGCGCCCCGCTATTGTAGAAAGTCCTAACATTCCATGTTCCTAGGAACATGTCTCTGTGTTTGAGACTTTGATATGATTTCCCTGAAGTAGTCCCCGCCCGGAGATCCGAATGGGGGACTATTTGACCTCCGGAAAATTTTACCCCAGTAGAACCCATGTCCGCACTTCTTGACGGTTGTATTTTTTACTGTGAAAGATTGTCACTCTTTCGACCAAGGTACTTTTACGTCGGGCTTATCACCTTCGACCAGTCCAGCATAGGTAACCCTGTCGGCAGCAATGCTACCGCCGCGCCGGCATAATTCTCAGGATCATTTAAGCACCGAAGCCATTCCACCAGGTGAAGATACCATGGAGGGATATGTTGCCTAGTTGGCATACTTTTAAATTGAAGATTCCTTTAATAAATAAAAAGTAAATGTGGTACCACTGATATTCATACAATATTTACAATAAGATTTTAATGCTTCATGCAATTCATATTCTATAATAAACTCATTAGCTTTTATTCTTGCTTACTTACTTTGAGAAGAATTTATGCTTCTAACAGAAAACCAGATGGCAGTGAAGACCGAGTTCTCGCGACATCTAGTAATAATGGAGAATATAATACATATATAAGAAAAAAATAAGTGTTTGGATTGGATTCGCCTGGTGGTGTAATGGATAACACGCTGATGTACAGACTCAGAGTTCCGGGTTCGAATCCCGTCCAGGCATTTATTTTTCTTATCATGCCATATTAAGCTTGCATCGCTCAATGTTAAACATTTATTTATAATATAATATATATAATATATATATATATATATATATATATATATGGTATGATAAGAAAAATAAATGCCTGGACGGGATTCGAACCCGGATCTCTGAGTCTGTACCTCAGCGTGATATCCATTACACTACCAGGCGAATCCAATTCAAACACTTATTTTTCTTATATATGTATTATACTCTCCATTATTACTAGATGTCGCGAGAACACTGTCTTCACTGCCATCTAGTAGCTGACTATATCAAGTAAGCAAATTAAAGAGAATATTTATTTTACTTTATAGCAGTGACGCTTTATCGATGTTATAATTAAATCTTTAACATTGAGCAATGCAAGCTTAATATGGTATGATAAGAAAAATAAATGCCTGGACGGGATTCGAACCCGGATCTCTGAGTCTGTACCTCAGCGTGATATCCATTACACTACCAGGCGAATCCAATTCAAACACTTATTTTTCTTATATATGTATTATACTCTCCATTATTACTAGATGTCGCGAGAACACTGTCTTCACTGCCATCTAGTAGCTGACTATATCAAGTAAGCAAATTAAAGAGAATATTTATTTTACTTTATAGCAGTGACGCTTTATCGATGTTATAATTAAATCTTTAACATTGAGCAATGCAAGCTTAATATGGTATAAGAAAAATAAATGCCTGGACGGGATTCGAACCCGGATCTCTGAGTCTGTACCTCAGCGTGATATCCATTACACTACCAGGCGAATCAAATTCAAACACTTATTTATTTTATATATATATATATATATATATATATATATAAGAATATAATTTTCAATTTGAGAAGTGACAAAATAAAAATGTTTGCAAAAATAATAACGAGAAGATTAAACAAATTAACAGAAATATTGCTGAATGAGAATCAAAATGGATTTAGAAAAGGACGATCATGCGCGGATTGTGTTTTTATAATGAAACAATTAATTCAGAAAAGAAGAGAATTTAATTTGGAAACGCATTTGCTGTTCATGTGGACTATATTAAAGCGTTCGATAATGTATTAAAGAGGAAAACTCTGGACAATAATGACGGACGAAGGATACCCAAAACATTTGATAAATATGATTAAACCAATGTACAAAGATACAACAATTGCTGTAGACAATGGTAATTCCACTTATTTCAAAATAGAAAAAATAAATTTAGGAGTAAGACAGGGCTGTCCTCACTCGCCGACTTTATTTAATATTAATTTAGACGCAGCTGTCACAGAATAGCAAACACAGCTAAGTAAACATTTTAAACTAGGAACTACCATTGTAGACTATGTTTGCAGACGATCAGGTCACATGTGCAGAATCAGAAAATCGATCAATCAAAAAGCCACACTATTACTAAAAAAAATCATGGAGAAATATAATCTCAAGATTTCAACGAAGAAAACAAAAACAATGGCCTTTCGGGGAAAATATGCAGTTCGATCGAAAATAGTTTTGAGCGATGAAATTATCGAACAAGTACAGAGTTTTAAATATTTAGGATGTCACATATCTTACAATTGGGAAAATGATATAACGGTACATGAATAATTATAAATTTCAAAGTATGTGCGGAACTATTAAAAGAACACTACAAACAAAAACAAGAAACGAAACAATGTTAAAGTGTTATAAGGTAATGACAGTTCCCATTGTGACACATGGATCAGAGAATTGGGCCATGGATAGATCAGACAGAAGATTACTAGAAAGTAATGAAGTTCCTCAGATACGTTGCAGGATATACTCTAAGAGACCACATTCCTAGTGAAACAATTAGGCAAGAACTCAAATGAAAAATTAAAAATTATAACAAAAATGGCATGAACATTCTTTAAGAATGGACACTTATAGGCTAACAAAACAAGCACTGTTGTACCAACCTTAAGGCTATAGAGATGTGGGACGTCCTAGAAGACTATGGTGAGATGAATCTTGAGAGCAGAACGGGCCGACGGCCCATCATGAAGATTATGATGATGACAAAATAAAAAAACAGATACCAGATAAAATGAGAAAATGTTACATAATATTGGCTTAATTATCTTATTTGTTTATTATTTCCGTAGCGATGGTATCTTAGAATCCGGAAATATGCTTTGAAGTCGTGGTGTTGTTTCCAAATAATATAGTTTTAAATATTTCGTATGTTGGCCAATAGATTGTGGTATCCAGACCCTCAACAACGAAGCAGAAAGTCTACTTCTATTTAAAATTGTAGCTTGGTTCACACAAGTTCAGTTTGTAATTCACTTATTGTGTTTATGACATGTATTTAGTTTTTTTTACTCCACAAGGTTATCTTTTCTGGCATTTCTGGCTTTCTACCCTACCATTGGCGGAATTCTAATTCTTTTGTTAAGTTGGGATACCTGAAAGGCGGAGTTCTGTTACCCCAATAATATGATGGGTGATAGCCTAACTGATAACCATGTCAAACCACACGAAGAAGAGGATTTTGAAGCCTGTTGTGGAAAGCATAATGACTTATGGTGCTGAGGGATGGACTTTGGTAGAGGGACAAAAAAGTAAGATCTTGGCAGTGGAGATGGATGGAATAAGATGCAGTGCCAGGGTGTCCAGGTTGGAAAGAAGAAGCGAGGCAAATGATGGATATGGAGGAGACAGTGGTGGAAAGTATCGAAATACGAGCTCTTCAGTGGTATGGCCATGTCAGGAGAATGGAGGATGATAGGTGGCCCAAAACTCTTTTGGAATGGTCGCCTTCTGGTGGAA
This sequence comes from Diploptera punctata, assembly GCA_030220185.1. NCBI lineage: Eukaryota > Metazoa > Arthropoda > Insecta > Blattodea > Blaberidae > Diploptera > Diploptera punctata. Next base: position 1,798,122 of record JASPKZ010003816.1, on the reverse strand, counting down.
GGAAACGGGGCAGGCCAAGAACAACTTGGAGAGGAGAGATCCATAGATTGATGAACGACCGAGGTCTGGAGGAGGATGAATGGCGTGATCGGCAAGAATGGCAAATGGGAATACAGGGTAACGCTGAAAAGTGGAGAGACCCTCAAAAGAAAAAAAGGAAGATAACTGATAACAAACCACATGGAGAGTCCTTAATCTAAGCTTAACCTATATTCCAGATCATGGGCAACCCTTTAAGGAAAAGTTCTTATTGTCACCTCATGAACTGATGACTAGTCCATGATACTGATCGGCATGTGTTTAGTTGATTATAATGCCTGTAAATCAATGCATATGAGTTATGAGCGCTAAGTCAATAAATCCACGACTGTATTTTATTTGTTCATTCACCATGGTTATTGAATTTCTCTCTTCAATATGACATTTAAAAATTACCGAGTTCAATCTGGAGTTAGATTTGAATCGCATCCATCAGATTTTCAACGATGACGTGAATCTAATAGAAGATAATATTGCAGCAACAAATTCAGAAGCCTTTTAAATGTCTGAAAGAAATGAATTTAGATAGAATCAGAAAAAAGGTTACTTAACGAAGGAACTGCGCAAATTAAGCAAAAGTCGATTTTATGATCAGGTTTAGATGATTTACAGAATATATTTTTCTTTTGTTAATTATATCGTAGGTGTCCAGTTATGATACGAAAAAATAAACATCGCAGTCGCTAGGACAAATTTTACATTACGAATTTCAGGTGAACTCTACTCACGTTGGTACAATTTCATGGAGAGTGGTTTTCTAAGTTACATTTCAACGGTACATGAAGAGTTAAGTTGCAAAAAAAAAAAATTACCGCCGCCAGAGTGATTTATAAATTTTGGGTTCAGGTGACCCCCCCCCCATTCCTAATAGCCCGATTATTCTGGCTAATAAACAGGATCTAACGTTTCTCAAGTGATTGCTATATACCAAGTTTTGTTCTGAATACAAAATGCAGCTGCTAGAGCGTTAAAACATAAATATAAATACACACACACACACACACACATACGTGTGCGTATACTATCTAATAGTTACTAGAACACGCGCGAGGATAGGAGGATAGGAAAATGGTACACTAAATTGTCATTCTGTCCCGAAACGCAGAATAAAGAGCAAAATTCGCATCACAAAATAATAATAGCGGTAGTATAATATATATATATATATATACACACATATTTAGAAGTTATAACTATATTTTTGACATTTGACAATGAAGGCATATCATATATATATATATATATATATATATATATATATATATATGTATGTATGTATGTATGTATGTGTCCACCGCTGTGGTCTCGAGGTAGCGTGCTGCCTTGTCACGCAGCGGGCCCGGGTTCGATCCCCGGTCGGGGCAGTTTTTCTGGGTGAGGTTTTTATCATCATCATGATCATCCTTATCGTTATCATCATCATCAACATCCTTCACCGGTGTGGAAAGCAACGGGAAGCTACCACACCTACACAATTCCCTAGTAAAGCTGCAAGCATAGCATGAAAATGCTATGATTGCAGTGAAGGACCTTCCTTCGGGCAGAATTACTATGGATGGATATATGTATATATACTACCGCTATTATTGTTTTATTTGTGAGGCGAATTTTGCTCTTTATCCTGCGTTTCGGGGCAGAATGACAATTTAGTGTACCATTTTCCTCTCCTCGCGCGTGTTTTAGTAACTATTAGATTGAAAGAAAAACAAGATCCGTTAATCATTTGGCGAATTCCGAAAGAATGGCATTATTGAATTTGATTTAGCCTATTAGACATAGAAAATAGTCAGAAAAAAAATGATATGTATGTGTTCGTGTGTATGTAATTTTTATCGCTGTAGCGGTCGTACTTCTTATATTTCCGTAACAACCTGGATATATAGCAATTAAATAGGAAAACTTAGGCCGTTTAATTAATTAGCAAAATCAGATCAGCAAGAATGGGGTTAATCAGAAACAACAATATTAAAGTCAATCTAGTGGATACAATTTTCGATATTTCGCAACGAAACACGTAATATGTTTATAAGCTATAAAAAATAAGCGAAATCCAAGTATTTTATTTTATTTGTTTATTTATCTATTTATTTTGATGGGAGTTTACAGAAAGCCAAAATATCACTCTACTGGCCGTCACGTTTGTTTACTCTCAACTAAATTGGATACATATAACTTAATTTAAACCAGTAAAATTGAGCCATAAATTCTTTTTGCTGAGGAATTCGCATTGGGTATACAGTTCCTGCGTGACGACCTTGAACATAACCTCTCCATACATATCTCTTATGATATAAAATTGTCCAATTATTCCTTATATAAATCATCTTTCTTGAATCGTGATTGATGGTATTCATTCACCTCATTCGTGGCCTACCTAAAGAGTACTTTCTCTGTGGTCTTCTTACAAACACATTCCATGCCCCTCTTTCGTACCCCAATTTTTGCAATATATCATGCTCATCGGAGTCTACACAATTTAACTGCTCTTGCTGTATATATTTTCCCATGAAGATCATGTTTTCCAACAGCAGACATATTGTTTTCAATCTTGATCTCAGTAATACGCTGAGATTAGTGAATAAATGATGAATGACTGAAGAAACCACCAGACAGGGGATGAATTTTAACCTGGAGTTTATGAAATAACATTTGTATTTATCTAGCTTACACGGGCGTATTGTTGTGCATGAGACCTTTGCTATTCAACGTCTCTGTAGCATGCTACATTGTTCTGGTTCATCCGAGCATGCAAGAAACCGAAATATATTCGGGTGAACAAGCAAACAGAATGGCCGATAGCGGTAGTGTCTGCTCTGTTCCAGAAAGGATAAAAAATAACTTCTCACAAGTCAGGAGAGAATATCTGCATAAGATGAAGTATTTAGTTCGTGGATAGAGTGTCCGGCTTCCCAGATTCACTGTACTTTTCCAAGTTTTCTCAAATTATTAAGTAACGTCTGCATCATACAATACGTTTCATTATTAAATTTTATAACTGCCTCTTTTATTTACATTACAATAAAAATCTGCCTAGATATACAACTTACTAATAAATTGTTATTGCTTTCAACCTTTCGTAAAATAAATGTGCCTACTAAAGGGCAGTTTGACACCTTCAATAAGTTTCGTATTCATACGATAATATAATTGTTAGTGTTAGAATTTTTATTGAACGACTTTGTCGAGTATATACCTTTTTTTAGCATCGCAATTCATATCAGGGAAACCAAAGAGCATATAAACGTTCCTCAGAGGTTATTTTGGTCTTCAGAATATTTTACGTCCATCAGGAACGACATTAATAGTAGTAGTAATGTTTATTTCTGATTTACTAAATTAATCGTTCGTACTGATAATTATCAAACCCATTTCATTATATTTGATTGTTTTAAACGTATCTGCGAATTTATTTCAATTGTTTACTCCTTTTTTCTTATAAATGTTTCAAGCAAATTCATTAAATTTATGGAAAATATTGGGAACTGACGGAAATGGATTGGAGACGTTAAAGCTCGTAATATAACGGTGGCAGCAACTTCCTGCTTCCCTGATAGACGACTGCTGAAAGCGTATTTCTTGTTTATTACAGTACAAAATATATTAGGCTAAGTGTTTTCAATACTTGTTATCAAAGATGGATTGCGTTAATGTTTTATATTAATATGCAAGGATTTTGTATAAGATTATTATTCTGTATTATTGAGTGTGATGTAAATTCGAAATTTTTTTGTTTGAAATTAATTGATTTATTTTATATTTACTAAAGTTCGTGGATCTCTATATTTAATTTAATAGATATATCTATATTTAAGTTATTATAGTTAGCTTCAAAAAGGTTCTTAACATCCTCTTTAAATTATGTTATTTTTATAGAGTTTAAATGTTCTTATATATATACTTTTCTTTTTTAATTCAGTGAAAATATTTAAGTAACTCTGTTTATCTGAGGGTTAAGTTTCATGCATTTAGTCTCAAGGGTCGCGGATTCAAATCCGGTCTGGAGCGATTAATTTTTTTAAGATGGAAAAATTCAAGGGACAAGTTTTCCGAAAGGGACTTTAAGTCTTGGGTACCGAATCAGGTCTCGAAAAAGAACCTGTAACCTAAATTAGATTCTCGGAACAAAATTTAATCTAACTTTCCCATCCAATTATTACCTTAGTTGCCTCTAGAATGTCTTTTTGAGGTAATATGCTAACATACATGAGTATGCATGGTTTTAGATTAGAACAAATGTTAATAGGTGTTTGACCAACTCCTATTAAGATATGATATGCGTAATATATTCTTCCTTTGTATAGCTTTACACAATAGGAGACGAAGTAACTTCGTCGCTTCACGCACTTTGATCTACATGCGTAACTGAGTTAGCGGTTTTTTTAATTCCATGGTCATAATTCAGCAATAGAATGAAATAACACTTTCTGTGGAGCGACAGGCCTAGAAGGCACTTGTCCTAAAGCTGCTGCTGACCTGGCATATATTAATCACTGAATTCGAGGGCCATCCACCCAGATAGGGGTGACATGTGATCAATAGACCCCCATGTCTGGCCACCCAACCCTTATTGTTGGTTTTCACAACCTGGAACCGCTGCTTATATCAATTATCCAAATTCCTCGCGTTGCTGGATGAGTACCAGTCCCATACTGGCCAATACTCCAAGAGCAAAAGTTTTTCTCCATAGGATCTCGAATAAGCTCATGTCCCGTTGCTCAGTTCCAAGGTATGATGCCTTAAACGGCTCGGTGCTGGAAAATAAAATTAAATAGGGTTATAGAAATATATGAAATTTTTAAGAAACTTTTTTTATTCAATGCCACCAGTTTGTCATTTCCACATTTCTGGTGTTCTCTCCTGGCATTGGCGTATTGTAAACCAGTTCTGAGGTTGGGGCTCCTGGAAGGCGGGATTACGATGCCCCAATGATATGATGTGTGATGATGATGGTAACGATGCGCCAGGAGAGTCTTAATCCTAAATTTAATTTAATAAATCGAATATGATAATGATGGGAAAATGATGTTTGGGGAACGTTTGGGCCTTAACGTTCCCTGACATTTGTCTTACAGGTGAGGAAAAACTGAAGAAAAATCACCCACCAAACTGGTCCCGACAGGGAATCGAACCTAGGCCCACTGCGTGACAAGGCAGCACGCAACCTCGAGATCACAAAAATAGGAAACATACCCAGACCCAAGGAGGACACATACCCGGACCCAAGGAGGAGATTAAAATCTCATAAGCCGGGAATCGAATCTTTGTCGTAGGAGTGCAGATTAAAAACTCTAACGACCAATAGCGTTAAGGAACTATAAAATACCGTATTGTAATTTTTAAAACTTAAATTTTTCAAAGTCTGTACAATTGCTGACAAATAACACTTATACACATTAGGTCAAGGCTATTTGCACATTAAGGGGACAGTGTAATGCAGAGCACAGAGAAAAATGTAGGAAAGACAGTGAAAAGTGTGAGCGAGTTAATAATGTATGGCCATGTTCATTCTCACTGCATCAAGTATGTACTCATTAGCATGCCAGGGGTAGTCTATATGTCTTACTTGGAGCAGAGGGAAAGCGTCTTATCTCTCGTGGCATAATTTCCCTTCGTGCCGGCAGATTTGTATCTCCTCATCCTCTTGTGTTCTGTTTACTTTTATTGATTGGAGCTGTGCTTCTAGCCACTACTGCATGTTGATTGTACTCACCAATTCAATTAACATCAGTCTTCTAAAAAATGCAAACTGTTGTTTTAGAAAAGGCACTAAAGGTACAGGGATGCATTTTTAAAAGTAGACCTATAAAAAAAGAGATGGTAGCTGTAAGAAGCCTTAAATTAATTTATGCTTCCACATTATATTAAATCAAAGTTATATTTTTGCCCACCGGTGTGTTCTCGAGATAAAGCAGCGGGCTCGGGTTCGAAAAAGTATGTGCGTGAGTTAAAAAAAAAAACCTTTCTCGACAGGTCGTGTAAGGCCCGGATGGCTTGGGACATGTAAAAGTTCACATAAAGAGAGAAAGAGTTACATCTTTATTTGTACAAAACTCAATACTATGTATTTATTATAATAATGTATTGCAATTAAATGGTTTAATGAAAGGGAATTGAAACAGCATAAATTAAATTACTTACACCTCTGACGAGATACTCTGCCATTGACCTCAAAACAAAAGACTATATTTGTCATAAGTAATGCCACTAGTGATTTCATAATTATCAATTTGTCTAGAGAATTTGGAAATCAAGAGTGGCATTTGTTAGGATTATTTAACGAATAAAATTAAGCTGTTTACTAACAAATCATTATTTAACTATAGTTATTTTAAAATATTTGTGTATTTAATGTAAACAGCTATGTTTGAAAACAAATGAGAAACGATTGGTACGCCTCATTTGCTTATTTTGTTCATCATTGCAACCAGATCATAATATTATTTATTGCCAAAGGATCGCAATGTTGTAAGAATGCACCCTAGTGAAGAAATTTATAACCAACGTTATAAGTATTAATTAATTTCTGATGTCGTATGATGTTAATATGTCAATTATATTTTTGTGCAACGTCATTTCCTGGATAATAATTCGTTTAAGAAAGTGCAAACAGTGGTTTCTTTTTCTTGTGGTATAATCAATTGTTACAAATGTTTTTATATTATCTCTCGCATGCGCTTTCTGCTGACATTTGTGCACTATATATATATATATAATACACACAATCTGGTAGCTGTATTTCTTAGAGAGTCCCCGTCATTGCAAAATAGTGATATGACCTACTAACATGTGGTTTGACACAATAAAGGAGGCGGCTTTCTTTATTATGATAAACTTTAGTTGGTAAATTCTAGGCGAAACACCACTGTGATTGGTGGTAAATAAAAATCATTGAAATATGATTGTTATTGACTCCCATTTGGGGCATGAGTTAAATAATCAGAATTAAGCATCTCAAGTGTGTTATAAGTAACTGATGAATATAGGTCAAGTTTCTATTTGAATTTATAACTAAAGCAACCAAGACGAATTCAATTGCAATCATTCAGGTATAGACTACAGCCATAACAATACAATAAATGGAAGAGCTGAAAATCGTTAGTAGCTGGTACACACAGCCTACACGTAACGTTTTGTCGTCAGTCTTGCTTGAACATGCCAAGTTTGTCAATCAAAACATTTCGTGTGTTCGGCAAATTGGACGTTTTGCATGAACTGAATGAGGTTTGACAAACTCGCAAAAGACTGATGGACTGGAGCTTTGTGTACAAGCAAGACAGTGGACAAATTGATGCATGTAGATGCATGTCAGTCTAATCGGTCAAACTACGCTCTTCTGCCAGTCTTTTCTTGGCGGTACTAGAGGTTTTAACTAGTGTTGTTACTGTGTATAGCGATGGAAAAAATTGCATCAGATTTACGACACTGGTCTCGTGAATGTTTCACGGAATTCATAGAACTGTACCACGGTTTTTCATGCCTCTGGCACATTAAATGGGAGGATTACAGCAATAGAGGTAAGAAAAACCAAGCTTACACCGCTTTGTTAGTAAATATAAAGAACTGGATAGTAAAGCAAGTAAAGTGTCCGTCACAAAAGAAAATGAACTCATTTCGAACAGTTTACCATAAAGAGTGTGCGAAAATAAAAGCGCCAAAGCGTTTAATTTGCGTGTTCAATCTTCTGATGCAGTCAGTAAGGTCTGATGCAGTCGGGTAAGGTAGGGTAACGACTGACCCAAAGACTGAGTAGGCCTACAAGTTTGAGTAGTGTAGCCGCACGATTTTTGTGTCAGTCTTATTTGATCATGCCAAGTTTGTCAAACAAAACATTGCGTGTATACGGCAAATTGGACGTTTTGCATGAACTGAATGAGGTCTGACAAACTCACAAATGACTGATGGGCTGGAGCTTTGTGTACAAGAGTTAGTACAAGTTTAATTAGTGTAGCCGCACGTTTTTTGTGTCATTCTTATTTGATCATGCCAAGTTTGTCAAACAAAACATTGCGTGTATACGGCAAGTTGGACGTTTTGCATTAACTGAATGAGATTTGACAAACTCGCAAAAGACTGATGGGCTGGAGCTTTGTGTACAAGAGTGAGTACAAGTTTGATTAGTGTAGTTTCACGATTTTTGTGTCAGTCTTATTTGATCATGCCAAGTTTGTCAAACAAAACATTGCGTGTATGCGGCAAGTTGGACGTTTTGCATTAACTGAATGAGATTTGACAAACTCGCAAAAGACTGATGGGCTGGAGCTTTGTGTACAAGAGTGAGTACAAGTTTGATTAGTGTAGCTGCACGATTTTTGTGTCAGTCTTATTTGATCATGCCAAGTTTGTCAAACAAAACATTGCGTGTATACGGCAAGTTGGACGTTTTGCATTAACTGGATGAGGTTTGACAAACTCGCAAAAGACTGATGGGCTGGAGCTTTGTGTACAAGAGTGAGTACAAGTTTGATTAGTGTAGCTGCACGATTTTTGTGTCAGTCTTATTTGACATTGCAAGATTGACGACAAAACGTTACATGTAGACCAGGCCTTAGCGAGAGTAGTTGTAAATTCTAGAGTCTAAACGGATCGAATGGTCCAATCCATGAAACGTATTATGTCGATGAGGATGTTGAATATTATTTCTGTATAAATAATTATTAAATGTTTATAATCTCAAAGAAATATAACGACGCGCAGTTAATTACATGATGTTTATGGGAAACACAGTAATAATAAAACTTGAAGACCATAGTGGGAAAAACATAGTTTGTTTCAAAACCTAAGTATTTATAAAACTTAATTTTAATTTTTGAACAATTTTATTATTTCCCCAGCATAGCAAAACTTGAAACTTTCATTGAATTAGTCCATTACATGTTCTACCAATTTTTATCACTATCAACTAAAAGGTTAAAAAATGCATCTACTCTCAAGGTTGTCCCTAGTTTCTAACTTTGTGTTAACTCGTTTTCCACCTGTGACCTTCAATTAATCTCGTAGACTACGATGGGCAGGAGATATGGCATGAAAAGGGAATAAAAGAAGGAAGTGAAAACTTTTTATATAAAACAGAGCGATAGCACCCAGTATGTGGGCCTAGATTGATTTGGGAAAAACTAAAATTTGAGTGACGTTATTTATACACGGAATGATTGGGATGTATGGAAAAGTTATCTGCGTGCGGCTATGAACCTTCAGGTTGAATAGTGTCTGTGAGAGTTATTTATCATAACATTTTTTTTTCTCAGTGGTAGAATATTTTAATGTCTTACTGGAAAACTCTTGGAAGAAAACATATTATAAGGAGAACTTGGAAATAAGGTGAAGGATAATATTTGGACGGAACTTTAAAATAGTTATCAAAGGTATTGGCTGAGGGTAGGCAGAATGGATAATCTTAGTGAATACGACATTGAATCTGCGGATTTCACAAGCCTAATCGTCAGTTTTGTTGCATAATTTCTTGTCATAAAACAGTGTCATTGTTTATATTCTTATTTCAAATATATATATATATATATATATATATATATATAATTCTGAGACATCTAGAATAAAATGTGACTCACTTTACACATGCATTACTAGGCCTATACCAAAACAATAATTAGTTACAAACATTAATTAATATTAAAAAAATGCTTATATCCATAGCAGAGAGTTGATATCCAACTTAAGCAGCCAGCTAGGCAAATGCAGAATGAAATGTTAGTCTCCTAAAGACCACATCGCAATGCAGACTGACCAAGGACAGAGTATTTTAATGCCTTTAATCTGTTGCATGCCCAGGAGAGGAGGATGAAATACAGCGACACTAAGAGAAGATTCACATCAAATGCACAGTAGGCTAAATTAGCGTTCTATGTCCCCAAAATATCAAATTTTCTATCATGGATGATGATGATGATGATGATAATAATAATAATAATAATAATAATAATAATAATAATAGATAATGGTTATTGTGTTTTGCATAAAACCAAACTATACAGAACGAATATGGAAAATATCTGCCAATTTGTGTTCATTAGAGAAATGTAAAAATAAGAAATATTTTGGTCTTTGTAAAGTTCGGATCAGTTTCCTCTGAAACGCGTTTGTTATTTAATGTGGGAAACAGCTGTGTGTTGAAATATTTCCGTCATCCACAAGTAAACTGAAGGTAAATGTTTACCACAATATTATTTTAATTTCTTTTACAAAACGCATGCAAACTTTTCATTTAGGCAAATATAAAATCTCGAGAATACTTAAAACATTGAGTAAAAAAAAAGATACACATTTGTTCATATTACAACTAATGTTCACAGTAATAGGCCTATAATGTACGGTTAAAAATTATAAAATAGTTACCTTGTAGGTCCGTCTCCTCAACTTAAGTTATTTTAAAACTTTGTAGGCCTATCGGAACTAGTCCCATCATCAGCCTACAAAGTTTTAAAATAACTTAAGTTGAGGAGATGGACCTACAAGGAAACTATTTTATAGTTTTTAACCGTACATTATATTACTGTGAACTAATACCTCAACGGAAACTTACCATGAATTTTACTGGTATCGACAACTAATGTTTCTTATAGTTATGCATCTAATCGACTATATAAATTTAATCAATGACCCTTCACGGCTTTGAGTTATTTAATAGACTTGATCGAAGTAAGAATTGATCAAAGTGTAAGGGAATCAGGCAGAGTATAGTTCTCAGCACTCTAAATGAAGCAAAAACTTTATCGTTATTGTGAGGGAATGAAAAGTAGGGCGAAATCAGTTCTTCTGAATTTTCCTTTTAAGTTTAAAAATCATGTAGCTTAGTAACCAACAGAATATTAATAAGGTAGTGAAAAATGATTCACATTTAAGTTAAAATGGAGCTATGGTTATTAAACATTTTGCTTGGAATTAAATGTCTATTGTATGTTTATTTAAAAGTCAATGGTTCATCCACCTCAGAGCGTTGTGAAGGGGTTCGCGAATGGAAAAAGGATTCGAAACCGCTGTACTAAAATATGGCAACCTAGAAACAAGGAGGGAAAGAACAAAGTTGCGCCCAGGAAAACACAAACAACACAGATATTTCGTGTAGAGACAGGCTTAATTGTAGATCGTCTAAAATGAAGAAGTGGCAATGCAAAATGACAGAAACATAGCTAGGATATTTTAAAAAATTCTGAATATTATCTTCCCATAATGCAGGGATTGACGAAGACCTTATTCATACTTTTTCTCTATTATTCTTCACACTTTGCCAAGCGATTTGGATATCAAGGTGAAAGAATTCCAGAATACAAACACAAAACTGCTCAAATGTATGTTGAATTGTATGGATGGTGTAAAATGCCTTTCAACTTACATAAATTACTCATATGGCGCAGATGAAGTGAAATATTTTCTCGTCCCAATACGAAAAATTCTGGAAGATACGCAATAATGAGAAATAAAGATTTTAGATATATAAAAAAATCACATTTAAGATATACGTGGGACGTTCAATAAATAATGCACATAATTTTAGTTCTCGATTATCTTTCATTGGAAATGAAAGAAACTTTACAGAATGTATATTCAATCCTTCCTTTATAAAATTCACGAAGTTTCATTATTTTCCGACAGATTGATTGAAGACCAAGGGTATCTGATTGTATTACTTTACTTTGTTCTGCCACTGACATTCTGCCAACTGAATGACTGACAGTATTCCTATCCACTGCTTGATCCTAATAGACTCGTAAGCGTGCATGAGTGTTTGAAATGGTATCCTGCTCTGCACAAAAATTTCGGTAACAGCTCTCTGTTTTGTACGTCATTCATAAGCAACTCCCATTTAAAAACTAAAGTACATCACAGCCATCTATAAAAAAACTTCGTAACGTTATAAAGGAAGGACTGAAAATAAGTTTTGTAAAGTTTCGTTTATTTCCAACGAAAGGAAATAGAGAACTAAAATTATGTGCATTACTTGTTGAACGATCTAACAGTTCGAGAATTGCTAAAATATATATTTAATTCATAACCAACTTGAGATCTCACCCTTTATAGAAGCTATGTTACATTTCCCTAAGAAGAAAACGAAAACCTCTACATTTATATTCAACATTCATTACGTGTCATTCAGGGAAAAAAAGTAGTAGAACCAGAAGATGATGATGACGAAGAGGGCGAAGACGAAATAAAGATTCACTGAATTGGATAACACAAATTAGAAAACTATACAATTTTTATGTGATAATATTTTATATAAAACTAGCTAATACGTGGCGTGCGCTGCTACGCCTAAATAAATTAAATGTATTTTTACACGCTTTATATTAGCTTGACCTGTATCTAACTATCTGTCTATCTAGCTATGTAACGGAATCTTTCAACGCGATTTTCTCCCACTTAAAATCATTGGATCGACTTGAAACTTTGTATACATGTAAAGGACCCGTGACAATACAATAATTTCATTTTTTCTAAAATCCTGGCCAGAATCATCAGAAAATTGAAAAAAGTGTCTTTGTATCTATGTAACGGAATCTTTGAACACGATTTTCACCCACGTAGAAACATTGGGTCGACTTGAAATGTTGTATACGTGTAAAGGACCAATGACAATATAATAATTTCATATTTTGTTTCTAAAATCCTGGCCAGAATAATCAGAAAATTAAAAAAAATTAAAACTGCTATAATATGTTGCGGACTTGTCGACATACTGGTAAAAGTAGAGTCTCTAAGAAGAAAACGTAAACACTCTAAAAAGCACCCCACGCTTTTGTTGGTAAAATTATTTTTTTTTGTTGATGACTCTAGTCTTATTCTAGATGTGTTGATGTTTTTTCTTTTGTTGACCACTTTAATTTTATCCCAAGCTTGTTGGAAATTAAAATTATTTTTCATTTTTTAGTTCGGTTTTCTAATAAAGCGTGTTGTTTTAGTTTTTTAAAACTATTATTTATTAAGTTTTGTTGAATATATAAGAAGAAAAATGATATAAATTTATATCGTAATTATTTTTATATACCCTGTGCTGATTACCCGAGGTTGCCTGGAATCTATTTATTCCGATCTTCATGGCATCTGTGGGCTGAACGACAAGAATGGTTATTATGAGTAATCCGTAAAAGAGAGATACTTGCTGTTGCAGACTTTTTCGTAGAATTTTTTTGAGATATTTAATTCTGGGTACATTCATTTGGTGTATTTGTTATGATTCAGGCAGCGTAAGCCATTTAAGCGTCTAAAAGCAATTTGTTTAGTACATTGAGGTTTTATTTTAGCTCCAGTCCTATAGTTCTTTATCCAATGCCCCAGGTTATCTTTTAGACATTTTTGGTATTGTCTCCTGGTGTTGGAGTAATTGTGTAACCCACTTCTGATGTTGTGGCGCTTGGAAGGCGGGGTTAAGGTACCATGATGATATGATGGGTGATAATGATAGTTGTGCGCCAGGAGAGTCCTTATTCCTAAATATAATCTAAGGCGAATATGAATGATGATGATTTTGATGGCCATATTGTTTTCGGGAATCATTAAGCCTTAAAGGTTCCTGACATTTGTCTTACAGGCGAGGAAAAACCTCGAAAAAAAGTCACCGAGGAAACTTGTCCCGACTGGGGATCGAACCCGGTCTCGCTTAGTGGCAGGCCAACACGCGACATCAAGACCACAGCGGTGGACCCGGTCCCATAGTACGTTCGACAATATGTTATACACCTTAATTTTAAAAATCTCTAAATTATCACCATTAAATAGGTGAAGTAGTTTTTGATTCCAACCGACTAACAGACACTCGTTTTATATATACGATTTTTAAAAAAGTGTGTTATGTAATTATTTCAGAATGTATTTAGGTCTGTATTAAATTATATTGCGAGATAATGCTATCGAATCTGTTATGAAGGGATCGCTTGTCTTTTCTAAACGCTACACAAGCTTCCCCGCTTAACGTTTGTGTTTTGTTGATGTGCAACATAGTTGAGTATTAAGATGGCGTACGTTGTATAAAACCCGCGAGTGCCGTGTGCAAAACTTAATAAACAAAGATTGTAATTATTGTGATAGTTGTTTCAGCGTGTGTACAGTGTTTTGTAGTAATGTTTTACGCGTGTTTTAATGTGTGTGGAATGGACGCAGGAACTGGGGCTGTCTTCAATTGTACACAAGGTTCGTAGATTTGTGTTATGATATTTGAAAGTTTATTGCTAACCGCTTGGCACATGATGTTATCAATAAACCTCTCTATTTTAACCTTAGTTTGACCTTCACTTCAAAGGTACCTTGGCTCAAGTTTCCAACAGCGGTCGGAGATTTAAAAAAAACCCTTACACAGATTCTATCATATTTTACTTTCACGTATTAATTTTTTTTTTCGACACTAGCTAACACCTGAGGTGCGACGAAAATTAATGTGCTTTTTATGTTTAGTCGAATAAGTGAAAGGAAAAATAATTATAAAGTTATATCGTAATTATTTTTAGTTACTCCGTACTCATTACACGGCGTTGCCCGGGAATCTATATAGCCCGATCTTCTTGCCAAAAAGAGTTGAAAGACGAAAAGATTATTTTATGTATAGTTGAATAAATGGATGAAAAAATTAATATCACAATTATTTTTAGATAACCCGTGCTGATTACCCGGTGTTACCGAGGAGTCTATTTATCCCGATCTTCATGGCATATATGAACTGAAAGACGAAAATTAATGTGTTTTTATGTTTAGTTGAAAAAGTTGAGGGAAAAATAATTATAAATTTATATCGTAATTATTTTTAGATACCCCGTGCTGATTACCCGTCGTTGTCGGGAATCTACTTACCCCTGTCTTATTGGCAAAACTGAGCTGAAAGACGAAAATGAATGTGTTTTAATTGAATAAGTCAAAGGAAAAATTAATATATTTACTTTTAGATATCCCATGCAGATTACCGGGCGTTACCGAGGAATCTACTTATCCCAATCTTCATCGTATGAATGAGCTGAAAGACAAAAAATTGTGTTTTTTTTTATTTGTTTAGTCGAATACGTAAAAGGATAAAATTATATCGCATTGTTTTTAGATATCCCGGCTGATTACCCGGTGTTGTCCGGGAATCTAATTATACCTATCTTCGTGGCATAAATGAGCTGAAAGACAAAATTAATGTGATTTTACGTTTAGTTGAATAAGTAAAGGGGAAAATATATATCATAATTATTTTTAGATAGGTACCTTTTGTTGTCCGGGAATCTGTTTATCCTGGTATTCTTGGTAAAAATGAGCTGACTGACGAAAATTAATGTGATTTCATGTATAGTTAAATATGGAAGGAAAAATTCATATCGTAATTACTTTTAAATATCCCGTGCTGATTACCCGGCGTTACCCTGGAATCTACTTATCCCGACCTTGACGCATAAATGAGCTGAAAGACGAAAATTAATGTGTTTTATGTTAACTAAATAAGTAAATGTAAATATTATATCGTAATTATTTTAGATACCCGCGCTGATTACCCGGCGTTACTCGGGAGTCTATTTATCCCCATCTTCTTGGCATAAATGAGCTGAAAAACGAAAATTAATGTGTTTTTATGTTTAAGTAAAAGGAAATATTTATATCGTAATTATTTTTAGGTACGCCGTGCTGATTACCCAGTGTTGTCCGGGGATCCACTTATCCCGATCTTCTTGGCATAAGTGAGCTGAAAGACGATAATTAATGTGTTTAATGTTTAGTTGAATTAGTAAAAGGAAACATTTATATCGAAATTAATTTTAGATTTCCTGTGCTAATTACCGGCGTTGCCCGGGAATCTACTTTTCTCGATCTTCTTGGCATACATTAGCTGAAAGTCGTAAATTAATATATATATTTATTAAACACAATGTGTACACTAATATTATATACATGGTTTACAATTTTGCTATTAATTCGTGAATTGTTTTGGTTCTGTTTTCGCACTTCACTAAGTGATACTTTGGGCACGGTTTGCTACAGAGTTTACAGATGCAGGACTCCTCAGGTTCATGGTAACTTTGTTTATGGCATATTTTGCCATGGAAGCCGTGAGCGGCGAAGCGTGTGTATAAGTGGCGAAGTCGAAAATTTGGTCCTTTCCATTCGTCTGTGTTTAACGCTTCCGTTTCCGTGATTTCGTTCGGAATCTCTCTGGCTTTTCTCTGTCTCTCCTCGATCGCTGTTTTGTATGCCTGCGTTTCTGGTAGATCGAAGTGTTTTCGGATGTCTTCTATGAAGTAAGACTCCTTTGCTATTATGTAGGCATATCTATGTCTTGTGAATTTTGAAATTGAAAGAGCCCGTTTTAGGAATCTCGCTTTTATGCTTTCAAGTTTCATGAAATTTTTGGCTGTGAGATATGTCCATATTAGCTGGATTCCATAAGTGGCAACCGGCATAACTTTGATGTTGAATAATGCTATTGCCGTTGGTAGGGATAGGTTTCGTAACTTTGGAATGTCATAAATGGCTTTTGTGGCAGCTGTAGCACGCTCTTGTATATGCATCGAGAATACTGTTCCGGTGGTCTGTAGTGTTATTCCTAGGTATTTGAAGCTGCTAACGAATTCTAGAGTTGACCCGTCGCATGTGAGGTGATCTCTCTTGGATAGTCTTCCTCCTCTCCTAAATTTCATAGCTTTGGTCTTTGAGCTATTTATTACCATTGAATTTCTAGTGCCCATTTCCTGATCTTCTCCATGGCTGCTTGTAGGTCTTCTAGGCTCCTGGAGAGGATAGCCATGTCATCTGCGTACATAAGGAGTTTGACGTTCCTTGTGTCTATCACCTGACCGATGTCCGCCGTCATGACGTTAAAGAGTATCGGGCTCAGCGGGTCTCCTTGTAGTACCCCTCTTGTCTGGATGATATTTTTCGACGTAGTTATGCCGTCGTGTATAGCCACAGAGTTTGCGGTTAGCACAGACGCGATTATTTGTAGTTCATTGCTAGTCCTATCTAGTACGCTTTCTAGCTTTTGAACGAGTATATTCCTGTTGATGCTATCGAAGGCTTTAGCGTAATCTATGAAGATTGCGTACAGAGGGGTGGTGGGTTGCGCCAAGGTCGTTGTTATTTCTTTTATAATTTCATGTACAGCGTGTAGCGTTGATCTGCCCGGGGTGAAGCCATATTGATTCATTGGTATGATAGCACGTAATCTTGGTTCAATTCGCCTCAGTAGAAGTCTACTGAAAAGTTTAAACATGACGTTTTCCAGGGCTATTCCCCTATATGAATTTGGATCGTCCTTTCGTCCTTTGCCTTTGTAAAGCACAGTTATCAGTGTGCTCCTCCACTGTTTTGGGATTGAATTATTCTTGAAACATTCTCTGAAAGGCACGCTAGCGGTTCCGCCAGGTCTCGGACTGTGTCTTTCAGGTGTTCAGCATATATTCCATCTGGGCCGGCCGCTTTGTTGTTCTTTCCGTTCATGATTAGTTGAGTGACTTCTTCTGTTGTGATGGGGGTCGAGGTTTGATTGCGTTCCGCATGTAGTGAGAAGGAGTTGGACATTTTGTTCCTTTCTCCCAGGAGGTTGCTGAAGTGCAATTCCCATCGCTCCATGTTTACGAGGGGGCTCGATCTGTTCTTCTTCGAGGACCTTAGGATTTTGTAAGGTTTCATTTCCGCCTCAGCAATTAGTTCCTGTTCTACGAGGAGGTCGTATGTTAATTTCTTTTCCTTTAGTAGGCATTTGTATTTCCCACGCTCTACGGCGTACTCTGTCAGTGCATCACCTCCGTGTTCCGTAGCAGCATGGAGGAGTTGTAGTGTCCTTTGCCTCATTACGTAACAATCTTCGTCGAACCATGGCTTCGCGGTGCGTTTCGATCTGGGCAGTTCTCTGGTGGAGTGTGTGATTATGTCATTCAGAGCAGCAGTTGCCTCGTCTAAGTTCCCCTGCCTCATCATGTCCACTATTTTTGGTAGCTCTGCTTTGTTTGTTTCCCATCTTTCGTCGTAAATTAATGTGTTATGTTTTAGTTGAATAAGTAAAGAGAAAATATAATCGTAAATGTATATCGTTCTTATTTTAAGATACACTGAGAATAAATTTGTTATCATTTTTAGATTATTATTTCATAACTCATTACTTTCTTTTCGTTCTGATTACCCGGTGTTGCCCGGGAATCTACTTATCCCGATCTTCTCGGCATAAATGAGCTGAAAGAAAAAATCGTTATTGTGAGTTATCTGTGAATGAATACCTGCCGTCCGCTGCTACGCTTCTCCGGGAATCTACTTTTCCCGATCATCTTGGTATAAAAGAAAGACAAAACTAATTATTGTGAGTTATCCGTAAAAGATAAACATATGCTGACGAGGACTTTCCTGTAGAGGTTTTTGAGATATTCAATTCAGTGTACATTAATTTCATGTATTTGTTATGGTTTAGGCAGCGTAAGCCATTTAAGCGTCCAAAAAGCGACATCGTTCACGTTTTTACCTACAAAGGGTGATTTTTAAGAGTGTAGGAGTTGAGTGTTATTATTTTAAGTCCCCGAAAATCATCCAGTCATCATCACCACCCTTATCGTTATCATAATCATCCAACACCAGTGTGGAAAGCAACGGGAAGCCACCACACCTATAATTCCCTAGTAAAGCTGCTAAGCATAGCATGAAAATGCTATGTTTGCAGTGAAAGACCTACCCTCGGACAGAATTACTATAGATGGAATCTTTAGAAAAGTCGAATCCAGAACCGCTTTATTAAGGGGGGGACCAACACCGTTAGCCAATAAAAATATGGCATATTTCAATATTTTTTCTCAATTCTGGTTACAAAAATGAAATTTGGTATGTGATATCTATATTACAATGTGAGCATGTTTGTGTACTCAAGTACAATCAAACTTCACTCGTTATGGTTAATTAAATATTCAAAATGTCATCTGAAAATGTTGCATTGTCTTACCGTTTCCTTGATAAGTTTCCTAAATTTCAATATATTTTAATGATTCATGTTTTACTTTACTCATTAATGGTGTAGCTACAAAATATAGGCCTACTAAAATTGTTTAATTATATTGAGTGTAAATATTTTATTTTTCATTTCAAATTGATGCATACTCATTTTTGTTAAAATTTGCATTAAAAATATTTTAAATAAAATATAATAGATACAGTACTAGTTATTTTGTTCATCTCTGTAAATTACATATACATGCAAAATTTCATCTAAATATCTTGAAACCTTTGGAGTTGTCAGGGAAACCGTGTTGAAAAAATAAAGTTACGGAAAACAAGCGACAAACTTACCGAAGATGTAGGTACCTTCTAAAATTAAAGGACTCACTCGAGTGACAGCATTGCACATTTTTAAACATAACTCGTTACATGTTAGAGATATCAATGGAAATCGTTCACTAATTTAAAGATTAAGTTTCCATCTATACGAGAAAAAAAAATTCAAAAATGACTTTTTTTACCCTCAAAGGTGTTGGTCCTCCCTTAAGAGAATTACGGCTTCTCTATGATATAGGCGATTTATAGTCTGATGTGCTAAAGTGGTAATTGGTTATGAACCAAAAAAGGAGAGAAATGCTTGGAGTGATGATGAATGTAAAATGAAGGTTCTGGAAAGAAACAAAGTTCGATAAAAAATGTTAGAGAGAACAGAACAAATGTTAAAATATACAGTCAATATGCCCATTTCACCATTTAATAAATAAAATAGTCAACATGTTTCAACAGCGAAGCTGTCATTTTCAAGACTAAATTTGACTAAATATAGTCAACTTACGGGAATATACATACTAAAACAGTGTCACATCAGTCTTTAACTAAACAAAAACTCATCAACAAGACTCATACAAATTATGTACGGTATTTGTTAATTGTGTGTAGAATGTTATAATACACAAACATCACCTGAATTAAACGTCGCGAAATGTGAAACACGTTGACAGAAATTTGGGTAGCACTAGCTGTAACTGTTAAGTAAGTTATCTATATACGGTAGTTAATTGCTTGTTTTTTTCCTTACAAGATTCATAGGCTCCCATTTGCAGTAGAATAGCTTTAATATTTCCTACATGTAGGAATTCGTACGTAGTTATTTGAAGCACGTAGAGTTTGGATTTGATTTAGAAATAACTATATTAAGAAAAGAATATGGTTCACGTACGGAAGCCATATGTTTTACGGTAGTTAGAAACGTACCAAGATATTACATTAGAAATGGGTCACTGCCTGTTGCACAGGAAACGAACAAAATAAAATGAGAGCTCCACAATCCATCCCTTTTATTGGCAATCATTCGGGTAATAAACTGTTAAAATATTCAAGTGTTAAAATTTTTTCCAAGACACATTCAGTTCTGAACCAACTTTTACAATTTCCTGTTTCATTTTATGGCAAAAGTTTTCTTGTAAAGTTATCTTATTCGTCTCAGGCGGACGATCAACAGAGGTATGAACAAGTTCAGTCAGTTTATTTCCAATCACACTGAATCTAAAAGCCATTAAAACGGGCGAGTTTGTTCAAGTGGTAGCAACAGTCTCGTGATCAGAAGATCCGGGTTTAAACTCCGGGGCGGACCAAATTCACTCAGGTTTGTTTCTGATCTGATTTTATGCAGGCGCAAATAAAACTGTCCAGAGTTTGAGCTCTAGTCGGAAATAGTATTTCAAAGCAAGTGAGTATAGTCACAATCTTCAGAAGAACACGTGACAAACTCAATTGAAACACAGCCTACTGGTAACACACAAAAATCTTAGATGCGAAACGACTTTGGATAGTAAAGTTTATGTAAGTAAGAATTACGTAAAAATGTATTTAAACCACTAAATTATATTTAATATTGATATAAACAAAATGCTTAGGAACAATAATCACAAATATGAATGAGATGCAAAAAGAAATTAAACATAGACTCAATTCTGGAAATGCGTGCTATTATGCATTGCAGAGACTCTTGACTTGCCAACTCCTTTCAAAAAATGTAAAAATGAAAATATATAAAACTATTATTCTACCAGTTATATTATATGGATGCAAAACATGGACTCTTACTTTAAGGGAGGAAAGGAGATTACGAGTTTTTGAGAATAAAGTTCTTAGGAAATTTTTTGGACCAAAGAGAGATGAACAGACAGGTGAATGGAGAAGACTAAATAACAATTAACTACATGGTCTTTATAGGAAGCCAGATATCATAAGAACTGTTAAGTCTCGTAGACTGCGATGGGCAGAAAATGTTCCGCGTATGAAGAACGAAAGACGTGCATGGAAGCTTCTTGTAGGAAAGCCAGAGGGAAAACGCCCAGTTGGTAGACCAAGAATGAGGTGGGAGAACAACATTAACTATGATTTGAGGGTAGTAGATTATACATGGAATGATTGGAAAGGATTAGCTCAGGATAGGGATGTATGGAGAACTTATGTCCGCACGGCCATGAACCTACGGGTTCGATAGTGCCAGTGAGTAAGTAAGTAAAATAAAGATAAATAGGAGTTTATGAAAGTTTCCACTGACGTACCTATGATTCTTGTATAAATATTAACGGATAATTTACTATTTATGATGTCGGTAATAAAACATTACTTTAAATTAAAAGTCTCAATATTATTTGATAAATATAATAATAACTTCGAAGATTATGGCTAAATCACTCAATACATTTTTATTTATAAGTAATCGCTTTTTCATATGGCGGAGGACGTTTCTAACGGTCATTTTGTGTTCACAAAGATTTTTTCTTATTTTATAAATAAAGTGATTGGTGATGGATATTTATACTTCCATATCACTTTGTAACACTTTGACACTATTTGGTCACGTAATATGGCGAAAGAGAAATAAATTCTCATATTTCTGAAAGACCTTTTAATAAACACGTCTTACTCCTTTTGAGTACTGTAGCCATCTTGTCTTCTTGTAGCAAAAATCCAATGTTAGTCTTACATTCAGGATACTTTTTGATTGGTCAATGATAAGGGAGGAGTATTATTGGCTGACTCCTATCCAAATTGTCCAATCCCATTAATTAATTTATATAAAATTGTCAATTCAAATATTTAAAGCATTTTTGGATATAAAAACATTTGGAAATAAATCTAACTGTATTAACAGTTTATATTACCACGTGTGAATATTTTATATACATATAAAAATTTGAATCATCTAAATTCATCTTATTTTTATTCCAAGTAGAGTGTAAATCATAACCTTCTCCATTCCAAAAAAGAAATAAATATACTTATATTTAAATAATAAAGAACCCTTATATATAACTAAAACGAAAATCTTAGTTTTTAAGGAATCAGATACCGTGAGAGCTAAAATAATTCTGGAGGGGAATGCCGTTGAACAAGTGAACCATTTTAAGTGTCTGGTATATGAATCTCCTATTTTAAAAATGAATATCTGTTTAACAAACTTAATAAATTTAATTATATATGTGGCACAATTAAAAGAATATTAAAAAAACACATGAATGGAAACAAAACTATAATTTTATAAAGCAGTGGCACTCCCCTTACTATTGTATGGGAGTGAATTTTGGGTTTTAACTAAAAGAGAAGAGAAGATCATAGAAGCAGCTGAAATGAGATTTCTGAGAAGTGTGGCTGGCTGCAAACGTCTAGATAAAAGAGGAAGTGAAGATATTAGAAATTAGCTAAATATTTTTAAATATTTAGATAAAATAAAATAATGTAGAAAAAAAACTGGAAGGACATGTTCAAAGAATGAAAGATGATCGGATTCCAAAACGTATACTTAATTACAAACCAAGAGGAGGCAGGGATATTGGTAGACCGAAAAAGAGATGGATTCAACTTTTTGGATGAGAATATATGAGACTGGAACAAGCCAAATGGGCTTAATCCGTGATTGTTAATGATGATGATGATGATGAAGAACCCTTATTATTTTAACACTGGGGTAAATATCCGATTTTAAAATGTTCACAATTTAAAACAATAATTTTAGTTACGGTATAGGTTGAAATTATCATGTAACTAGTTATCAGTTCTCCAGTTACCTCTTTTCACAATTTACACTTTTCAAAGAAATATAATAAAGTATTTTATGAAAATGTGATTTTTCAACAATTCCTCCCTTGATATTTAGGTAAGATGGTGTATGCTATCGGATGGATGGTGAACCGAATAAAAAGATTTGTAATCATCAAACAAGTTTGTTAAACATGTTACCAGGATTCTTAAATAATTGAAATTTTATCATTACTTTTCTAATAAATCAAAATATAATTTTAATTCTTCTCTATTCAGTCCCTGGCTTCTTGCTAGAGACCGTCTTTGTGAATGTCTGAGACTTATATCAGGATTTATTTTTTAAAAAAAGACGTCAGCCAGTCACAGCCATCTTCTTCTTCATTTATGTTAACTGGTTTCTTTAATCTCAGAACATACGCAAATTTGAATTTCATTCAACCCACCGATTTTCGGTCTGGTATAAATCCAACTGAAGTAATTCATTTGTTTCGATTCACTAACCATTCTTCATCTCCATAAGAAATATTTCTATGAGCTGAGGACATGTTTTGTTAAATTTTTAGAGGCCTCCTTTCTTCCGGATGTATTCTCTGGTATTCCATAATTTTTGAAAGCCTCCCCTTTCCTATTTTCTCCTGTTGATATGAGCGGTATTGATTCCTGCAAAGTTTCCTCTTCTTACTGGGCTCGAGGTTGGACTCCTGGTTTCTCTCGTATCTTATAGTATAATTTATATCTGCGATTAAAATATAAATTGAAATGAATAATATGAGAATGTTAGAAGTAAATATTCTTCTAATTCTCTCATAAACTTTAAGATAACTTTAATACTATAACGTTTAAGGTAAATTTACAATGAGAGCATAATTGAACTCGTATAGATTTTGCGTTGAACATAACATTGTTTCAGAATAACTTGTTTAATAATCGTCATGCTGGAAAATTCCTGTTGAAGCGCAATTCCCGTTTCGGATTATCCGCCTCTTAATTTTGATGAAACTTGTCGTAGGATTATAGATTGATAATTAATGTGTTACAGGATTCCTTGTCAGTAAAAGTCGGATTGCATCGGTTCTTGCTCGTAGGGATTGGTTT
The DNA here is from genome assembly GCA_030220185.1 of Diploptera punctata. Classification (NCBI taxonomy): domain Eukaryota; kingdom Metazoa; phylum Arthropoda; class Insecta; order Blattodea; family Blaberidae; genus Diploptera; species Diploptera punctata. Next base: position 1,774,044 of record JASPKZ010003816.1, on the reverse strand, counting down.
GGAGCGAGAGCTTGAATGAAGAGAAAATGATCACGTGGGTAATTAATTTGTTAATTAATTAATCACTGTTCTTTATTCGTCAGCAGAACGATTCCTATTAGTCACTGTTACAGGTATGTCAGTCGACCTAATATCTGAACCACATCTTTGGCCCGGTTACTTATTTTTTCGCGATATACTAGTAATATAGGCCTATATTTATATTTGGATTCACTTCCTATTGATCACACACTTTTATTGACGTAAGATATTTTCATAAGTAATGCCACGAGTGATTTCCAAATTATCGATAAATTTACGACTCACGAAGTGAGGAGTGAATTTATCTAGAGAATTTGGAAATCGAGAGTGGCATTTGTTAGGACTATTTAACGAATAAAATTAAGCTGTTTACTTACAAATCATTATTTAACTATAGTTATTTTAAAATATTTATATATTTAATGTAAACGGCGATGTTTGAAAACAAATGAGAAACGATAGGTGCGCTTCATTTGCTTCCTTTGTTTATCACTGCAACCTGATCATATTATTTATTGCCAAAGGAACGCAATATTGTAAGAATGCTCTCTAGTGGAGAAAAAATGAAACACATCAAACTGTATATTAATTCATTTCTGATGTCGTATGATGTAAATATGACAATTATATTTTTCTGGATTGTTACCTGGGGAAAAAAAAATACATTTAAGAAAGTGCAAACAGTGGTTTCTTTTTTTGGTGGTATAATCAATTGCTACAAATGTTTTTATATTAACTCCCGCATGCGGCATGTGTTGACATTCACGCACTATATATACAATATGGTAGCCGTATTTCTCACAGGCTCAGTCACTGCAAAATAATGGCCAGACCTGTTCAGAATATTAAAAACGAGGAGCTTTCTTTAATATGGTAATTATAACATTGATAAATATTTCGTGAAACACGACTCTGATTGGTTGTAAAACAGAAATCATTGAAACGTGATTGGTAATTGACTCCTATTTGGGGCATGAGTTAAATAGTCACAAACATTCATTTGTAACTGACTTTGGATCCCAAAACTGCATTAATTAATATATAAACTTGTTAATAATTGCTGAATGAAATAACTGACCACCCGGTTACTTTCCGTGTAGGCCTAATGTTAACTACCCGATTGTATTAGGAAATATTATCTGAACCCGCGGATTTTAAAGCAAAATAGGTCACTATCTGTGTGATTCAACATAAGTACAGCAATTGCGGACTTGACTACTTAAAGAAAAAGAAAATACAAATCATTGCTCAACACGGTGTAACTGGAAGTCGCGCCTTCGTCTACTCAACGAAGAGTAAATGTTGTCTTAGGTTTCTCGTTAGACGTAAATTCGAACGGTGGGTGTATTTCGAATATTATGTTTAACAATATATTGGTTTATTATCATAAGTAATGCCACGAGTGATTTCCAATTTATCTAGAGAATTTGGAAATCAAGAGTGGCATTTGTTAGGACTATTTAACGAATAAAATTAAGCTGTTTACTCACAAATCATTATTTAACTATAGTTATTTTAAAATATTTATATATTTAATGTAAACGGCGATGTTTGAAAACAAATGAGAAACGATAGGTACGCTTCTACTGCTTCTTTTGTTTATCACTGCAACCAGATCATACTATTTATTGCCAAAGGAACGCAATATTGTAAGAATGCTCTCTAGTGGAGAAAAAATGAAACACATCAATCTGTATATTAATTCATTTTTGATGTCGTATGATGTAAATATGACAATTATATTTTTCTCGATTATTACCTGGGAAAAAATACATTTAAGAAAGTGCAAACAGTGGTTTCTTTTTTTTGGTGGTATAATCAATTGCTACAAATGTTGACATGTAAGCACTATTATATACAATCTGGTAGCCGTATTTGTTATAGGCTCAGTCACTACAAAATAACGGTCAGACCTGTTCAGAATATTAAAAAGGAGGAGCTTTGTTTAATATATGATAATCCTAACACTGATAAATATTTCGTGAAACACGACTCTGATTGGTTGTAAAACAGAAATCATTGAAACGTGATTGGTCATTGACTCCCATTTGGGGCATGAGTTAAAATAGTCACAATAATTCTATTGGTGATCCAACTTTAACTGGGGATTGCAGTGATGCCTTCTAAAAAGCAGAGAAAATACAGATTATTTACAAAGATCTTGGGATTTCTATGTGTTCATAATATGGTTTATGGAGTGCCATATCTACATTTCCATAGAATTATAAAATCGTTATTCACTACTCTTCGTAAACTTTTTCAATAACACTAGCAATTAGCTCTCTCGAGTCTTTACAATAATATATCTCGGTAATATACTCACTTAAAAAAACTTATCCCTTAAGTACATTTCAACACTAGCTAATCTCCTTGTTGTTTTGAAAGATCGTATACTTTTTTTTAATATAAATTAATGGCCTCACTGACAGTACTCATCTGCAAAGTTCGCTGACATTTCATATTTATTATTTTTACGCAAGTGGTTAGAAACACAAAAAAACAGATAAACAACTATTGTTAATATACTTTCATCTATTATTAATATGATTTCTTATCCCACTTATATTTTTATTAAGAGAAGTGGACATTCATTAAATTATTATCATAATACACTCATTTTGAGGTTTAATTCGGATATAAACAAGGCCTATCTACTTACTTCTTACTTATTACTTACTTACTTACTTACTTACTTACTTACTTACTTACCTACTTACTTACTTACTTACTTACTTACTTACTTACTTACTTACTTACTTACTTACTTACTTACTTACTTACTTACTTACTTACTTACTTACTTACTTACTTACTTATTTACCACCGACGTACTACTGACGTACTTACTTACTGACTTACCTACTTACTTATTACTAAGGACTTACTTACTTACTTACTTACTTACTTACTTACTTACTTACTTACTTACTTACTTACTTACTTACTTACTTACTGGCACTATAAAATCCGTAGGTTCATGGCCACGTAGACATATTCTCTCCATACATCCATATCCTGAGCTAATTATTTCCTCATAATCTACATCCCCCAAAGCATACTTAATGTTATTCTCCCATCTCATTGTTAGTCTACCAACTGGGCGTTTTCCCTCTGGTTTTCTCACAAGAAGCTTCCATGCACCTCTTTCATTCGTGCCACACGTCCTGTCCATCACAGTCTACGAGACTTAACTGTTCTTATTATACCTGTTTTCCTCCATTCACGTGTCTGTGCATCTCTCTTTGGTCCAAAAAATTTCCTCAGTTCTTTATTCTCTAATACTCGTAATCTCCTTTCCTCCCTTAAAGTAAAAGTACATGTTTCGCATCCATATAATACAGTGTGTCCTCATTTAATCCTCCCACATTTTAATTAATCACAACTAACAAAGTATGCGGAATTATGAAATGAGGCCGGTATTAAACGAAACAGAAACTCAATGAATTTTCATTGCCACACACTGAAACACCTCTACATGTGCACCATTAGTAGCACGAACAATATCCTGTCTGTATTCGATTTCGGGCCACGTCTGTCCAACACGTCCTTTGGTATTGTTCCAATTGTGTCAGGGATACAGGCTCATAAATCTTGAAGATTTTGTACTGGAGTCGCAAACACACGGTCAATACATACCCCCAGAGGAAGAAGTCCTGTGGAGTGATGTCTGGCGAACGTGTTTTATGTCATTATTGTCCAACAGATGATTTAACTGCAACAATGAAAACAAAAATTCTTTGAGTTTCTCTTTCTTTTAATACCAACCTCATTTCATAATTCCGCATACTTTGCGAGTTATGATTAATTAAAATGTAGGAGGTTTGTATGGGACATGGTGTATAACCGGTAGAATAATATTTTTATATATTTCCACTTCAAAATTCTTTTTTAAAGGAGTTAGGACGTCAAGATTCCCTGTAATGCATAATAGCAATCATTTTCAGAATTGATCCTATGTTTATTTTCTTTGTGCAACTCATTCTTATTTATAATTAATTATTGTTCCTAGGTATTTAAATTCAGCCACGTCCTCAAAATTTTCCTTATTTGTCACTGGTTGTTCATTCCCATTATATAATGTATTTCGTTGTGTGACCTTATATTTAGTTTTATTGATATTTACTTCTAGTCCCAATATCTTAGTGTTACTCAATAGTGTGTGTGCGTGTTGGCCTTTAATATATATTCGCTATCGCCCAATAGTACTACATTTTCAGAATAACTAACAGCTTATTAATATCGTTGAGTTGTAGTCATTCTTCGTCCTCTAAAGATTTAATGGCATGCTCTAGTACAAAATTAAATAGTAGAGGACAAGACATATCTAATCTACTATTATCCACAGACGAAGTGAATGAAAGCAGTATGTATTTCATACGTCATGAGTGTTCCTTTATTCTCAGGTAGTATGCCATTGCATCGCTTGCAATTCCCCTTGTCCTCCCTTCGTCCCGTGTTTTCATTCTCTTCGTCTGTGGACTGTAGATAATTTAATTTAATATGTATTAGGACTTTATATAAACCATCTTCCCTCACTCAGGTAGAAAATCCTGCCTCACTCTGTTTTCCCCAAATTCATGATTAAACAGTGATACATCGCTATGAAAACAACATGACCATCTCTATCAATTATCAGGGATAAACAACGCATTAGTCCTTCGGGGAAATTAGTGTTCAAGATGGCCAAAATGTGATCTTACACTAACCTGCGAGACCCAAATCCACGGATGAAACAGAAACTCAATTCATTCACATATCTTACTATAAATATGACTTAATTTTTTTATCGAAGCCAAATGTTGTACCAGTGAAACGTTCTCACGAAGTATGAGATTGCAGAAGTCTGCAAGAAAAGACGCTGAATGAAAAACGCAAATCAGCTATTAACTGCTATTCCACTGAATATATCCGATACTATAGCACATATATATTTGCCTATTACTTACTTACTTACTTACTTACTCACTGGCACTATCGAACCCGAAGGTTCATGGCCGCGCGGACATAAGCTCTACATACATCCCTATCCTGAGCCAATGCTTTCCAATCATTCCCTGTATAATCTGCTTCCCTCAAATCATAGTTATTGTTGTTCTCCCACATCATTCTTGGCCTACGAACTGGGCGTTTTCCCTCTGGCTTTCCTACAAGAAGTTTCCATGCACGTCTTTCATTCCCCATACGCGCAACATGTCCTGCCCATCGCAGTCTACGAGACTTAACTGTTCTTATTATATCTGGCTTCCTATAAAGACCATGTAGTTCATTGTTATGTAGTCTTCTCCATTCACCTGTTTGTTCATCTCTCTTTGGTCCAAAAATTTTCCTAAGAACTTTATTCTCAAATACTCGTAATCTCCTTTCCTCCCTTAAAGTAAGAGTCCATGTTTCGCACCCATATAATATAACTGGTGAATAATAGTTTTATATATTTTCAGCTTAACGTTTTTTGAAAGGAGTTGGGACATCAAAAGTCTCTGCAATGCATAATAGCATGCATTTCCAGAATTGAGCCTATGTTTAACTTCTTTGTGCATCTCATTCTTATTTGTGATTATTGTTCCTAGGTATTTGAATTCAGCCACTTCCTCAAAATTTCCCTCATTTGTCATTAGATGTACCATTTCCATTATATACTGAATTTCTACGTGTGACCATATATTTAGTTTTACTGATATTTACCTCCAGTCCTAATTTCTTAGTGTTATTTGCCTATTAAACAATAAATCAAAGCGCCGTTTATGTGCGCCTATGTAACGGGTATATTCTGCATCAAAGGGATTAAGAAATAGATGTAGGCCTATTGTTTTCCAGTCTTGTAAAAATTTGCTTCACTGGACTTCACGATTTCAGATAATTGTGTGTAGGTCCATCAGACTAGTAGTTACCATGTACGTCTTGGTTCCGACTTTTGCCGGATTCAATGAAATTTTAAAGGCACTTAAAAAAACTAAGCCCTGAAATTTGAGGTCTACGACCAAAGTTTGTCGATCATTTGATGTTCAGATTTGAACTTCATCAATGACCTAAGTGTTAACGAATGCCTTAAATAAAAATAGTAACAAGGTACTTGTGTCTGTTGTACATAAACACTGCATGTGTTAATAAATGCTCACTGGGAACTGACACACCTGCTCCATTATATCCCTATTTTAAATTCAAATCTATTAACAAGAAGAGCTAGATTTTCTTTAAAATCCATTTAATAGAACTCTTGTGGAATCCAAGGAAAGACATTACCTCTACAGACACACTCAATTAAATCGTGAGAAATGTAGCATTCACAATAATAATAATAATAATAAAATAATAATAATAATAATAATAATAATAATAATAACAATATGTTTAACGCAAATCGATAATGTATTCAAAGAGGAAATCCACAAAAATCAGGCAACGAAGTGTAAATAAGAAATGATGTAGTCCCGTGTCGACAAAAAATCTAATTCCAAACCAACTGAGGAAAAGCACTGTTACACCTGTTAAGACAAAATAAGTAAACACGAATGACTAGCGGCTCATGTCAACAAGAGTTAGTCATCCTTACATTCCCCAAGTATTATTCGTGTCAAGAAGATGGCTCTATTATGGAGTGGAATGATGTAACCAAGTGCCTGAATACGGTAGTAATAGCATGTATTTCCAGAATTGGGCCTATATTTAATCTATTTATGCACTATATTCCTGTTTGTAATTATTGTTCTTAGGTATTTTAATTCAGCGACTTCTACAAAATTTCGCTCATTTGTCATTGTATATTATACAATATATTTCTGTGTGTGACCATATAGACCAATTTGGTTTATTGGTGTTTACTTCCAGTTCAAATTAATTATATTCATAATTATTATTACTATTATTATTAACACATCATCATCATTCAAGTCGAGTAGTAGGTCCGGTAGTATGTTACACCTCCGTTCTTCCCTTTATAGTTCAAACAACTTTTTTTCGAGGTTAGGATTTCTCCTAGCAATCTGGAAATATTCTTTCTGTTGATATGAAAGATCCAATTGTGTCTGTAGATGATGAGCTGTCCATGAACAGGAATTAAGTTTAATTCTTTGGTGATCTGAGAAACTGTAGTCGGTTCATCTTAAATATTTTGTTTTCACAGTCATTCCGGACACTTGAGTCCTCACTGCTGTACATGAGCGTGGGTTTTACAACACTGTGAGCTTTTAACTTGGCTTTTTTTTTGGATTGTTAAAATTGTTTAATTGGTTCAAGGGCATTATTGAATTTTTTTATTTTCATGTCCTTTGTTTAGATTTTTTTGTCGTATGTCAATTGGTAGTCTAAATATGAAAGACTTTACTCTTTCATAAATAGAGTTTATAATGGAAAATTTACTTCTTATCGGAATGTTTCCTTCAAAAATAATTTTTTTAGATATGTCTATGTTAACATGTTATCTTAATATAAGACGACGCATCAAATTTTATAATTAATCTAAAATAAAATACAAAAATCGAAATACTTCTCAATTTATGCAAATGTTGAGAGTCTTTTGTTTTCAAAATCTTCAACTAATACTGCAATAAAAGTAAAATTACTATAGACTATTTAACTCATGCCCCAAATGGGAGTCAATGACCAATCACGTTTCAATGATTTCTGTTTTATAACCAATCAGAGTCGTGTTTCACGAAATATTTATCAGTGTTATATTTACCATATTAAAGAAAGCTCCTCCTTTTCAATATTCTGAACAGGTCTGACCATTATTTTGCAGTGACTGAGCCCATAAGAAATACGGCTATCAGATTGTATATATAGTGCATGAATGTCAACACGTAGCGCATACGAGAGATAATATAAAAACATTTGTAGCAATTTATTATACCACCAAAAAAAGAAACCACTGTTTGCACTTTCTTAAATGTATTTTTTTCCCAGGTAATAATCCAGAAAAATATAATTGTCGTATTTACATCATACGACATCAGAAAGGAATTAATATAATAACTGTAGGCTTTCACGGCCGGCGTCTTGATCCCTATTAGGTTCGTCTTCCGGGCATATAGGCCGTGGTCCAGTCGTTCTTCTACTCGACGTTTCGTCTACTGCTGCGGTAGACATCTTCAGGAGATACTGCGTGCTCTCTGTGAACTCCTCAACAGTCGGCTGCAGACTGGCTGGTCGTTGGAAACCCCCTCCCTATTTATAGGCACGCCCCTGGTGGAGAGGCGGTTTTCTGCGCGGTCCGTGTTGCGTGCTGTTTTGTCCAGGCTGTCGCTAGCAGAAGTCATAGGCTTCGTTGTCGTATTGTGCAATGCCGGGATCCAGATTTTGTTTATCTTCATGGTTTCTTCTTTTTTGTTAAAGGAATTTTTGTGTTTATATATTTCAATGGCTTCTCTGTACAGTCTGGTGTAATAATGTAATGTTTGGGACAATACCTGTGTTTCTTCGAATCTTATTATATGTTCTTGGTTGTTCATCCAGTGTTCCGCTACGGCTGATTTTTCCCCAGACAAAAACGCGGAATAATTAAAACCCTGGTGGAACGAGCCAAAAGGATTTCGGAACCACAGTATCTACAAGAAGAAATTAATCATCTCCAAGCAGCGTTTCAATCCAATGGATACAGCAAAACAGATTTTCGCCGAGCCATAAATCCCAATAAATACAAATCCGAAAACGGGAACAAGGAGGAGGCTAAGGGTAAGGTGTACCTACCATATATCAAGACAATAACGGAGAGAATTGGTCGAATATTAAATAAATATAACATATCTACAACCTACAAGCCAACACAAAAAATCAGCAATATCCTGCGCCCAGCCAAAGATACAAGAGATCCGTTAAGTACTGCCGGTATATATCGCATCCCTTGCAGTTGTGGAGAAGTTTATATCGGCACAACAAAAAGAATGGTTACCACAAGATTGCAAGAACACAAGAGGCATTGCAGACTAAAACAAAAGGAAAAATCAGCCGTAGCGGAACACTGGATGAACAACCAAGAACATATAATAAGATTCGAAGAAACACAGGTATTGTCCCAAACATTACATTATTACACCAGACTGTACAGAGAAGCCATTGAAAATATATAAACACAAAAATTCCTTTAACAAAAAAGAAGAAACCATGAAGATAAACAAAATCTGGATCCCGGCATTGCACAATACGACAACGAAGCCTATGACTTCTGCTAGCGACAGCCTGGACAAAACAGCACGCAACACGGACCGCGCAGAAAACCGCCTCTCCACCAGGGGCGTGCCTATAAATAGGGAGGGGGTTTCCAACGACCAGCCAGTCTGCAGCCGACTGTTGAGGAGTTCACAGAGAGCACGCAGTATCTCCTGAAGATGTCTACCGCAGCAGTAGACGAAACGTCGAGTAGAAGAACGACTGGACCACGGCCTATATGCCCGGAAGACGAACCTAATAGGAATTAATATAAGTTTGATGTGTTTCATTTTTTCTCCACTAGAGAGCATTCTTACAATATTGCGTTCCTTTGGCAATAAATAGTATGATCTGGTTGCAGTGATAAACAAAAGAAGCAGTAGAAGCGTACCTATCGTTTCTCATTTGTTTTCAAACATCGCCGTTTACATTAAATATATAAATATTTTAAAATAACTATAATTAAATAATGATTTGTGAGTAAACAGCTTAATTTTATTCGTTAAATAGTCCTAACAAATGCCACTCTTGATTTCCAAATTATCGATAAATTCACGACTCACTTCGTGAGTCGTAAATTTATCGATAATTTGGAAATCACTCTTGGCATTACTTATGATAATGTGTGTATGTGTGTGTATGTGTTGTGGAGGTGGTGGTGGTGTGGTGGTGGTGGTGGTGGTGTGTGTGTGTGTGTGTGTGTGTGTGTGTATTCTAATATATCTCACTATACATTTCTTGTTTCGATTTTTCTCGGGAAATAGACGTCGTTAATGTGGTCTATATTTAATTTACGCACCTCTTCTGGAGATTATTTTGCATAGATGTATTATTGTATTTTGTAGAGAGAGGAGTATAGGATGAGTGTAAGTTTATGCGTTTGTGTAATAAAAAGTGTGTTATTTGAGTGATAAAGAGAATGGAGATGATGAAACACGGTGCCGGCTCGTACCCTACTACTGTCGATAGGGCTTGCTTGGTTTAGGCTAGGGGCATGGAAATTTCTAAAAATTAGCGACGTTCACGATATGCAAATATGTTCAATGTGCGGCAGCTTTGAAGACGAGATGAATATATTAGAAAAAATGTAACGATTTAGAATATTGGAGGCGTCAGTTATTACCGGAAAGATTTGCAAATTCAAATCGTAAAAAATTGGCATGCTACGAGTTAATGCAAATCCAGAAAATTGGATAAACTTGGTAAATGTCTGGACAAAACGCGGAAAATAAGAACAAAACTCATTCATGAATAAATAAATATGTTAGCAAAATGTAATACCTTTAATTCTTAATAATTCTACATAACTTAATTAATATACAATGTTATTGTATTATTATCTAATTGTAATATTATTGTATTATTTTTTGTTTTGCGTTATATTATTACCAAACATTACTTTATTGTAACGGACTGTCAACAGCACGTATGGCGAACTGTCCATGCGATCCATATTTGTAAATAACATTGTATGTATCTTACTTTTAGTCTAACAAAGCCCTACTACTACTACTACTACTACTACTACTACTACTACTGCTACTTCTGCTGCTACCGACAAGAACCAACGCATAAGACGGACTCACTATCAATAGTACCGCATTCCTTCTTAACACATGTTATATGGAGGGATTTGCAATTTGATGTAGGAATCTGGTGTACATCTGACGATTAAAAATGATGCACCCCCCCCCCCCGTCCTGGCCCCGAGATTGGAAAATTTACTAATGAATAAATTTAATTAAATTAATTTTATAATTAAAATTTACAACTCCACCGGGTTTCTAATCCGGGTCCGCTAGTCAGCAGCCAGACATGCTACAACCTATGCATATCCCAGTACGGCGGACATACTAAGAATGTAGAAAGTGAACAATCGATTCAATTCTCTCACAAAGAGAATTCCCACGACATGTAATCTTTGTTTCTATTTTTAGACCATTATTTCAATAAATGTCATATATTTTTATACCTATACATTAAAAAATTTGAATTCAAGGAAACATATTTTAAGTTATATTATAACCCATTGTTCCAATTATCACCAGGAACATTACATTAAAATAATGCATTCACTTTGGAGGAAGGAAATCTATTGTATGCAAATATTTATCTGCACAACTGTTCACTTGTTACGCTAGGTTATTTTCTATTATATTAAGTTGGCTTGAACTAAATAATGTTTATTTTATATTGGAAATATTTTACTTTTCATGAGAAAGAACACAACGTTATACATTTGAAATACTGTAACTGTTTTACAAAACGATGTTTGTATGCATAATTTATTATTGATTATGGAAAATACCCTGAAAATATTATAAGTCTATAGGCTCGAACATAAATCTAACTACAAATATTCTCAAGTTAACTAATTTACTGACACTATCGAACACGAAGGGTCATGGCCGCACGGACATAAAGTTTCCACACATCCATATTTTATTAATGCCGGAAATTAAATACCTCATGTTTTGGTCGTGCTGGAGGAGGAGAAATAATCTTGTACCGAAATGGACATTTCGATACAGGAATTACGTCTTACTGCGCAAACTATACGTCATCGCGTCTCCATCTCGAGTGTCATCTTTATGAACAGTGCCAAATGCTATCTATCCCTTCCTTTCCTACTGCGCACCCTGTGCTATCGCGCATTCCCCCTCTCCCTGTGAACTCTCATAAATAGCTGTGTTTTGTAACATCGAATTATCATCTACTTAGTCACCATGGGAGTCTGGTCAGAGCAGCTCAGGAAAGCTGGTTTTGTTTGTTTAGTCCAGTAAGCCAGGGTGGGGACGCTAGGACAGTATTTCCCCAACCCGAGGCTGGACTAGAGTGAGTGATAATGTATGTATGTGTGTTGATTTACATCATATTTTCTTTTTGTATAGATGATCTACTATGATTTATTTTCTTTGTAAATTGAATATTTATTTATTTATCTTTATATTATATCTGACTATATTTTGACTCGCATTAAAAGCTTTAGTTGTGCTTTTTACTTACTCTATGCCTATTCATTCAGTAGTTAGCATAAGTCAGATATCAAAGTCAAATTCCAAAAGCTGCTCAAGCGTGTGTTAGTTCCTTTATCCCAAAGCTTCCACGATTGTATTTTATAAGTCAGTAAACATTACATATTGGGAGAATCGAGTAAAGAAAGTTGAATTCATCTTTGCCTCTGTGGGCCCGGGCAAAGATGTCACAAATTTGAACAATCTATGCTTTCCAATCAAAATAGTGATCAACAATGTAACCCTGCGTGGGTGCAAAATGGTAGTAGAACGTGGTTATGTAATAATAAGTCGCCACAAAAAAATGTTTAGCAGAGCGTGGTTCAAACTGCACAATCTCATATCAATATTTATTTTGATTTTGTGGACATCCATTCATCCTGAGCTAATATTTTCCAATCATATAATATACTTTCCTCATGTCATAGTTAATTTAAACACCCGCATTATTCTTAGCCATCAATAGGCCGATTTCCCTCGGCTTTATATAAAAGGAGTTTCCATGCTCCTCCTTCAATCCCCATTCGTGCCAAATGTCCTACCCATTGCAGTCTACGAGAATTAATTGTTCTTATTATATCTGGTTTCCCATAAAGATCATGTATCTCACTCTTATGTAGTCTTCTCCATTCCCCGTCTATTAATCTCTCTTGGTCCAAAATGTTTCCTGAGTACATTATTCTAAAATGTTCTTAATCTTATCTCCGCCCTTAAAGTAATAGTCCATGTTAGCAGCCATGTAATTAATGTAACTGGAAGAATAACAGTTTTATATATTTTTAGGTAAATGTTTTTTAGAGACAATGGGGCGGCGTTGGTCCCTGTAATGAATAAAATAGCACGCATTTCGAGAATTAAGCCTACGTTTAAATACTTTGTGCATCTCATTACTATTTGTAATTATTGTTCCTATGTATTTGATTTCAACCAGTTCTTCAAACTTTTCCTCATTTGTCATTCATTAACTGTTAGTTTCATTATATAATGTATTTCTATGTGTGACTACATATTTAGATTTATTAATATTACTTCCAGCCAAAATTCTCTAGTGTGATTGAATAGAGTGTGCATGTTGTTCCTTAGTATATGTTCGGCATCACCTAAACATACTATATCATTAGCATAAACTAACAATTTAGTAATATAATTGAGCTGTAGTCCTTCTTCATCCTCTAAAGATTTGATATCTTGTTCTAGTATAAAACTGAATTGTAAAGGAGATAGTGCCTCACCTTGCTATAACCCATTGTATATTTCAAAAATGTATGAAAACTGTTTGCCTACACGCACCCGACTCTTTGTGTCATTTAGACACAATCGAATAAGACTAACGTTTTGGTGATTATGAACTCCAGCAAAATACTATATAACCTACTTCCCTTAATTTAATCATATGCCTTTTTTTAAGTCTACATTTTATAGATTCTTCATTATACGTTGCATTTGCGCGATCGCTGTTTAGCCGCGCTCTACATCTGCGCAACTTCCCTGCTTTTACTCTACAAAAAGTATAACATATAATATTATCTTATAAAACATGTTGAAAATGTCTGACCTCCCTGGGGTATATAGGAATTGTATATAGAAACCACATTCTGGCTGTGCCGAGTAAGTTCATGAGCAGGAAATGTTTCAATAAATCCACCATGTACTTGTCGAGCAGACTCGTACTTAAAAATATTTTTAAATACGAAAGTATGATGCATCAGCGAAGTCGGCCTCATTATCTTAATTTAAAGCGACTAACTTCATCCACATGCCGTGAAGGCCAAACCGGATGCACGCGTCACCCGCTGAACCAAGCCGCATAGCCCACATAAAATAAACCTCTCTCGAGCGATTAACACTTATAACGAAGACTCGGTAGTTGATGCACGTGCCATTATATTCTCATTTGTTAAAATTTTACTAATTTGAAAGTAATGAGATGCTCTTCGATTGTTATAATTAGTTTGATTTCCATTCTTATAGATTGGTATGATAATCGATTCTTTCCAATCATTTGGAAGAACATCTCTTTCTGAAATCATACAAAGCAACCAACATATATTGTTCATAAATTGTTCTTCCCCCCCGATTTTATCAGTTCTGCCGGGATCCCATCTGAACCTGAAGCTTTATACAAAATTAATTTTTCTATCGCCATTTCAAAATCCAATGAACTTAGTTGTATGGCTAATATTTCTGCACTCTGTGACTCATACTCTTCCATATCCTGTTCTGTATATACATTTAATTGTTGATTAAAGTAATTGTTTCATCTATTTAATGAACGGCTGGGATCTATAATCATGCCCCCATTTTCATTCCTAATTACAGGTAATTTTCTAGCCTAAAACATTTTCCTTTTTATCGTATTTATCTTCTATAATTCATTGTTTTTTTATTTTTAAATTAATTTCGAGATCATTGATCTTCAGTCTCAAATATTCCCTCATTTTACTCTTCAAAAAGTAGTGGTTTCCCTCAGATGTAGTCCAATTGTTTTAAATTTACTTGATTCCGCTCCTGTAACCAATTAATTTGTTAACATGTCTGAAGAAGGTACAGTGTACCGAAACTGCTGTCACTGAATTATAGCCTATAATAAATATGAAAATCAAATAAAACTACGTTTTATTTTTATTTAATTAATAATTAATTTTTGCTAGATTTTGTATTTATTAAACCATATCTTATTTTGCCTCTTTATTAAATACACTAAGCTCTATGATGCTCACAATTTAATAATAGCTCCTATAATATCCGTTCTCTACTTATATCAGTTCCTCTTTCAATTGCCACATTTTCGTCTGAACATTCCAGTTTTCATTTCTATTAGCTGCTTTGATCTGATATTCTTGCCGCGTTCAATAATTTTTAAGTATTTTATTCAGATTTGTCATAGAAATCTTTAGCGTTCGTTCCTTTCATAAGCTATAACTGTTTTCTGATATATATCCCGACCAGATGATGATCCGAAGTAGAGTATAATGCTGATCGATCTAACATTAATGACGCTACTGGGACAGCGTTTATCTACTGATGGATTGTTTATCTGGTTTAGGATTCCACCATCAGGAGAATTTCAGGTATTTATCAGTATCCTTACGCTGGAATGTTGTGCTCTGAACAATAATATTCTTTGATTAGGCTAAGGTGACTAATATAAGAGAAAATCTATGTTTAAATCGTGATCCCTAATAGCTTCAATCGTTAAAGCACTGGTGTACAGAACCAGAAATATTGGATTCAAATCCCGATTTAGGCATATATTTTTCTCTTCAAATTTAATTTGTCATTTTGTGAGAAGTGATAAATTTAATATCGGATATCTAAGTGATAAATTTAATATTAAATATCTAATCTAACTCCATATCCGTTATCATCTTCATGAAGATTGAATTTGCCTATTGTTTGTCTGAATATGTCTTGCAGTCCCATTTTTGCATTAAAATATCACAAGACAATTTTCATATAATCTTAAAAGCCTATCAAATAAGCATTATAATCTTTCAAATAACTCATTCCTATTCTTGTCATACTGATACATACTGTATACATTTACGATTTAAAAATCATATATTTTCCTTTCAGGATCATGTATGAAATCCAATCGCTAACAAGCTTAACATATCGGATATCTAAGTGGATCCTCCTTAAGATTAAAAACCCTATTGCGAATTCTTAATTCGCTTAACCCCATAGTAGAATGTAATGTTCCTGATTAGGGGCCTACTTTCTTCTGTCCATCTACCTTCCTCTAATAAAACTATATCAATGAGATATTTATCTAATTCCGTTGTTAATATTCTTGTGCCCCTCTAAATATATCGTCCTAACATTCCATATTCCTAGGAACATGTCTCTATGTTTATGACTATTCTATGGATTCTCTTAACTAATCACCTCCCGGAGATATGATTGTGAGACTATTTTTCTTCTGGAAATGTTTACTGCAGTGAAACCCATGTCTGCGTTTCTTGACGATTGTATTTTTACGATGAAAGATCGTCACTCTTTCGACCACGGTTCTTTTCTCGTCTGGCTTAACGCCTTTGACCTGACCAGCATGTGTGACTATTTTTACAACATAGCTACCGCCGGCAAATCTCGTTGAAGAACACACTTCACGTACAGCATGGCAAATTTGAGATACATCTGGAGGGATAATTCCGTCTGGGTTTGATAATTCCCGTGAAATCGTTAATTTCTTTATTTTAATTATTCTTATTATTCTTAATAATCCTCTTATTATTTGTACCTATATACTGGTCATTATTTTAGTGACAGTACTATTATTCTTATTATTATTAATTCTTATTAATTCTTTTTTTTAATTCTTTAATCACATAAAGTATGACCACGAGTGGATTTCCAAATTATCGATAAATTTACGATGTCACGAAGTGGAAATCAAGATTGGCATTTGTTAGGAGGACTATTTACAAAAACGATAACTAGGTTAATCTGTTTATTAACAAATTCATTAATTAAATGTAGTTATTTTGTGAAATATGTATATATTATATAGTAAATATCATGTAAACAGCGTTGTCTGAAAATAAATGAGAAACGTTTATTATGTTTCACTTGTTCATCACTGCAACCAGGATCATATTATTTATTGGCCATGGATCACAAGGGTATTGTAAGAACTCGCGGCCTAGTGGAGGACAAATGAAACACTTCAAACTGTTTATTAACCAACAGTTATAGGTTATTAGTTAATGTCCTGATGTCCTATGATGTAAATATGCAATGATATTTTTTTTTTTTTCTGGAACGTAAATACCTGGAAAATAATCCGTTTTACAACGTGCGAAAGGCTTGGTTTTTTTGTTTAAGGGGTGAGTGGGGATCAATTGCTAGCAATGTTTTTTGATATTACCAGTGTCCCACAATCAACATCTGTTTACGTTCGTGCACTGGTATATCCACCAGTACTGGCAGCAGCCACTTGCATTCTAGGATATCTTACATCTTACTGTATAAATTGTTATATTAAACGTATTTCTTAGAGAGTCAATCACTGCAAAATAAAGCTCCTGCACCTAGTCAGAATGTTAAAAAGGGGGAGCTTGATTTTAATATGATAAAATTAAATTGATACAATCGAGGTGAAGAACAGACTATGATTGGTTGTAAATCAAATTGGGGTTGAAATGTGCATTGGTCATTGGCCTCCCATGGTGTAGCATGAGTGTCAATAGTCATTATACTTATATTAAGATTTAGTGATTTAAAGACGGCACTATAAAAGATAAATATATGAATAACCTTTGTTTTTGCTGAAGATATAAAGGCTCGTTAGAGTATTTGAATATTACACAAGTTTTCTTGATGTGATATTTATTTTTTGTGAATTTCCCTTGTCGTCAACTCAAATCATATTACGCCAGGAACGTAATTTTCTCTGACCTTTATATTAGTAAGTGAAGCAAGTTGAAATGTTAGATTCTATGGGAGCTGGATATAAAGGAATGTCATTCAATGTATATAGTAGGGTTACAAGCGAAGACCTAGGTTTGTGCCTCGCTTCAGTTCACATTCATCAGCATTTTCCCTTCAATGTATTTTATTAAGCTTTCATCATGTTTAATAAAAAAAGTCTGCACAGTAATCTCTTGTCAGACAAGGTCTACCGTTACTCAAGTTACAACACAAATCATTTTTACGAATAAGACATTCTAAAAATATTGAGGAAGGGGACATGAAAGAAGAAAGATATCCTATAAACATGGTCCACATATATATTCGTGATATTTAATTTTTTTTACTGTTCTATCCCTTTTCGCTTTTCATGTATGTTACTTCTCTTGTCTCCGAATTGTCCACCGCGAACACCACATGTTGTGACCAAGAAGCGAACTCAGGATCCATATTGACTAACAACTAAGTAGTCAGTAGCTACCGAACGACACTGGAAGTCCGCTGACGTGAAAAGCGTCGAATAAAAACAAGAATAAGAGTTAATGGCGCATAATATTCTGCTGAAGATGGAAGTCGATTTCCGAAAGGCCTGCAGTTCTTAAAAAAGTTAAAAAATAACCTAATTGAGGTCGACGGTACTTGCCAGGTATTTATTTTAATATTTACTTTGTGGCTATTAACTTGCTCCATGGAGTTGCAGCATTCCAATTTTATTGATAACAATTTTAAAAAATTCTCCTCAACAGTTCAGTATTTTGACTTATGTCTGATATCTCGGGTCTAAGAAACAATTATGAAGAAAAAATACTGTCATTATGTGCCAAATTGCAAAACAATATTCTACAATTCCAAATGGTTACAATATGTATTAGTATTCGTAGCAGTCCGATACATTTCATAGTATGTTCTAATTAAATTCTTGTTTTCATTGCGGTCCGAAAAACTTAAATAAATTGTCATAAAATTAAATTTCGTCAATTTAATCATCGCCATAATCATAATGACCAAATCCGTTTGACGATAAAACTAACGAAGATGGTCTTTATCTTTCCACTCATGTTTTGGTCTTCCTTGGTCCCTATGTCCAATTGGAGTATATCGGAGTGCCAATTTTGGAACTCTATTTTTTCCATCCTTCTCAGATGATTAGTTCGTCAATCTAAAGGCAAAAATAATTATTTATTAATTATTTTGCCGAATTGCGAAAGGGAAATGATGGATTTATTAAGGTTGTTCTCATGTAAAGATTTTTTTAAATTTTGTTTTTATAAATCTTAATCGATACTACTTACTAAATACTGAATACATATATATACATATATATGTGTGTGTGTGTGTGTGTGTGTGTGTGTGTGTGTGTGTCATCATCATCCGGTATTATGGCAGCTGCCGCCCTCTTCCGGAAACCAAACGTCATTCCTCTCTGTCCATCCATTGATCTTCCTCCAATCCTCTGATATTCATAGCCGCTTGTACCGCTTCTATCCAAGTTTTCTTCGGCCTTCCTCTCTTCCTCCTTTTTATTGGAATCCATTCCATAACAATTTTAGGCAATCTTTGTTCTGGCATTCTATTGACATAACCATACTACTGTAATCTTTTCTTTTCTATAATATATATGATGTCCGGCTCCTCTTGTACACCCATAATTTCCCTCATTTCTTTATTTCGTATTTTATCCATTCTAGATTTTCCAGCTGATATTCTTAAGGCATCAATTTCTGTACTTATAGATATTTTTTCATCATCATCATCATCCAGGGATTAAGCCTGTTGGCTTCCTGGTTTGTAATGTAGGCTCGTTCCGGTTACAAACCAGGAAAGTTGGAAGACGAAAATTAAGATGGGAGGTTGATGTCCTGCAGGATATTAGAATTAGCATAATTAGAAATTGGGAGAATTTAGCAGCAAATAGAGAAGTTCGGACGAACATTCTGAGGAAGCTTAGGGATCAAAATGGGTTGTCATGCCATATATGATGATGATGATGATCATCATCATGAAATATATTTATCAAAATATAATTAAATAATAAAAAGGTAACATTGGGCGGATCATAACTAGATGGAGGGAATTCCAAGACATAGAAGAAGAAAAAATGTAAAGCGATCGCACTACAGTGCTAGGAGATACTTGGGGTAGTAGGACGTTAAGGGTACAACATTTCTAGACGATCTAGCACAGATATCAGCAGGGTTGTCAGTTCTCCTTTAGGACCGCATTTATCCTCAGAACAAGCGTCTAGAATTCAATTTCGTTAGAGCACTCCAAGATCGTGATGTCTCCAAGAGTTAGGCCTATATGTCGTGTCAATTTAAAAACCTTACCCCATCGTAAATCGATCCCCGGACCTTCCGGCTTGTAGCGTATTGCCGTAACCAGCTATTCTACTCCACGGTATCCCACTACAATTGAATTTGTTAATAGATTAAAGAACTAACTAGTATTTTAAGTAGATTTTAAATATAAAAACTCCATGGCGCGACAGGCCAAAAAGATACTTGGCCAGCTAGCCTCATATCCACATCTGTTAATCACAGAAGTAGATGAATCATTCTGCCAGTGTAGGGGTGACATGTGGTCAGGATATCGGGCTGGAGGCGTTGTTTATTGTAGCTATCCAAATGCCTCACGATTCTGAGTGCACACCGTTTCCATATTGGCCGAAAATTCGTGGGTAAATTTCTTCCCCAAGAAGATTCGAACCTGCACAAGTCCCATAGCTCTCTACCAAGACATCTTGCCTTAGCCACTCGGTTACGGCGCATGATAGATTTTAAATATGCATCATCTATAGTAATTCTGTCCGAGGGCAGGTCTTTCACTGCAATCATAGCATTTTCATGCTATGCTTGCAGTTTTACTAGGGAATTGTAGGTGTGGTAGCTTTCCGTTGCTTTCCACACCGGTGAAGGATGATGATGATGATGGCCATATGATTTCGGGGACTGTTTGGTTTCTTAAAGTTTTCCTGACATTTGTCTTACAGATGAGGAAAAACCCCGATAAAAAGCTCACCCACAAAAACTCCCCAACCGGGGATCGAACCGGGCCCGCTGCGTCACAAGGCAGCACGCTACCTCGAGACCACAGCGGTGGTGGACATATTTTAAATATAAGGAAATAAATTCATTGTTCCTTCAAAAATATAAATATCTCATTTTGTATCTCTGTTTATGTGGGGCCATGTGAATACAAAATACAAATTTTACAAAATCATTTAGAAGTAACTGTCAATACACCTAACAACAACAATAATAATAATCATCATCATAACTCCAGGGATTAGGCAATTGCCCGTTCCGACTTCATAATGCATCAGCCCAACGTCTTCTAGGTCTTCCAACAGCACGTCTTCCTCTTGCTTGATAATTTCTTGCTAACAATGGATATCTCTCCTTACTCATTCCATCCATGTGACCAATCCATTTCTGTCTGTAATTCGTGACCTTATCCAATAAAGGGTGTACTTTCAATTCTTCTCTTATATCCTCATTTCTTATTCTATCAAGTCTTGTACATCCTTTTATTTGTCTTAGGAACCTCATCTCCGCCGTCTGTATTCTATCCTTCTGTTTTTTTCATTGGAGCCGAAGTTTCACATCCATACAATATTGTGGGAACCGCCATAACATTATATATTTTTATCTTGGTTTCTTTTATAATTTTATTTTTGAATGTTCTCTGTATTGTTCCACACACCGTCTGAAATTTATTTATTTTGGAGTCAATATCTCTTTCCACATTGTAGCCAACATCGCAGCCCAAATATTTGAAACTAGACACCTGTTCTATTCTTTGATTTTCTAAAATAATTTTGGATCTAAAAGCCATGGTCTTCGTTTTCCTTACAGAAATCTTTAGATCATATAAACAATAATAATAATAATAATGGTATTGTTTAGTTAAAGGAGAGAATGCACGAATATATAATATTACCTGACGAATTAGCTTAAATATTCATTAGGAACCACCGGTGAGCTCACTATGCATAAAATAAAAACAACAAAACACATCCCTCAACCATTTTTGTCCGGCTGATGATTAAACATGTTCCGAATGACCCGTGAAGTTTTTTAAACCAAATTTCACTCAGCTGAGGACGACTAGAATTTTAAGTACAAATACGTGTATCATTGTATTAACCTTTTTAATCAAGTTTAATAAATAAAATATTCAATAATGAGGTTCAAGCATTCCATAGTTTTTTACATACATAAGGACTTTATTAAACTAAAAGTAAGATACGTACAATGTTATTTACAAATATGGATCGCACGGGCAGTAAGCCGTACGTGCTGTTGACAGTCCGTTACAATAAGTTGATGTTTAAAAACAAAAAAAATAATAATAATATTACAATTAGATATCAATACAATTACATTATTCATTAACTTAGTTATGTAGAATTATCAAGAATTAATGGCATTGCAATTTGCTAACATATTTATTTATTCCTGAATAAGTGTTGTTCTTATTTTCCGCGTTTTGTCCAGAAATCTACCCAGGTTTATCCAATTTTCTGGGTTTACCAGTAACTCGTAGCATACCAATCTTCCACGATTTGAATTTAGAAATATTTCCGATAATAACTGATGCCTCCAATATTCTAAATCGTTACATTTTCCTAGTATATGTTAATAATATTATGCTTATTAATATATATTTTGTAATTGAAACTGACTAGGATTGAAGCAACTTGATAAAACAGAGATAAAAATGATGTATTTTTTGTTAGAACCAGATGCGTAGAAGCATGTGTGCCTCCTGAAATGGAAGATTCCCGCAGATTTATTTGATTATAGGATGATATCAAGTCTCGCATGTCCCAGATGGCCAGAAATGTCTTTCTCTTCAAGAGTTAGTATTCCATACGAAGACAGGGGAGTTCCCAGGGGATAGGATCAGTCCATGGCAACATCATTGTGGTTGTTCCCTCGCTTTATTAGGAAATTCATCCGTCCGTGAAAGAAATAGTGTTTTCATCTCATTGCATTTTAATTTACATTTATATTGTTTGCACAAATTAAATTTCATTTTTATCGTAGTTAAAATATAAAACATACACTACATTTTTTAGTCTCACTCTATTAATTCTTCAGGGAACACGAAATTGGAACGCCAGCTAATTTTATTACATTTTAATAATTGCTTTTTTTTTGCCACTGCATTTAAAACTTACAATGAATATTTCGATCAACAGACAAAATATAAATAAATTATTTCTTCTACTCTTCCTAAATAGAGGATGAATGTCAATTTTACAGTAAGTATTTTGAAGAAACTGAGGGTAAATTCCTACTGTGCTTTAGTTCAACATACAAGCTATTTCAGCGAGCGCGGGACGGGACGACACAACAATTGGACCTCAGCGAATCAACCGCCGCTACCGAATGATTCAGTATTATTATTCCCGCATCAACTACTTTCTCGCAAAAATTTTAATTTACCATACGTGTTGTTTCAGTTCCGAATTTGACTTTATATCAGGTATATATTAAATTTCTATATTACTAATTAGTTTACTTAACTGCGCTCTTAACAGATAGTCATTTGCGTCGCAGTTAAAATCTGGACGTGAAAGTGACGATAAATTTTGTTCACTCGCCTTTTATATCAGAACTGAGGTTCTTTTATGTGCCGTAAAATCTATACACATGACTCACGGCTTTAGTTCGCATACAAAGGAACGCTTAATCAGGGTTTTTATGCTCTGAAAAATCTCCGAACCTTGGGGCCGAAAGTGAGCAAAGTAACCACTGCTGTACAAGAACTGACTAAAAAAGAGTGTCTTACAAGAATTGGTATGTACTGTTTACATGGCGAACACCCAGAAAACGCAAATTCATTATTTGTAATTTTATATAAAATAAAAAAAAATGACAATAATAAAATAGTAAAAAAATAATAATGATAATAATAATATAATAATAATAATAATAATAATAATAATAATAATGTAGCTTTGTTTATACTGGAAAATTTCAGGCCACTTTGCTCTCTCAACCAGTAATAATTAAAAGTGTACAATACAAATTAATATGTAAATGCAATGAATTCTTTACTAATGTGTATAAAGAAAGGTGGAAATATTGCAATAGCAGTAATCAACTTTTATAAGATTTATATAGGAAGGACAAACAGGAGTTTTAACATCAGATTCAAAGAACATTTTCGAGACTTCATTCACGCAGAAGGAAAATCAAGCTATGCAAAACACGTTATCCATGAAGGACATCGCATGTTAAATATTGAAAACGCCCTAACAGTAATGCACAGAGAAAATAATCCAGCGAAGATAAACGTACTCGAAGAGATGGAAATCATGAAAGCAGCTCACAACGACGACAGCCTGATAAACGAAAACGAACCCAATACATGCAACCCCCTCTACCAGATCTTCAGTGAAACAACAGTTTTGAATCCTGCCGATGATGGGACAAGTCCCGAAAGCGCTACAGTTAAATAATTAATTAAGTTGAGGAGACGGACCTTTCAGGTGAATATTCCATAATTTTATATTAATTTGAATAGCAGTAATACTGTAATATATATATATATATATATATATATATATATATATGTAGTCGACATACATAATTTTAAAGAAAAAGAAAAATGCACATAGTGCTATTTCTATTTGAGTATATAATAAAAGTAAAAATAAAAAGGCAAGGTAAGATCTTAGAATCTGTCTTAATGTAGCAAAAAAATACATGTTGAATTGAATGTGAAAATGATGGATGAAATCTGTTTCTTTTATTTTTATTCGCTTTTTTTTCTGGGTTGTCTGGATTCTTCTCAAGTTCCTGAATTTAGTTTCATGGACTTTTTTTTTTTAAAGAACACGATTCTACTGAGCATTCATATAATTAACTGCAAACGAAACCTCGAGTTTGCATAGTCTGGCATCGATTGCATTTTTTATGAGTCTTGGCAGAGGATCTACTATTCATTCTGTTTGATTTAAGAATGAGGTGAAAAACTGCCCAGTTCTTATTAATTCAAATGTCATAAATCTCATGTCTACAGGAATAGACTTATAGAAATTAATGTCCTATAAATATTTGTATTCATGATTAATTATTTTTCACAGAAATCGTCTGATTTTACAATAGTCTATATAATGTATTGTCCTTTTAGAAATAAAATATATCTGCTATGAAACTGTGATTTTTGTTCTCCTACAATATTAATCTCTCATAGATATTTGAATAAATTACAATATTACAGTGAATTCCAAAACTATAATAATAATATCCTCAACTCGTGTCCAACGCAGGCTCGGGTCAAGGAATGAGATGAGATGAAGCCCTTATACAGATGTCTGTGTGCCGGCCGACTACGCCTGACGCACCATCACAGGGGCAGATGAACGAAATGAAACTAAATGGAAGAGATGAGTACGGAGAAACGGTGGAATGAATCTGTGGCAGGGGAAAGCGGGAGAAACCCCTGTCCAAGCTCCGTTTCGTCCACCGCGAAACCCATATGGAGTGACCGAGACTCGATCTCGGGAACCCCAGCTGTGAGAGGCGAGCGTGTAACCGTTTGCGCCACGGAGCCACCACAGTTACAAAACTATTGAACTAAAATAAAACAGTTTGTTGCATTATCAATAATATCCTTAAGAATATTCTTTTCCTACTACTTATCGGCTACTACTATTACTACTGCTATCATTACTAATGGCAGTATCGACTCTGGAGATCCAAGGATATATATTCTACATGTATTCCTATCCTGAGCTGTTTTCCAGTCATCTTCCGTATAATTTACCTCCCTCAAATCATGATTAATGTTATTAATTCTTGACGTATCATGGTATTAATAAGCTTTTAGTTTATGCTGATGATGTAGTACTATTGGCCGATAGCGAAGAGATACTAAAGGACAACACGCACACACTATTGAGTAACACTAAGAAATTGGGACTGGAAGTAAATATCAATAAAACTAAATATATGGTCACACGTAGAAATGCATTATATAATGGAAATGGACAGCTAATGACAAATGAGGGAAATTTTGAGGAAGTGACTGAATTCAAATACCTAGGAACAATAATCATAAACAGGAATGAGATGCACAAAGAAATTAAACATAGGCTCTATTGTGGAAATTCGTGTTATTATGCATTGCAGAGACCCTTGATGTCCCAACTCCTTTCAAAAAACGTTAAATTTAAAATATATAAAACTATTATTCTACCAGTTATATTATATGGGTGCGAAACATGGACTCTTACTTTAAGGGAGGAAATGAGATTACGAGTTTTTGAGAATAAAGTTCTTAGGAAAATTTTTGGTCCAAAGAGAGATGAACAAACAGGTGAATGGAGAAGACTACGTAACAATGAACTACTCGTACATCGTCTTTATAGGAAGCCAGATATAATAAGAACACTCAAGTCTCGTAGACTGCGATGGACAGGACATGTTGCGCGTATGGGGAATGAAAGACGTGCATGGAAGCTTCTTGTAGGAATGCCGGAGGGAAAACGCCCAGTTGGTAGACCAAGAATGAGGTGGGAGAACAACATTAACTATGATTTAAGGGAAGTAGATTATACAGGGAATGATTGGAAAGCATTAGCTCAGGATAGGGCTGTGTGGAGAGCTTATGTCCGCGAGGCCATGAACCTACGGGTTCGATAGTGCCAGTGAGTAAGTAAGTAAGTAATTAATTCTTGACGTATCTATTGCGTGCTTTTCCTCTGGTTTTCCTGCAAGAAATTTCCATGTCATTTTATTCCCAATTCATGCCATAAGTTCTGCCCCGTCACAGTCTAGGAGACTTAACTGTTCTTATTACATCTGCTACCTTTACAATTATTACTTTACATTGCAACTTTTAATGTATTTTTAACTCTTTATAGTTAGTGTAGTGTATAGCTATATTTGTAAAATATTTTTTTTTTGTATTTGTGCTGGCTGAGTGGAAGGGAAGGCCTTATGGCTTTAACTCTGCCAGAATAAATAAAACAGTATTATTATTATTATTATTATTATTATTATTATTATTATTATTATTATTATTATTATTATTATTATTATTACTTCTACTAATTATACTACTACCATCCCCACAACTACTACTACTACTACTACTACTACTACTACTATTTGTTCGCTTAATGTTCAGCCGTCTTTATAATCTACTACCGGCCGTAACCGGGTGGTTTAAGGCATGATTCCTTACTGCAGATCTACGGGACTTGCGCTGGTTCGAGTCCCCGTGGAATAATAAAGTTGTTCAGTTAATTTCGGCCAGTATGGGGCCGGTGCCCGACCAGCATTGTGATAAATTTTGGGTACCTACAATGAGTGGTGACTCCAGGTTGAGAAAACCAGAAGTAACTGCTGGATGACCCGCCATGCTGACTATGCCAGCTCTATACTGGCTAGATGATCGTCCATCTGTATTAACAGTGTGAATTTGAGGCCAGCAGCCGGCTGGTAGGCCAAGGGCTTTCTCGATCTGTCGCGCCATAGAGTTAGTTTTTATTTATAATATTATGATCATTCTGAAGTCCAACCCCGGTTCATTTCTATAGCCATCCGGCACGCAGCAGTGAGAGGAGGTCGATTGAAGTGTATCAATAATAACTGTAACTTCGACAGAAGCGAATTACTTAACTATGTTTAAAAACACTACAGTACTTCACCTCATTAACAACATAATTAATTATATTGAAACTTAATACGACACACTTAAAAATCTAATATATAAACATGAATGTTTGTTCATTCGTATTCTATGCGCAGCCATACCGTTGATCCGATTTTCATGGGTTTTTTGCAAAATGTTCAGGAGATTCCCGGAATGAACATAGGCTATAAGGGAGTTGTAATACTCAACCCCTTCACCCCTAAAAATCAGCCTTTGTAGCGAAAAAAACGTGAAATAAAGACCTTATTCTGACGCTTAAATGGCTTACGCTGCCTAAACCATAACAAATACACCAAATTAATATACACAGAATTTATTATCTCAAAAATCTCTACAAAAAAGCCCGCAACAGCATATGTTTATCTTTTACGGATAACTCACAAAAACAATTTTTGTCTTTCATTGATTCCAAGAAGATCGGGATAAGTAGATTCCCGGACAAGCATAGCAACTCAAGGCTGGTGGTAAAAACACATTAACATTTATTTAGGAGTAGCAGTGCACACCGGGTATCAGCTAGTTGTTTTATAATATTAAAATTCAAACATGACTTGTTTTGTCTGCCAGACTGCATTTTTAATAAAAAAAGACATAACAATAATTCCCATTGTTCAACCTGTTCAAGTAGTGACTGAACAGATTCAGAAATGATTGCGATTCAGGTCATGGCTGATCTAGGTACCAAACTTAGGCATTAAAGACAATACATTATTTTTAAATTGAATCTTCATAGCGATTTATTTTCGTTTCTCCGTTTTCTCTGCTTTAGTTCTTTCTTGTTCTTACTTTCTCCTTTTATACATATTCATACTCTCCAGACTATGATTTAAAATAGATAATTCCTTTCACAGAAGCACGTCCAAATCCGAAAATTGGACACAGGGTCTCTTATTCTGTAAATCGCAATAATAATCACGAGACCAGGAGACGGATTCCGACTTGAGAATCTTTGAGAACTTGATAGATTAAAATTGCGTGAAACTCATTTTGTTAGCTGCAGTATTTTTGCCACCACAGGTTGTTAAACTGGCGTTGTTTCTCTGTTCCCAATGTTCATTTCCCTCTAGGCAAGCAGTCCTTTTCTTCCAATTTCTCTTCCTGGATATTATTCTCCCAACTGTTTTTAGGTCATACATACAACCCTTAACTGTCTCTTCTCTATTTCATCAATGATGTCTCTATCTAGCGCATAGATTCTACTACTTGTATGATATGTTTGGCATTGTATCTAATCTTGTAGTCGGCCGCGGTGGACTAGTGGTTATGCTCCTTGCCTCTGGCCCCAAGGGTCGCGGGTTCAAACCGTCCGCGGTCGATGGATTTTTAGGATGGAAAAATCCAAGGAGCAGTCCTCCGGGAGGGACTTTAAGCCGTGGGTCCCGTGTCTGAAGATTTTCAGGCTCGTAAAAAACCCTTAAGCCTGAATGAAAAGACCTCTAAGTAACATTTACCGAATTTTCCCGTCCTAGTACTATCTTGGTTTCCTAGATGTCAGTATGAGGCGGAACGCTGACCGCGGACCACTCAAAAATGACATCTATACGAAAACAAATGTAACTAAATTAGTATGGTTCAAATTCTTCCCTGTAGGGGAAGAGCGCCTAAATCTCTGTTAAGGGAAACATGGGCTTAAAAGAAGAAGATCTAATCTTGTTTCCCTATATCTTCTTAAAAGATATATCTCAGCAGTCACATTTTTTTAAATCAGTTTAATGATACATAATTCATCTCCACATATTAAACAATTTTGAATATATGCAGGGTGTTTCTAAATTTACTATCCATTTCCATGAAAACATTACTATTTTTTATTTTTTTCGTATACATTTTATCTTAGTGCAACATGTTTAGCATGGAAGAAAAGGTAGACATTGTTTGTGCACGGGTACGCGGATTATCATATGAAGACGCCATAGCTCATATTACCCATAAAATCCATGATCTAGTCCCAACAAAGGCACACATCGTCTGCTTGTGAACAAATTTAAGCGTACCGGCAATGTTCATGATAAGGCACGTTATGGACGACCACGGGTATGTATCGGTAGATACAGCGCAGCAGGTTCATATTTCCAATGACAGTCCGAACGTATCAATTCGATGCCTCAAAAGGGAGTTGAATATCCCTCGCAACACTGTATGGAAAATTATACGTTTCACTCTACAAAAACGTTCTTGTCACGTCTGCTTGATTTAAGGAATACTATCACAGAATCAGTAGAGTTTGTTTTACAGTTTATATGTTATGATCTACGTTTCGTTTCACAGCTGAAAGATGAAGTAGACCTGTGTGTTTTCACCTAGATAGCGGTCGTGTAGAAAGGCAGTAGAATGTGTGTAAAACTTCGCAATTACATTGATTTTTTCAATCATTTCCTTCCTGCATTGAAATATGCAATGACTTTAGAGGCAGCCTGTATATGAATTTGAAACACGAGCCAAATGGAAAAAAATCAGAATAATTGAGTAACATCGGACGGGAAACTACTAGATTATAAAACAGTAAAAAGAGAGATGTTAATGATCTTGAAATGAATGCAATAAATAGGAACATCGGAAAATTTTACATAAAATAATTAAGTTACAGAGAAAAGGATTTCAGGATACAACAAATATAATTGGGAATGAAAATGCGATATGGATGCAGATTCCAGGAGTATATTAAATAATCGAAAAATTGCCTTATTTAGCTATTAAATGTTCGTGTAGAACAGGTTATTGAAGAGGATGATTCAGAGGCAGAAATACCAATACGTAATCACAGATCCAAACAAATTACAGGTTGAAATCACGATAGAAAAATTAGATGTATAAATCTTCAGGTTGAGATGGGTTTCCACCATTATTGATAAAGTCATAGGGAGAAATAATTACGGACGAGATATATCGGTTGCTTAGTATGATTTGTGAAAAGGAGGTTACTTCAAGTGAATGTAAATGATGCATTTAACGTTCCAATACATGAGAAAGGAGATAAAACTGAATGCAAGAACTACAGAATCATCTCATTACTTTCAATTCTGTGTAAAATTCTAACAACCAAACTTACTCTCTATATTAAAGAAAAAAATAGGTGATCACCCATGATACTTTAGAAAAAGCAGGTCTATAATGGGTAAGAGTTTTAATAAAAACAAATTTTATAAAATAAATGGGAATATAATCGTACTCTGCATCAACTATTATTAAACTAGACTTAAAAAAAACATACTATTTAATTAAGAAGGAAACGTTATATAGTATACTTCTGCAGTTCGGAATACTTAAAAAATTAGACATATTCGAATACGCCTCATGGCTCAAAGAATATGGTGCGTGTAGGCAAATAGTTTTCATACTTTTTTTTTTAATTTCACAATGAATTAAGGGAAGGAGATGCACTATCTCTTCTACTATTAATTATGTAATAGAACATGTCATTAAATATTTAAGGGATGAAGAATGCCTACAAATCAATAGTATTAATAAGCTTTCAGTATATGCTTATGATGTAGAATTATTAGGCGATAGCGAGGAGATACTTAGGCTGAAATGCACATTCTATTGAGTAATACTAAGAAATTGGTGCTGGAAATAAACATCAATAAAACTAAATATATGGTCATACATATAAGTATTTTATAAAGGAAATGTAGAGTTAATGACAAATTAATTCATATAACTAGGAAAAATAATTACAAATTGAATGAAGTGCACAAAGAAAATTAAACATAGGCTCAATTCTGGAAATTAATTATTTTATGCATTACAGGGACTATTGTCGTACTAACGTTTCTAAAAAAAACATTCATTAGGAAATACATAAAGATGATATTCTCCCAGTTATGTAGATGCAAAAATTGGAATTTTAACTTAAGGGAGGAGAAAAGACTACGAGTATTTGAGAATAAAGTTCTTAGGAAAATGTTGGATCAAGATAAATGAAGAGATAGACGAATGGAGAAGACTTCATAAGTTCTTAACAGTGAGCTGCATGATCTTTATTACAAGCCAGAATGGAAGAGTGGCGTGCAAACTCTGTATAGAAAAACCAGGGGGAAAGTGCCCAGTTGATAGGCAATTAATAAGTTGGGAATATAACATTAACCATGAGTTGATGGAAGTAAAATATACAGATAGGAAGACCCTAATGTCAGGATAGGAATTATGGAGAGCTTATGTCCGCACGGCTATGAACCTGTAGGTTCTAGGTTCGATACTGCCGTCAGTTATATATGTTATACAGAGTGATTCAAAAGGTTGCGCACAAATTTCAAGAGCTTGTATAGGGGTCGAAATACATCATATTTTGATTAGTAACTTACAGTCTGTAAAGTAATCCTGGGTCAGTAAAAACCTGGAAAAGTCGGGAACTTCAGTGTGGATCAAAGCTTATTTTTTAGAGAGGCACTCGGTTCGATACACTACTTTATGAATTTATGTTGTCATGCCGTTTAGTGCAGTACAGTTCTGGTGTACTCTTCTGTTCACATCTGATAGGGTAGTCATTCGTGCGCTCTGTAAGTTGCTTTCATTTCAGTACGGTATCTATAGTGTATTGTAGAGGTCCACTAAAGCACTACTTTGAAGATTTGTTATTTTTGTGAAATGGAATAGGCCTACACGTTGTCAGAACTTCA
Organism: Diploptera punctata; assembly: GCA_030220185.1. NCBI lineage: Eukaryota > Metazoa > Arthropoda > Insecta > Blattodea > Blaberidae > Diploptera > Diploptera punctata. The sequence goes on along the minus strand of JASPKZ010003816.1, from coordinate 1,742,162 downwards.
AGACATGCATTTCATGTATGATAAAGTTCAATGTCTGTATAGCACACGATATCCAAACAGACTTCAACCACATCCTCTTAACGTTTCAAAACGTTCACCACCGACTCGGGAGACAGGCTTCTTGCGTTCATGGATTCATGTAGGCCGACCACGTACGATTCGAACAGTCGCTATGGAAGATAAATTTCTTGATCGCGTGGAAAGACATGCCTGTATTCAATGGGGTGGTAGGCATTTTGAACACCCAATGTTGTAAAACCAAATTGGTGAATAAATTTAGATTTGCTTAAGTGTGTACACAAAATAATTTCTTGTCCATCCTGACATTCTAGAACTTGTACTGGCACAGGATTACTTTCCAGACCATAAGTTCATCATCATTATCATCACTCCAGGGATTAGGCAATTGCCAGTTCCGACTTCATAATCCATCAGCCCAACGTCTTCTAGGTCTTCCAACATCACATCTTCCTCTTGCTTGATAATTTCTTGCTAACAATGGATATCTCTCCTTACTCATTCCATCCATGTGATCAATCCATTTCTGTCTGTAATTCGTGACTTCATCCAATAAAGGCTGTACTTTCAATTATTTTCTTATATCCTCATTTCTTATTCTATCAAGTCTTGTACATCCTTTTACTTGTCTTAGGAACCTCATCTCCGCCGTCTGTATTCTATCCTTCTGTCTTTTCACTGGAGCCCAAGTTTCACATCCATACAATATTGCGGGAACCGCCATAACATTATACATTTTTATCTTGGTTTCTTTTCTAATTTTATTTTTGAATGTTCTCTGTATTGTTCCACACACGGTCTGAAATTTACTTATTTTTGAGTCAATATCTCTTTCCACACTGTAGCCAACATCACAGCCCAAATATTTGAAACTAGACACCTGTTCTATACTTTGATTTTCTAAAATAATTTTGGATCTCACTGGATCTCTTCCTCTAAAAGCCATGGTCTTCGTTTTCCTTACAGAAACCTTTAGATCGTATAATTTACATATTTCATTTAATGCATGCATTGATTTATGTAAGTCGTCTTCATTTTTCTGTTTTATGATTACATCGTCAGCAAATAGAAGATTATTTATACACACTTTATTACTGATAAAAAGTTGTTGTATTTCGACCCATCTATAAGCTCCTGAAAATTGTGCTAAAACTTTTGAATCGCCCTGTATATATTGTACTTTTCCGCATGTTTTCTATCCGTAAGTAAAAGATTAAACTCCTTGTAAATTTCTGCCTTTATTTATTCTACTCTAATTTCCTCATCATTGCTGTGTTCTCTCTCTAATTTAACTCCTAAATATTTGTAGTTTTAACGCCTTTAATTTCTCCATTTTCTAATTGAAAATTATTTACAATTTTATTACTACTACCGGTACTAAATATTCAGTTTTTTCGTTACTATTTTTATACACATTTATGCAAAAACGGATTTATTTTTCTAACGTCTATAATCGTGATAGTTGTGGACAAATATTTCTCTATACTTGCTTTTTACTTTTCGGTCGCTGCATGCTATTACGGTTTACGTTTAGTGCGTGCATGCAGTAATAAACTGGAGTTGCGTATTTGAATTGCATTCAAAACGTTTAGCAAGGCACACCCATCGTGATGCCCAATATCCACTAAAATGTAGTTCAGAAACTATTATTGCCCCTCCTCATATGACAGGAATAAGTAATGTCCACTTACCATACAAGGTTCGTCCATCACGATGTTCACTAAATGTCCTATTTCGTATCCATTAAGTTTACTCCACAATCCATTACTGTCTTACTCGTATGTAGGCCTAGATTTATTGAAATTTACTGTTAGGCCATAGCCTGGTAGCAGCTCTTCATATATATTATGTATTTAGAATTTAACCTATAAATATTCCTTAAGAGTTAAGGCCTCCTGGTAACTTGCAGTGTAGTTCAGGTTTACTCCTTAGCTAATCCTATAGAGAGTAATATTGCCCATAATTATTGTTAATTTGACTTCTCTTGAAAATATTTCTCCCGGTGGCTACTATGTCCTTTACCAATATCTTCTACATTTCTCTGTTTATAACCAACATTATAGATTATTAATTAATTTCTGATGACTTATGATGTTAATTATATTTTTCTGGAACGTAAATTCCTGGGAAATGATAGTTTAAGAAAGTGCAAAGAGTGGTTTATTTTTATTATGGTATAATCAATTACTAAGAATGTTTTCTGTTATATCCCGCAAGCAGTATCTGTTTACATCCGTGCACTATATACAATCTTGTAGCCGTATTTCTTGGAGAGTCAGTCACTGCAAAATAATGCTCTGGCTTATTCAGAATGTTAAAACGGAGGAGCTTTCTTTAATATGATAAACTTATTTTGTACATTCCAGGTGAAACACGACTGAGATTGGTTTTAAATCAAAATTGACTCCCATTTGGGGCATGAATTATATAGTCATCATTAACACATTCATTAAGTTTAGGATTAAGGCCTCTCCTGGCGCATCATACCATCATCATCACCTATCATATATCATAGGGGCAGCTAACTCCGCCTTCCAGACGCCCCAACCTCACAAGTGGGTTACAATAACGCCATGCCAGGAAATAGTACCAGAATGTTGAAATGATAACGCGGTGGCATTTGAATTAAAATGTATTACAAAATAAAATATTTTATAGCTAATATATATAATAGTTTCTTATATCTTGCTGTATAGTATGCAAAACGCTTTTTTACAAAAGCCTCTTTTTTTAAAATTAAGAACAATTTTAAAAAATCTCGGATTTTACAAAAGCCCTTTTTTTATTTAAGAACAGTTCAAAAATCTCGGAAAATATAGCAGTTAGAGATATTCGATGTTTACAGTTGTGATAGTGAAATTTAACTGCTGTATCTCCAGAATAACATTAATAACAATTAACATTATACAGTAAAAACTTGTTTAATCGGGAACGTGAATAATGTGGAAATCTGCCCAATGTGAACACATTTATTGGTCCCGGCGAAGTAATAGTAATTTTACTTGCATTTATTTTGCATAATACGGAATCTGTCCAATGCGGAAACGGACACGGAAGGATATTTCTACACAATTCATGAAAAAAGTTATAAAGCGAAAAGACAGAGAGAGAAATAAATTAGTTTCCACTTCATTGAATTCCCGTTAGGCCAAAAAAAATATATATATAAGAAATGCTTCCTGCCGCCGCTCCGGGTGTACCTGACATTTTCTTTCGGCCTCACTGCACACCCGTTATGCGAAATACAGATACCTGTCTTTCAAATAACCATTGCACTGTAAAAATCTTAAATTAGTTAACTTCCGAGACCGATCTTTCACAGGTAGCGTTCTGAATTTACGGAATAAAGATGCATCATTGTCATAAAAAGAAAAAGTGAAAAGGGATTGAAGATAAATCTCCAAATTTCGAGACCGATGCCCCAAAGTCAAGCTCTAGCTCTTGTTAATCCCTAGGGAATAACGATTTTAAGGCATCTTCAGATTGGTTGGACGGTTTTAAAAGACGACACAATGTAGTGTGGAATGAAATTTGCGGGGAATAGAAGGATGTGCACGAAAGTGTAATTAGTGAGGAAAACCGAAACCGCATACTTGAATTCTACGCACCTAAGAGACATTTTAAACGCTGACGAAATGGGAATGTATTTTTTTTTTTCGTGTTACCGTCGAAGTCTCTCATACATACTATATTCGCTTTTCAACGGCAGCGGAAATACAATTAATTCAAGGTACGTAAAAAGACATATACGGTACTCTATAATCTAAGGTTATTATCTAGTTTTAGTTTTTTTATATTGCGGAATTTTGTCCAATGTGGAAAAAAAATGGTCCCATTGGATTCAGCTTTAAGCAAGTTTTACTGTATATGATTTCCAGCACACGGGAGGGATTGCACAGTGGGATGTTGCGAAAAGACAGAATGCCGCTGGAAGAAAAAAAACATATCATTGGTGTTTCTTCAACTCACTTTAATGAAAACGTATTTCTGCATGATTATTCCTGAGTCTTTAAGTGAAGTCTTTGTTAAATAATACTGCGTAGATAAGTATGGTTTTCTACAGCTCAGCCCGCTTTCCCATTCGTAGTATCCACTTATTTATGTTCAATGCATCTTCCAAATTCATTCTCTGGTTCTCATACATCTTCCTTCCATTTAAATACTGCTCGACCTCTATTTGCTCTGCCAGGATGTTACCAATTGAAGATCATCTTCGGTCATCTATCATCCCTTATTCTCATCACGTGTTCCAAACATCTTATCAATTTTTGTTCAGTTCGTTCGGTGACTCTTCCCTTTACATCCCTCATATTTCTTATTTCTTGACATGAGATTTTGTCGATAATCTGGAACGTTTCTTAAATAGTGCATATCAGTGTCAATATTTTCTTCTTCATTGATTACTGAATGCACCATGCTCCATTCCTATGGCAGGCAAATGTTTTTACCATACGTTTGTGTTATTGGTAATTTACGATATTTGACATGGTAACAAATAAGTGGAGGAAAATAAATAGCGAAACGAATGAAGTGGACGAAAAGGCTAGTAGATAAAAAACATTATAAACTATTTAAATCATGCCCCAAATGGGAGTCAATGACCAATCAAGTTTCAATTTTTTTTTTGCAACCAATGACAGTCTTGTTTCGCCTCGATATTTATCGAATTCTGTTTACCAAAATAAAGAAAGATTCTCATTTTTAATATTCTGAACAGGTCAGAGCAATATTTTGCAGTGACTTACTCTCCAACAAATACGTTGAATATAGCAAATAATGAACAGATTACTTCGACCTACACATTTGGTAATTGTGTGTTCAATAATTGTTTTTAAATACTGATTTTTTTGTTGTTTCCTAAAAAATTAATTAATAACCTGTAATGTTGGTTATAATATACAGTTTGGTGTATTTTATATTTTCTCCGCTATGGTGTACTCTTACAATACTGCGATCCTATTTGACAATAATATGATCACGTTGCAGTGATGAACAAATGAAACATAACCAAACATTTCTAATTTGTTTTCAAACATAGCCGTTTACATTAAATATATAAATATTTTAAAGTAACTATATTAAAAAAATGTTTTGTGAATAAACAACTTAATTTTTTTCGTTAAATAGTCTTAACAAATGCCACTCTTGATTTCCAAATCCTTCAGATAAATCAGAAATCACTCGTGGCATTACTTGTGATAAACATAGCGTTTTACATTGAATATAATAATAATAATAATAATAATAATAATAATAATAATAATAATAATAATAATAATAATAATAGCTTTATTTTAACTGGCAGAATTAAGGCCTTAAGACCCTTTTTACCACTCAACCAGGTTACAAAATAATACAAATATACTCTCTCATCTAAATTACTATAAAAATTATCACATGGTATGTCTACAATAAAATTATTATTTACAATATATTTTTATTTACTCTAGATTTAGCAAATGAAATACAAAATGTACAAGATAGAAACATGAGAACAAATACAATTAATGACATAGAATACATTTAGTTCTAGACAAAAATTAATTATTTAACAACAATTTCAGTACTGTCATCTTTAATTAGGCGTAACTAATCTAAACACCCGTTCACTGCATCCTCATAGTACAAATAGAAACCTTTAAGTGTACAGAAAACAGCTACACGTAAGTCAATAATTAACCAGACGTCACGAGATTTGTTAATTAATTTAAGCTTATATTTAATAAGATCTTAATATAAAATTATAGAATATTCACCTGAAAGGTCCGTCTCCTCAACTTAATTATCATTTAACTGTAGCGCTTTCGGGACTTGTCCCATCATCGGCAGGATTCAAAACTGGTGTTTCACGTGAATCTTATGAATCTTATAAAAGTTGATTAATAAGATCTGCTGAATATAATATTTCAGTTAAATTATATTAACCATATTTGTCCTAAACTAAGCATCCTGACAAGGTCTCTCACTGCCTGCATTAAACGTCCGCCAAGTAAATCACTAGCACTATCGTACCCTGTACATCTGAGGTATTTGCTTTCAGTCATTCCCAGTATAATTAACCTCACTCAAATCATGGTGAATATTATTCTCCCTCCTCATTCATGACCAACTTATTGGAATTTTTCTACCTGGTTTTCCTACAAGAAGTTTCTACATCTCTCTTTCATTTCCCATCTGTGCCACATGCTCTTCCCATCGCAGTCAACGAGACTTGCACTAATATTATCCATTAGCTTACTCTTTGAATTATGACGCCATTCATAAATAGAATTTCATTGGTTATTTATTGTTTTAACTACAACCATATTTTATATCTGAGTTAAATATGACCCAAAATGTATAACTGAAACCCATTTGTTTCGAAATAACATTTAATACTGTTAAACCTGATTTATAGCTTCCGTTTCTATATGCGTTATATTTAATATTTTCGTCATGTAAGCATAACTTGCATTTTTTCCCTCAAACTAACGTTATCAAATTTTTTTGAGCGACAGTTATTTCTTGTGGGAAATAGAGAATAGTTTTCGGACTTATCAATAATTTAAAACCTCGCTGCTCCCGAAACATACATCGGATATATAAGTGATGGGGCTGGAGCGCGACGAAAAATATTCAAATTCACGGGTACAGAAAGGACATTAAGACAGGACAAAATAGGGACTCAGTGAAAAAAATTGATAATGAGAGCTACAACATGCTAATTGTTTGTTATTTAATTTTATTAAGTATAAAGTTGTCTTAGTTGATTAATATTAGGTATTCCTCTACTTTCGAGGGTCGCAGGTTCAAACTCAGCGAGTTTTAGTTTTAAGATGGAAAAATCCAAAGGACAAGACTTCCGGGAGGGACTTTAAACCGTGGGTCCCTACTCTGAATTTTTTCGACTCGTAAAAGAACCACAAGCATGAATAAGAAGACCTCTGTACAAAATTTAACGTTTTAAATTCTTTATGAAGAGTGCTTAAGACTGAGTTTCATAAAATAAAATTTCGTGAAGGAATAAGCCAAAATGTCGAGGAAATAATTATTATTCCTAATAATGTTCTGACTCAATTTAGTTATTTAGGTATTTGTTTTCAGCCACTACTCCAAAATTTCCGTCATTTGTCGATTTCTATTATATGATATATTTATATTTGCGACCACTCTATTAATTTTAGAAACAGAAATCCGACAATCATCTTAGTTGCAGTGTGCATACAGAAAACATTCACTTCTGAGGTAGCCGGAATACTATGGTTTGTTGGTATAGTTTATTAAATTCTATCTTCAGTGTTAAAGGTAGAATAATGTTATATCGGGAAAGAAATTTATCATTTTTAATGTTAGTTGTGCAGTAAATAATAAAACATATCAGCAATTTGTTGAACAAACGTTATAGATGGCAGGTTATTGTACAAAATAAGAACAAAGTGAACATTTTTACGGGAAGTGATATAAATAAAAATTGTATACAGTAACGGCGAGACCGTGCCTTCGCTATATGGCGCAGAAATATGGACAAAAATAAAGAGAAATAAAGGAAGGATTATTTCTGCAGAAATGAGAGTTTGCAGGAGCAGTTCACCATATAAACAGAAATGGATATTATGACAAGAATTAAATTTATAAGGAATAATAAAAAAGACGATAAAGAGAATACGTGGAACAACACATAAAATGAAAAGACAAGGAAATACGATAAAGCGTTTTAATGATATCAGGAATAAGCACAGTTATGTCATAGTTCACATAAATTGTATACAGAAAAAGTCGTTGAACTTGAATGAAAAAAGCATATGTTACTGAAAATTATTTTGAACACTTTACGATATGGGAGAGAGAAAGGCGAAAATTAATCTTAAAAGTATGACAGTTTAATGTCATAGCATCTGGTTTTGCTACAATCCTGATTGGTTCACTGCAGCAGGAGATATTATTGTTGATAGAAAAATATAAAGAACTTAAAACTTAATGTTTTCATAGATATTTACGTTAGAAGGTTTGAAAATGAGGTTTTCGGATCAGTTTGTTTATGGAGGAAGCCTAGCTGAAACTGGAATTTTAAAACGAATTCGTAAAATATTTTCAATTCTTGTAACGTGCATAATTTCATTTTATACAGTTTGAAATTCATCACCATCATCATCAATGGTTAGTCACTCACACTCTACCTTTGGGACCGAGTTTACATCTCGGTTACTCCATGTAGAGTTCGTGATGGTTGAATCGAAGCCAATCATTTTTTTTTCCGGAGTTTCTCCCGATTTCTCTTCTAAAAACTTCATTTCACAACTTCTCAATATTCATTTCATCTGTTTTTTTTTATTTTATTTCATGCGAAAGGTATGGTCAGACGATATCATGACAGCTTCAACGAGAGAGACTTCTTCTCATCTCATCTCATCTAATCTCATTCATCCCTCGACCTGACATTATGCCGGACACAAGTGGAAGGTTACATATTAACATATACTGGAAGTATTTAACAACTTCAATAAGTGATATGAAACGACACCTCTAGATATATTGATAGAGAACTTGTTTGTGTGGTCTGTTGAAGTTTTAGGATTATTTCAAGATAAAATACAAATACGTGTATTATTATTATTTAATATTCGAAATTTATAAACCCTATTTCATCTAAGGTATTTTAGGGTTATAGTTTGTTACAAAGTTGTGAGTCATTATATAATCTTTTAATATATAAAAATGAATGTTTGTTTGTTTGTACTTTATGCGCGGCCATACCGCTGATCCGATTGTGGTCGGGCTTTTTGCAAAATGTTCAGGAGATTCCAGGGATGAACATAGGCTATAAGAGAGTTGTGACACTCAACTCATACTCCCTTAAAAATCGCCTATTGTATGGAAAACGTGGAAACAAGTAGCTCTTTGGACGCTTAGATGGCTTACGCTGCTTAAACCATGACAAATACACAAAATGAATGTATAATAATAATAATAATAATAATAATAATAATAATAAAAGTTTATTATAAAACTATTATTATTATTATTCCGATTGAAGGTCTTTCCACTTTTCAGCGGTTGCCCTTTTACCAGCCGGCTGCTGGCCCTTCACATCCACATGTGTCAATCACAGTGGTAGATGATCAACAGCCAGTGTAGGGATGACATGTGGTTAGAATGTCGAGTCCCCCAGCCGTTATAGCTGGTTCCTCAACCTGGAGCTGCTACTTATTGTAGCTACCCAATTGCCTCACGATGCTGGGTGGGCACCGGTCCCATACTGGCCGAAATACCATGAGAAAATTTCTTCCCCCATGGAGACTCGAACCAGCGCAAGTCCCGTAGCTCTGCGCCAAGGCTTTCTACCTTAAGCGCTCGGCTACGGCGCGGGACATTATTATTATTATTATTATTATTATTATTATTATTATTATTATATTATTATTACTATATTCACAAAGATCATCTCGAAAAATATGTATTTGTTTATTTCTTGTATTTTAACACACATGCACAAACTATATATATATATATATATATGTGTGTGTGTGTGTGTGTGTGTGTGTGTGTGTGTGTGTGTGTGTGTGTGTGTGTGTGTGCGTGCGTGTGTGTTTGCACATGTGCGCGTGCGTGTGTGTATGTGGAGGGGGAGGCATTGGTATTCCTTTGTGACTAATGCCTCAACGGATTTTTTCAGGCATTTTATTAATTGATATATATATATATATATATATATATATATATATATCTTAATAACAATTTTAGAATTGGAACGACATTTAAAATAAATTGTATACTGATGACCTGCGGTTTTGCGGACATCGAATACGACCTTCAAAATAAAACCCATGAAATAAATAAAATGATCCAGCAGTTTAAATTGAAAATTTCCACGACTAAAACGAATGCAATAGCTTTTCAAGCGAAGTTCCTATAAGATCCAAAATAGTAATAAATCATCAAAATGGTAATACATTTAAAATTTAGATTGTATAAGCATTCAGAAATAATATGATATATATTAGAAAATCAATATATTTAAAATATGTGGTACCATAAGAAGAACTCATGGGACCACAAACTCAGATGAAATTTTTAATAAGTGATGGCAATCCACAAGTAATGCTGTATATTGCACTGTGAAATGGGTTATTAACAGATAATACAAAATAAAATTAGATACAACAGAGATACAATTTTTAAGAGATCAGAAGGTTATACACTTACGAACTATCTACTCTTGAATTGTCTAAATTGTGACAAGTACTGGAATTCCCCTCTTCTCTCCCCGTGGCTTCACCCATGGTGTTTTCGTTTTATCTGAATCTATTTCAGATTGTGTTATTGTACATGGCACGTAAATTTGATCAGAGGTTACAGACCAAGCAGAGATTTGCTTTGTTGTATGATGATCCGAAAGTGAAATTTGTTGAGAAGTTTGGTAGAGTTTGAAACCGCTCGCTCTCATAGTTTTCCGCGAGATTGAAACAACGCACCCAGACGATGTGTATAAATCGGTGGCTGGAGCCAACACTTAAACCTCATATCTCATAAACTAATTAATAACTTTGGAGACCGGAATTAACGCATCAGATGACGCTGCTCTGTTAACACACAACCAGTACACATCCACGTCAATAACTCTTTACAATGGTACAACCTCTTAGCGATTAAATAAGCTCAAACAAATCTAAAAAAATCCACAAAAAATACAATAACATCAAGATTGCATATGGAACTAATCACGAAGTAAATAACATACTACCAAACGATATTGGAAATACAGTCAAATACAAAATCAAATTAATTTGTAAATTAATATGCTCCTCCAAGCGCGACAAGTCTAGAAGTTCCTTAGTGTACCAGCCGGCTGCTGACCTCACATCCACATGTGTTAATCACATATGTAGACGATCATCTAGCTAGTGTTGGAGTGAAATGTGGTCAGTATGTCGAGTTCCCCAGCCGTTATAGCAGGTCTTCTCAACCTGGAGTCGATACTTATTGTAGCTACACAAATGCCTCACGATGCTGGGTGGGCACCGGTCCCATACTAGCCGAAATTCCATGAGAAAATTTCTTCCTCCATGGGGACTCGAACCAGCGCAAGTACCGTAGATCTGCGCCAAGGCTTCTTGCCTTAACCTCTCGGTACTGCGCGGGACACATAAATGAATATACAATACTTATAAATTTTATATCGAAAAAACACTATAATTTTAATTCTATCTTATTACTAACGTATGACGATGACTGGCTTTGTCCAGTGTGCTGTATACTGGAACAAGTTGCGATTCCTTAACAGCAAATACTTTTTTACTATGGTGATGGGGTTTCAATACATAACCTAGCCTATTTGGCGACAAGTTGTCTTCTACCTGACAAGTCTATGGATTAGAGAGAAATGTGGACGTCTCCACCTTGAACAGGGTGTCGTAAACTGTACTACCGACGAGCGGGGATACGAGCCCGTAGCACAGAATGAGCCTTCTATTCAAGCAAGTGTATCTCGCACACATCAAATTGTTGAGTCATCAGTGAGGTATTATTCTAGAGAATAAGTTCAATATGTGATTAAATATTAGTAATGGTCGTTGATAGTTGCAATAAAATACATTTGCGCTATGCCGTGAAGCTCTGTAATCCTCATATACATAGGGACCAAAAAGTAATTTTGAGACATTTGAATTATCCGAACTGTCTTAATATGACAAGCAGCGAGGAAACTCTACGTATCAAAGCCTTAAATCAACTTGCTCAGGATCACAGATTTATTCAGAGTAAGCTAGAGTCTAAGAAAATGTAATCCAAGATACAAGCCATTTTAAAGACTTAAAATACACGGAAGAAAAGCCTAGTTATGCGAAACACGTCATGTACAAGCAGAACAAAAATAGATACAATTAATAACGTGGCCTAAGCAAATTAAATAGGAGGTCGACTGAGTAACGTTTAGATACATTTGTATAATTTTCATTTAATTCGAATATATTTCAGTTTACTTTGATTTTTTTCAGACTAGAATCACACTAGCCAGAAATCAATGTACTTAGGTGTGCTAGTATGTCTTGGTGGTCTAGTGGTTAATATGCTCATATCTGGTTAAGACAGTCGCGAGATCCAGACAACATGAACAAATGTTTTCATGACCTGAAAATCCTTTCGGAAGGAAAGAAAGATAATACTTACACAAAGAGATTCGAACAAAATTCACGTATCATAAATGAGATTTTTGAGATGTAGAGGCATGCACTTCAATTGGTCAAATAAGAAACGAAGTTATGAGATTTGAATTAAATATGTATGTAAATACAGACAAGATGGAAGAATATGAAAAAAATGGAAAAACCATGAGCAAAATATACTAGAATGATATGAAAATAGATTCTACATTATAAACCCAAAACAAAAAAGAGGGATGTTTATATATATACATATATATACACCCATAGTAATTATGCCCGAGAGCAGGTTTTTCACTGCAATCATAGCATTTTCATGCTATGTTTTGCAGCTTTACTAGGGAATTATAGGTATGGTAGCTTCCCGTTGCTTTCCACACCGGTGAGAGGTGATGATGATAATGATAAGGATGATGATAATAATAGCCGGATGATTTTCGGGGCCCTAAGCTTCCTGGCATTTGTCTTACAGGTGAGAAAAAAACCCGAAAAAACCTCAACCAGGAGCCTGCCCCGACCGGGAATCGAACCCGGCCCGCTGCGTGACAAGGCAACACGCTACCTCGAGACCACAGCGGTAGACATATTTCCGAAGTTGTTTAATAGCTAACCGATTCGATTGAGGGTCTTTCCACTTTTCAGCGGTTGCCCTTTTACTAGCCGGCTGCTGGCCCTTCATATCCACATGTGTCAATCACAGAGGTAGATGATCAACAGCCAGTGTAGGGGTGACATGTGGTTAGCACGTCGAGTCCCCCAGCCGTTATAGCTGGTTCCTCAACCTGGAGCCGCTACTTATTGTAGCTACCCAATTGCCTCACGATGCTGGGTGGGCACCGGTCCCATACTGGCCGAAATACCATGATAAAATCTCTTCCCCCATGGAGACTCGAACCAGCGCAAGTCCCGTAGCTCTGCGCCCAAGGCTTCCTACCTTAACCGCTCGGCTAGGGCGCGGGACTAATAGCTAACAAGAATTCCATAAGAAAATGGCTGTTTTTCGACTTATAGGTAAGAAGAAGACAGGAAATGAATCAGTGTTCTTTAACTGAAAGATATGGAAGCTTCAACAGAATACCTGAAACATCATCTTAGAAGAAATCGTATAAAGATTGTTTTCATACACAACTAGATTAAAATATCTTGAAAACTTAAGGTACATGCAACTTATTTAAATTTTGAACAGATGCTTGTGTGTTGATGTCGACGAGGCTGTTCAGATATCTGAGTAGTAGTATTAACTGGTGATGGATTACACTAAGTGACAAAACTGACATGTTTTATTTCCACAAATGGATGTTGACGTTTTAACTTTCTTAATGGAGAAATCGTCCCGAGTTACATCTGCCATCAAATATTACTCTACAAATTCATTTGTAAAACAGAAAAGAAGGTAATTTTTAAAATAACATTTTCATAATGGTGTAAAAATAAATAGGTAGCAGTGAAAATGTATTGACATTTTGGAAAGAAAGGAAGGATATACATTTTCAATGACTTGCGCACGGGCCTATTTGGCCATTCGTGCATATTCCTGTCCCATGAATAAATCATAAAACTACGAATACATAAACAATTCAATATAATTATGGCTATAAGATTTACACACATATACTCATACATAGAATGGTATAAAAGTCTATAACGGTACATACAACAATGACGCATATTTACACTCATGCATAAAAGAACATGTGTATCGATATATATCAATTGAGTTTGGGAAAAAAGAATCCTATTTACTCAACCTATGATTTAAATAGAGATCAGGGCTTGCTTTGTTTAGGCTAGGGACATGGAAATTTATAAAAATTAGCGACGTTCACGATATGCGAATATGGACGGTAGACAATGAAAACCTCTTAACTTCATTCTGTCATTGTAAACCACATAACTCCAGTAGCCAGCACTGATATATGCGATGCATAATCTGTTGAGAACACGGATTTCAAATTTATTAATAACTTGACTTGTATTCTGTAGTAAAATATGTGGGAACCATTGCTTATCAATTTTCATAATAATTAAAACAGTTATTTGTTTCTCCTATAAATTTACCAAAATGAAGTTACGAGGTTTTCATTGAACGCCATCGATATGTCCAGTGTGCGGCAGCTTTGAAGACGAGATACATATATTAGGAAAATGTAACGATTTAGAATATTGGAGGCGTAATTTATTGCCGGAAGGATTTCTAAATTCAAATCGTGAAAGATTGTAATGCTACGAGTTAATGGTAAATACAGAAAAGTTTATAAACTTGGGTAAATTTCTGGACAAAACGCGGAAATTAAGAACAACGCTCTTTCATGCATAAATAAATGTTATAAAAATGTAATATCATTAATTGTTAATAATTCTACATAACTTAATTATTGTATAATGTTATTGTATTATTATCTAATTGTAATATTATTGTGTTTTCTTTCTTGTTTTATGTTATATTATTACCAAACATTACTTTATTGTAACGGACTGTCAACTGTACGTACGGCTTACTGCCCGTGCGACCCATATTTGTAAGTAACATTGTGTGTATCTTACTTTTGCTCTAATGAGGTCCTACTTATATATGTATCAACTAATGTCCAACTCAGGGTCGCGTCGAGAGATCAGATGAGAGGAAGCCCCTATTTTTATACCGGTCTGTAAGCAAGAAGGGTAACGGTCCACCACGCCTGATGCGCCGTCACAGGGGCAGATGAAAGAAATTATCGAAATGGATTAGATGAGTATGGCGGACGAAATTTGTGACAGGGGAAAACACAAGAAACCCCTAGAAAAACCAGCCCAAGCTCCGTTTCGTCCACCACGAAACCCATGTGAAGTAACAGGTACTCGATCTCGAGACTCCAGCGGTAAAAGGCTATTCAACTAAGACAGCTTAATATGTAATTCAGTTGAAGATGGGAAATAAATAACATATTGAAATAGTCCTTATTAACACGTTTCTTCATTGAGCACCAATATTGTCATCCCACAATTCTTTGTTCTACGCAAAAATTTGCAAGTTTCCACTGTTCGTAAGAGATCACAATGCCCCACTCTCCCACGATCCAACCTGAGGAATCTCTCCCGCAGCAACTTAATCTAAGTTGTTCTGTCACACTACAAAATGCTATCAATATTTTGCCAATTTTTCCGCTCATTGTACAGAGGACATAACTTAGTGCCGTTTGTGCTTGTTAAATTATGGGCCACCCATCCCCGCATTTGGAACCATGCAATAGCACTTTTATCATCCCCACCCAAAGTGTCAATATAGTTCTTCCTTCCCCCATGATAACTTAAGTTGTGCCCTTATGTAGTAAAGTTGAGTAGGCTTATTTCTTGCATCTTATTTATGAATACACGCATAATTGCTGAGAGGAGTAAAGTGGGAGAATTGGATTGTTCGTGATTTGAGGAACGTGAAATATACAGCGAATGATTGAGAAACATTATCTCAGGATATGGATGTATGGAGAGATCGTGTCCGCGCGCTCATAAACCTTCGTGTTCAATTGTGCCAGAGAGTTAGTTATGCGTTCTTGCCGACTACGCTAAAATTTGTTAAAACACTGTCTTTTAGTCTACATACCTGTATGTCTATACCAGTACATAATCAAGAGGGTCAACGGATCTCCTTGCGAGAGTTATTCACTCAAATTTATGTATGTATGTTTAATTTACCTATAGATGTCAGCGAGTGACAGATGGCTAACTCATCGCCTCAAAGGGGCATCTAGTAGGAAACTAAGTTATTACTTGGATAGGAACTACCGGTTATATTTTGCTTAGAAGTCTTAAAGCCCTCAGACAAGGGACCACAACTTAAATTCCCTCGCGGGGACTTTCTTTTGGATTTTTACATCCTAAAAAAATCACTGTACCCTGCCGAGTTTGAACCCAGGACCAGAGCAAGTAAGGAACTTAACCCCTAGACCACTGATGCCGATTGTCTAGATAACACACTATATTAATTACTGGAGATTATTACTATTATAGTGTTTGGTCTGTGAAGATCTGTATTCCGTCTTCCCTTAGACACGCCTGGCTTATCGAGCGTTCGTTCAGTGTCACACAACCGATGTGATGAACGGACGGACACTCTAAAATCAATGCGAGGTGCTTTCTATTCACACGTCACTGAATACTACAACATCTGGATTCTTAAACCTATCTGAGGAACCAAATGGTCTGAAATATATATATATTTTTTTTATTTTTTTTTTATTTTTATACTTTATTGTTTAGTTTAAAAGTATAATTTGGTGTGTTAGGAAATCGTTTCAGGTTATGTAGGGCCTATATGACTTTGAAAGTTCATTTTTTTTAATTTAAATAAAGAAATAAGAGTTTTCAGTTACATGCATGTTAATATTCTATTGAGGTATTCAATACTATATACATAATTTTATATCACAAAACAGATTAAAAATTGATATAAATTTTAATATAGAATTTACGATTTCATAATTTTTATGACCTACATTTTTTAGGAACATCCTTAAAAAATAAAGATTCTGCAAGAAATTTGGAATATGTTTTGGTTAGTCCCTAATTAAAATTCTATGTTTTCTCAAAGCTTAATCTTATAATTATTTAATAAGATATTCACTTATTTGTTTAAGAAATATTATTACAAAATTAATTTTGAAATATCCTAATTTTGATACAAATTATTAAATTAAGAAAAATCTGAGCTTCTGATTTATCAACAGATTTGTTAAAGAATTTTGAACTTATATTTAAAATTACTTTGATCACTTTGTCCTTGAGGCAATCCTCTATTGAGGAAAGTTGTATATAATCAAAAATATTACCTATATCTAATCCCCATAAAGATAATGTATCGTACTGTTTTTCAGTTTTCTCCAATCTGCTGTCTGTTCGTCGCTCTTTGTCCAAAACGTTTCCTAAGTACTTTCTTCTCAAATACTTGTATTCTTCTCTCTTAAAGTAAGATACTGTATGACGAATCCATACACTATAAATGGAAGAATAACAGTTTAAAATCTCAGTAGTGTATAGAAGAAGTTCTGGTAATGTGGACCCCTATTTTGAATTTGTCGTTTTTCTTCTTTTAATTAAGGCAGTTGAATTTTGTTTAATTGCAGTAATTATCATTAGTGTTATAACTATGAAATTGTATTGTTATTTAATTCATATATGGAAATATCTTCTTAATTTAGAAACTTTTTTACATTACAATAAAGGTCCACTTTAACCTCCATATTCGGGTAAAGTGGACCACAGAGACCACTTTAGTTTTTTTACTATTTTTAAGTTTATTTACTCTATTAATGTATACACACAGTCACAGATTAATCTCAAAGTATTTATGACTGATAGTAATTAAAAAGCGTTGGTATTTGATTATCGAAAAATTATTGTTGATTATAACATTCACAAGTCATTCAACTGCAGAAAGTGACGATCTTTGGATTTAGTAAAATTACAAGGATATTAAATAAAATGAATTAAGTCTCCGGTTTTTATAGATAGCATCCTCATTGATGAAATAAAAGTATTCGTGTAAAATAAACCCAGGTCCACTGTAACCGCCTTGTGGAGGGTCCACATTAACCGAATTATTTTATGTTTAAATTATATTATACAGTCGCCATGTATATAATATCAAGACAAACCCATCAGTATATTAAAACAGCATCTATATAATATAATATATTTAGGAGTTTTTTTCAACTTTTTAATATTCAATAGCAGATGTTAAGAATTAATTCTTAGCTTGAAAAAGTTTTAAAATGGTCGTTTTCATAAATATCCCAAATAAATCCTTCTTCGCACTGACAATAAAAAAACTGGCCTTGAACACCTCAGAGTTGTTGATGGGAAGAAGTTAAAATATATTCCGTTCTAGAGCAGCACCAATTAAAGAAGATATTAACAGGGCCCTCTCAAACCGAAAGATCCACATTACCTGAACTTCCTCTAATAGTATGCATTACCAAGGATGAGCCCATCTGTAATTTCTTTCTGCATCTCACTCCAGTTTGTAATTATTGTTTATAGGTATTTGAAAACTCTCCCTCCTTCAAAATTTCCCTGATTTGTTGTTAAATATCCATTCTATTTAATAATGAATTTCTATGTGCGACCACATATTAAGTTTTATTGATATTTAATTCTAGGCCTATTTTCGTAGTGTTATTTAAATTAATTTTATATATTAAATTAATGAAATGAGGAGAAACTCTCAGAACATCTAATAAAAATGTCAGGAAAACGGATACTCAAAATAATACTAATACACCCACAGGATTATGAAGTATAGATGGGCCTTAGATGCGATGCCGATGCAAAGAAAAATAGTTCTCTTGAATACGGAAATGGATGAGGATGATGATTACAGAAATTATTACAAATGTTAAACATTATAAAATACATCAATCAGTTAAACAATTCAGTAAAAAATCAAATAACCTAATTTTATAGAATACTAACAATTTGATTAATTAATTATTTTATTACTATTATAAAAAAAATCAGTCAACCAGGAATTAAATCTGAAGAGAAAAATATATGCCTAAATAGTTGATTCTGTACATCAGTGCTTTAACGATTTAAGCTATTAGGCATCAATCGTTAAAGCACTGGTGTACAGAACCAGAGATATTGGGTTAAAATCCCGATTTAGACATATATTTTTGTCTTCAAATTAAATTTGTTATTGAGTGAGAAGTGATAAATTTAATATTAATATCGAACAACCAGAAATGTATCTCATTATTTCAGTAGTATTTAATTATCTATAAATGTTTTATACTTTTTAAAGCTATTAACCCTGGCTTTGCTGAATGGGGTTTTCAATGATCCCATTACATAATTACAGGTAATCGGAAGGAAAAAAAGACCAAAATGTGTCATTCTTAAATTATTTATGGAGAACTAAGAATAAATAAAAAAATCTCCCCAGCTGGCTGGTGCGTAGGATTCCGATGTAATTTCTTTAAATAAACGCAGCAGACGTTTATATAAAATTTCAAATCCACTTTGTTAATTTCATTATTAATCGCGTATTCTTCAAAAACGGTTTCCTGCTAATAAAATATCTTGCTTCACAATTTATCACTCAGTCTTTATACTGGCTGACGATTTCACTTAGATAATCATCATCATCGTCATCTTCATGGTAGGCCGTCGGCCTATTCCGCTCTCAGAATTCATCTCCCTCTCATCTTCTAGGAGGTCCCACATCTCTATAGCCTTGAGGTTGGTACAACAGTGCTTGTTTTGTTAGCCTAGAAGAGTCCATTCTTAAAATATGTTCATGCAATTTATGTTTATAGTTTTGTATTTTTTCATTTATATTAAAAACTTTGAGTTATTTCCTAATTGTTTCACTAGGAATGTGGTCCCTTAGGGTAGGCCTATATCCTGCAACATATCTGAGGAACGTCATCTCTGATGTTGCTAGTAACCTTCTGTCTGATCTATTCATGGCCAAACTCTCTGATCCATATGTCACAATGAAACTGCCATTACCTTATAAAACTTTAGAATTGTTTCTTTTGTTGTTTTTGTTTGTAGTGTTCTTTTAGTCCCACACATATTTTGAAATTTATATTTTTTTTATGTAGCCTGTATCATTTTCCCAGTTATAAGATATGTGACATCCTAAATATTTAAAACTCTTAGATCGCTTCCTTAATATCGGACACAACTTCCACTGGCTGGGGTCCGATCTCGCTTCCTCTTATAGGCCTACATATGACGATTAAAACCATCAGATTGCCAGTTTAGACTTTTCTCAAGAACCGAAATTTGAGGAATGGAGGATTAGATGCACGTGGAAATTTATCCGCGGAATTTCCAATTCCTGAGTCAGCAGTTCAGGAAGCCTTCTCCATCGTACGACGTGAGATTCCGACTCTCGTCGCAGGACTTTTAAAAATCAGCCCAACTATGTGTTTTAATATATTAAAATAATACAAGATGGAAGTCATATTTTCAAAGGCTTAAGACATTATAAAAGCCGATATGTCAATTTAAATTAAGTTTACAAACACCTACTGTGGGGCTGTACGTTGTTAAATCGGCGAAGGTTAATTCTTAAAAGTTATATAACTAAAGCTATGGGTCACTGACTGATCTAGAATCCTGACGTAATGCACAGTTACACCAGACGTTTTATTAATTTCACTAAAAGTATAGACATTGACACTTTTTAATTAGAATATACAAACCAATACAGTAGGTAATCAATTGGTTTGGCGTTTACTTGATGAAAATCCATTTTTACGTTAATTAAATAAAAATAAAACTTAAAGTATTATATGATTTTCATATTTATTAAAAGACAATCGTAACAACTGTTTCAGTACTATGTACCTTCTTCAGACGAATTTTATCGAGATTACAAATTAATGTGGTATCTAATATACAAAAATGAATGTTTGTTTGTTTGTTTGTTCGTACGTTCGTACTTTATACGCGGCCATTCCGTTGATCGGATTGTGATGGGGCTTTTTTCAAAATGTTCACGAGATTCCCGGGATGAACATCACCCTTAAAAATCACTCTTTGTGGCGGAAAATGTGAATCTGTTTGGACGCTTAAATGACTTATGCTGCCTAAACCATAGTGAATAAACAAAATTAATGTACCCAGAATTGAATATCTCAAAACGTTCTACAAAAACGTCCGCAGCAGCATATGTTTATCTCTTACGGATAACTCACAATAACAATTTTTGTCTTTCATTGATGCCAAGAAGATCGAGACAAGTGCATAGATTCCTGTGCAAGCATAGCAGCACATGGCGGATATTCTTTTACGGATAACTCACAATAACGAATTTCCTCTTTTAGCTCATTTATGCCAAGAAGATCGAGATAAGTAGATTCCTGGGCAACACCGCGTAACCAGCACAGGGAATCTTAAAATAATTACAATATAACTTACATTTATAATTATTTTTCATTTTACATATTGAACTAATCATAAGAAGTACATTAATTTTCGCCTTTCAGGTCATTTGTGCCAAGAAGATCGAGATGAGTAGATTCCCGGACAACGCCGGATAAACAGCACGGGGTATCTAAAAATAATTACGATATTTACTTATTTAACTAAACATAAAACATTAATTTTCGTATTTCAGCTCATTTATGTCAAGAAGATCGGGATAAGTAGATTCCCGGGCAACGCCGAGTAATCAGCACGGGGTATCTAAAAAATATAAAATTATAGTTATTTTCCTTTTGACTTATTCAACTAAACATAAACGCACATTAATTTTCATTTATTTAGGTATAGCAGCGTATGCCGGGTTCTAGCTAGTTACATATATAATAATAACAAAATCAATTTGTAATCTTGACAAAATTCGTCTGAAGAACGTACAAAGTACTGAAACAGAATTAGTATTTTAATAAATATGAAAATCATATAAAACTATAAGTTTTATTTTTAGCTATTTAATTAACATAAAACAGTAAACTTTGTAAAATTGTGTATATATTACATTTTAGTATGGAAGAGGAAATGGTCGTTACCTCTGTGATTAAAACACTTGGCTGTGAGGCCAGTACCAGGCTGGTAGGCCAAGGACCGCTTAGCCTTGACGCCCCATTCAGTTTTTTTATAAAAAAAGAAAATAAACGTGTAATGTAAATGTGTATAATATCCAGCATGTATTATTGCAGTTCTTAATAAAGCATCCTAGTTGATGAACCCATTAAAAGAACATGCAAGTGTGAAATGTGGATTGTTAAAAACAAATTACAAAGCTTAAAGTACATACGCTATTAAATGACACAATAACAGTGACATTTAAAATAGCCTATTGTCAATTCCTAAATTAACATTATAAAATAAATAATATGTCTAAAAACTACACTATTTTATGTTAAATAGTTTTTGGATAACGTCCTAATATTACACTAAACTGGTATACTGACATATAGTGCTACATATATGGTATATATATATATGGTATGATAAGAAAAATAAATGCCTGGACGGGATTCGAACCCGAAATGTTAAACATTTAATTATAACATATATATATATATATGTTAAATATTAATAAAATCCTTAAATAGGCCCACTTTCGTTTGAATTACATATTGATGATAATGTAATATGCATTACTTGCGAATGTTCAAGGCGCTGCATAGAGCAAGTATTGGTGCTGGATCAATACTCAAGCCTATAGGAGGCATAGGCCTCGAGTAAGATGTCCTTGGCCAGACAGTGAGATCCATATTGAACTGGAAGTTAGAGAACTCATATAAACGTTGATATTTCTCCCCCATTACTTAACTTCATAATTTAAATTTTCGAAATGCACTTAATATTATTCATCACCAGTTAATTTCATTACATAATATTGCATAATTACTGTTCAAACTATTTACAATTCAATGGTATTCCTATTAAATACTTCTTTTTACTTCAAAATGTTATATAGTAGAGGAACTTCGGGTAATTTTGAATTTGTTGTTTTTATTCTTTAATTAAGGGATTTGCATTTTGTTTAATTACAGTGATTATCATTCGAATAGAATAGATTTATTTAGCCTGGTGGAGTTAAGGTCATGTGACCTTCTCTTCCACTCACCAGGACAAACATATGTTACATACAAATACAAAAAATTACAATAATAGTCATACTAAACAATTAATTATCTTTTTTTTTATTATTGATTTCGTACATCTCAATGATGGATAAATCATATTTGAAGAGAAAAATTATACGCTCAGACCGGGACTTGAACCCGGGACCCTTGGTTCTCTAGACCAAGTGCTCTACCAGCCGTACTGGCTGTAATGTATAATTCCCAAATATGTCTTCTTAATAAAGGAGCCGCCATTTGCAAGATAGAAGCATGGCTTCACAGCATTTGGTGGATGGGAATTACAATGTATATAGAGAAAGATTTGCGTTTAGATCGGCACTTGTTCAGGTAGCTCAGTTGGTAGAGCACTTGGTCTAGAGAACCAAGGGTCCCGGGTTCAAGTCCCGGTCTGAGCGTATAATTTTTCTCTTCAAATATAAATTAATTATCTGTCAAATTGAATAATAATGAAAATAATGTCTAATAATACAATTAAAATTAAAGTAATGATAGAATAATACAGAAAGGAATAACAGTTCGAATCTACTATACATAAAAAGAAGAGAAAAAAAAATACAAAGAAAGTAATAAACTACAATGAATTAATCTATCGCTTATTATACAAGGTATTAGGTAAATATATTAACAAATCTTAAAACTATTTGTTGTAACTATGAAATAGCATTGTTAATTTATACAAATATGGAAACATCTTCATAATTTATAAACTTCTTACATTCCAACAAATCTCCACATTAACCTTCATATTTAGATAAAGTGGACCCCAGAATACATTAGCTTTTAGTATATTTTTAAGTTTATTTACTCCATTAATTTATAGAGACAGTCACAGATTAATCAGAGAATATTCATGACTGATCATAATTAAAAAAGCGTTGATATGTATTTAATGTTTTGAAAAATTATTGTTGATTATAACATTCACACGTCATTCAACTGCAGAAAGCGCCGGTCTTTGGGTTTGGTAAAATTACAAGGATATTAAATAAAATTAATTAAGTGAATGGTTTTTCCAGATAGCATCCACATTGATAAAATATACGTACTCGTGTAAAGTAGACCCAGGTCCTCGTGGAGGGTCCACATTAACCGAATTCCTCTGTCATGTTTAATTATTTTTCACAGCCACCATGTCACATAATATCAAACCAAACCCGTCAGTATATTAAAACAGCATCTACATAATATAATATATTTAGTTGTTTTTTAACAGTTTTTTTCAATAGCAGAAATTAAGAATTGATTCTTAGCTTGAAAAACTTTTAAAGTGGTCAATTTCATAAATATCACAAATAAACCCTTCTTCGCACAAAGAATAAAAGGTACTGGCCTTGAACCCGTCGAATTTGATATGGGGAAGAAGTTAAAATATTTTCTGTTCGAGGGCAGCACCAATTAAAGAAGATTTTAACAGAGTTCACTCAAACAGAACGGTCCATATTACCCGAATTTCCCTATATATATATATATATATATATATATATATATAATTATTAACTAAGTAGCCTAATTCACCATCACTATCGAATCCGGAGCTTCATGGCCGTGCGGACATAATTTCTCCATACATTCCTATCCAAAATGAAAGTTTTCCAAACATTTCTTGTACAATTCATCTCCCTTGTTAATGCTATACTACCACTTCATTCTAGTATATCTACTGGGCGCTTTTCGTCTCGCTTTCCTACTAACTTCCTTATTCGTGCCGCATGTCCTATTATGATCTACGAGACTTAATTATTCATATTCTGCTCAATTCCCCACAAATATCATGTAGTACACTTTAACGTTGGTTTTCCCATTCATATGTCTGTTCTTCACTCTATGTCCAAATATTTTCGTAATCACTGTTATTCTGAAATAGTCGTAAACTTTTCTCCTCTCTTAAAGTTAAAAGACCGTGGCATCCATTAGTATAATTGGAAGACTTAACATTTTTATTCATATTAATGTAATTTTTTGAGAGCTTTTGGATGATTAGTCTCTTTAGTACATGTTTCCAGATTTCAGCCGTGTTTAATTTCTTACTGCGTATTATTCCTCTCTCTAATATTATTGTTCCTGGACTTTAAATTCTGCCACTCCTTCAATATTAAACGCTTTGTTGTTAAGTGTCCAATTCCATTTAATAATGTATTTCTATGTGTAACTACCGGGGCTAATGTATTTTACAGGAACCCGGGGTTCTACCTATTAAGGAGGACCAAAATGGATCGCTCACCGCCAACACTTAAGTGATGGCCGCAGAGCTTTCCATCTATCTATCTATCTATGTGTAACTACATATTCAGTTTTATATATATATATATATATAATATATATATATATATAATATAATATATATAAAAACCGGACCGGCCTTACGGAGTTTCACCCGGCACGCAGTGCTGTCTCTTCCTCCCGCAATTCACCCTGCCTGCCACCCGTCCTTGAACTGTTTCTTACCTTATAGAAAATGCTGGAAATGTTGTCCTCCCGCAGTTAAACAGGCATTATACCGAGTAAACACATTTAGATTGACACACTGTAGTTCGGGCACTGTCAAGTTTCTGATTTCATTTCTTATGTTGTTCTTCAGTTCTTCCAATGTGTGCGGATTTGTTTTGAACACTTTGTCTTTCAGGCTACCTCACAAATAAAAATCACACACTGTTAGATCTGGGGAGCGAGTGTTTCTTATTTTGTACTGAACCAGTGGTCTCAAATTTAGTCACAAGATCGTGGATTGTCGACCTGGAAGGAGGTAATTGTTCAGGGAAGTTCCGAATAAATTCCTCGCGAACGCGACGAGCTGATTCGTATTTATAATAACATTTAAACACATAAATGCGCTGCTCTAATGTCAGCTGACGTCTCATCTTGTCAAACGATAGTAAACTGACTAGTTCAAGGACGAGCGGCTGGCAGAGTGAAATGCGGACGAGGAGAGAGCGCTGCCTGACGGGCGAAACCCCGTGAGGCCGGTCCGGGTTTATATTGGAAGCCCGTTATATATCCTAAATATTTACTGATATCCCCAGTTTATGAGTGTTATTTAATGAATTGTGTATGTTGGCTTATATTATTTCCTCAATCTCGCCAAATAATACTACTTCTTTAGTATATACAATTATAAAACAGTCATATTGGAGACTGCATGAATTACATTTCCTCCATCTTAAAAAAATAAAAGCATTTGGACGGGTTCGAACACACAACTTCATGAATACTGTTCCACAACGTTATCATCAAGTATCGCCTAGATTTACGTTGGAAATACACCGATACTGCACATTAATGTTGACATATATATGGTATGGCACACTCTCTGCCAAGACAGGTAATTGTTCCAGTTCAATATACGCCGTTCTTACAACAAAAGTGACAATAATAACAATAAAAGATAGAAAATATCATTGAGAACTCATGTTTATCATCATCATCAACAACAAGGATTAAGCCCAATGGCCTATTCCGATCTCATTATAGGTCGAATTGGTCCTTCCAACTCTTCAATGGTCTTCCCAACATTCTTCTACCTTTTGGTTTATAATTATACATACTCAAGTTTATAGGAACATATTATTTCGTTGCATAGTACGATACCTATTCATAATCGAAATGTTTCTACAGCAGGCTATTTATTGCATTCAACCAATGGTTTACTTATAAGCATCCTGTAGTTTGAAGAAGTTTAAAAAATACAGCAACTTTTCAACATACAGTAAGTTGGCTCTACACTGTGATGAATTCAAATCTCTTGAGATTTTACTTGTTGTGATGCGGATTTCATTTCGTTTCTTGTTCCATTAGAGAAGCGAGGTGTTGAAATCCATTCCTAATTTTGAAACAGTCGCCTTGTGGAGTGCATGAGGCAACATTTTTCATTCAGCACTTGACTACAGCGTATAACGTATTCTGGAATAGAGACTGACGTGGGGATCAGGATCACGCGAGAAGCGAAAATGTGAGTCTTTGGGGTGGCAAAACATGGAAATGAAAACGACATTTGTTTACTCAAGTTGACAGGAAATATCAAACAGTAATTCTTTGAAGAATTATCCTTATTACAGAAACAATATCCGTTGATCGATGGTTTGTTCTTAGTGAAGTAGGATATCCTCTGGAACAATTCTGTTACCTTCTAGACTTCATCTCCAACGAGTGAACTATTTTAGACGTGACATTTGAAATTTAAATGATTTCACTACTTTGTACATAATATTGTCTACATCTATGTTTTATTCATGGCCTACTGCTGAATATATTCATCTGTTTTCAGTCTTAGTAATTGTTTAAAATTGCTGTCTTCACCTATAACTGATAACGTTTAAACAAATGAACAAGGAAGAGGCCGTATGTGGTTCGCGTGCGTCAATTAAGATAATATCCTAATAATAACTGATTCACTGGCACTATTGAAACAATAGGTTTATGGTCGCGCGGATATGAGCTCTCTATACATCCCTATCCTATCCCAATGTCTTCCAATCATCCCCTGTATATCCTACCTTAAATCATGGTTAATATTATTCTACCATCTCTGATATACCTATTGGGCGCTAATCCTCTGGTTTGCCTATAAGGTATTTCCATGACTCTCTTTCATTCCACATTCATCGCCCACAGATCCTGCCCATCGCAGTTTAAGATACTTAACTGTTCTTATTTTAATCTGGTTTCCCATAAAGATCATGCAGCTGTTATGTAGTTTTCTCCATTCGCCTGTTTTATTCATGTCTCTTTGATGCAAAAAGTTTTCTAATAATTTTGTCCTCAAATACTCTTTTGTCCTCTCTTGAAGTAAGAGTCTATGTTACCATCCATTTAATATAATTGGGTGAATAACATATTTATATACTTTGGTTTAATGTTTTTATTCAGAAATTGGAACGGCAAGATATATAATACATAAAAGCATGCATTTCTAGTATATTATTATTATTGTTATTATTTATTATTATTATTATTATTATTATTATTATTATTATTATTATTATTATTATTAATAGTATTACTCTATCTTCCAACAAGAAATGCATTTTCCTTTGCTTTTGTCGTCTTGGTTTATTTCAGTCCGGCTTAAAATCTTTAGGCTTTTTAGTTTTGTTATGTTTTTTGTGACGTGCAGGGGGCTGATCTGATTTATCAACCACAAACACCAGGTGATTTTTTGTCAAGGATTTCTTTCTCTAGCCTTTATCAAACCAATGAACTGCAAGACAGCACTATCTGTAAACTAGATAAGGGGCCCTCACAGTGTACTATCAGCCGGGCGTACTGAACCCTGGTTTTTTAACGAGGTTGTTACTCCTACCTCTCACCCTTTTCTAACCTGGCTTGGGACAGGCTTCGGCGAGTTTAAAAATTATTATTATTATTATTATTATTATTATTATTATTATTATTAATTATTATTATTATTATTATTTATGCTGGCAGAGTTCAGGTCACAAGGTTCTCTCTGCCACGCATTTAACATATATATCATATTCCGTATACAAATACATATTCAAGTGATTGATATACATAGTTACATTAAACAATAAAGCATCTAAAGAGTAAGATAATTACAAATATACAGAGAATCCTTCTATTAATATGTTCAACATACTGTTACTAATAATAATAATAATAATAATAATAATAATAATAATAATTATAATAATAATAGATAGATAGATAGATAGATCATCGGTTGATTAATGTCTTTGAGATCGTCCGATTCCTAATAGCCAGTTTTGTCGGTCCATACAATCTCCTGATTGTAGATGTTTCTCCTTCATATATAAACAAATTCCCTGACTCCAGGAGGTTTTAAGTCTTCCCCTGCTTCGTCTTCCCTCAGGTTTCCATTCCAAAACCGATTTTGGTAGTCGATCCTCTTCCATTCGCTGGACATGTCCGTACCATCTTAATTGCCGAGTTTTAATATAATACAAAATAGTGTCTTGAATCTTCATTTTCTCCCTTATAACTGAGTTCCTATTTTTTTCTCTTCATGAAATTCTTGCTGCCCTTCGTATTGTGGCGTGTAGAAGAACCCACGCTCTGCTAATATCATTTGTGGCGAGTATATAAAACCACGCTCTGATTTAACTATTTGTCGCGTATTATTATTCCCCACTCTCTGCTTAACTCTTTGTACGTAGAGAGAGAGAGAGATATAGATACGATGCTACCCATGAATAAACCACGCATCTAATACCATTTATGGCTGCTACCATCCGGGATCGCTGGGTTATGGTAATGCTGTATTTTAGCAAAGTGCTCCAGATATCTAATGAAGTTAATTACAAGAAAACAGCCTGCCTCGGGCCCATAGAAGGCGGCTAACCATTCATCTTTCTTTCCTAATTGAACATGCATACAAATATAAACACTGACTATAACTTGCATGGACTGAACTAACTTCGTTATAGGATAGAGAATGATAGTAACTCTTAAATGAGAACAAAGGGCGTAACAGATAAGCTTTTAATAAGAAAATAAGTGTGGATTATATAAAAAACAAAATAATGAATACATAACAGAAATTGATCTCTGATCAGTCGATCAGTCACAAACAGTAACCAAAATATAATAGAACAATAACGTACCATTTAAACTATCACACGCATACATGTCTAAGTCCTATTGGAAATCCTTCTTCCATGTTTGCTTAGACGAAATCAAATCTAACCGTTCCTCGGTTACAATCCACCTGCTCATCTTCTGAATCACCATGTTAACCTCGCCAGTTCATGGTGCATTTGAGTTGGATTCACACACTGAATCCCCTTTCTAAAGAACCAAACGCCACTTAGTGAGCCGATCGAATGATGAAGTCCGTTGAGATAACCGAGCATTTATCAGGTTCGCGAGTGGAAGGGATGTGCGCAGTAGAGATGCGCGAGGAATAGGGTGAAAAGGGAAGGGGTAACCACACGGAACACAGGAACATTGGCAGGCTTCACAAATGTTCTTCAGTAGGGAGGAGAACACAGATGTATAACTGAACCGAAAAAAGGCACTTTCGGTTCAATAGCTCTCCCTACACCCTCCGGGTAACAGAAAAGAGTCCATAGGCTTGACAGTAATGTCCAAAGAAGCAATCCCACGTTGGGAGGGGAACATAAACACTATTGGATTCCAGCGGTAACTTCAAAGCAAATCTTCCATCGTCCCCAATATCACGATCACCACACCTGCTTTCATGTAGACTATTCCAGCGCTGAAAAATATACTCCAATTTGCTTCAGCCGCCATAGCACAACATTGCGGTGTTCCAGGTGAAGACTCGGGTGACGATAATCATCGGATTGCCGGATCGCAATCCCGTTCCACCGCTTTCCAGGAATCCATAGTTCCAAAGCCACTATGTCGGTCAGCTGGGCACTCGGGGGTCGGCCGGATCCTCCAAGCGCTCGACTGCCGAACACTCCAGGCATACAGACTGTAGAACTGCCAATGTTTAAGGAAAGGTAACTGAAACAAAGAACAGGCGCAAACAGGAAAGCAGAACCATAGATATGCTAATTTAACATGTGTCATTATACAAAGTATTTAGCTTTAACATTCAGCTCTTTTCATTTATAACAAACATGCTTGAATTTACTCGATATCATTACATATTTTGACCTGCCTAAGATGTTATTTTACAATGTGGTCATGGACGCCGACTAACTTCTACTTACTCCTTTCTAGAATTTAGTTTGCGTCACATTAGTAAGACCTGAACCACCTATACAGAAACTCATTCTAGTAACTCAAACATCGAAAAGAATGACACCATCAGCCCAAATACTTATATTCATCAGTATTATATTCTACTATCCTAAACGAGCATATATACATATATAAGTAAACTACGTAAACTAAGATTGACATTCTCTAGACAGATGCCCATACCGCTGACATTTCCAACATTGAGGATTCTTTATTAATATTTGTTCAGGCTGGGAGAGAGAATTCATATGATCTTTAAGCCGCTGACGTAATATGTTTACATCACCTTCAGCCTCTATACCTAGCAGGTTTAATTCATGAACAAGCTTGTCTTTGGATATAATATCTACCCAGCTAGGCATGTTTACTAAGTATAATAAACACAAGATGTAAACAACTATAGGCAAACGTAGTATTACATACATAAATCAGTCTCTGTTCTGGTATAAAGAAAGATGAGTTGATGTTTACGTAACATAAAACAAACACGTAAACTAATGCTTAATAACTTCAACTTAAATACAGCATATCTTTCAATATGAAAAACACAAAGCGAATGCCTTGCTACCATTTTGGACGCAATTAAACCCAAAAAACCAAACCCTTAACCACGCTCTGCTACCATTTGTGGCGTGTAGAAGAACCCACGCTCTGCTAATATCATTTGTGGCGAGTATATAAAACCACGCTCTGATTTAACTATTTGTCGCGTATTATTATTCCCCACTCTCTGCTTAACTCTTTGTACGTAGAGAGAGAGAGAGATATAGATACGATGCTACCCATGAATAAACCACGCATCTAATACCATTTATAGCTGCTACCATCCGGGATCGCTGGGTTATGGTAATGCTGTATTTTAGCAAGGTGCTCCAGATATCTAATGAAGTTAATTACAAGAAAACAGCCTGCCTCGGGCCCATAGAAGGCGGCTAACCATTCATCTTTCTTTCCTAATTGAACATGCATATAAATATAAATACTGACTATAACTTGCATGGACTGAACTAACTTCGTTATAGGATAGAGAATGATAATAACTCTTAAATGATAACAAAGGGCGTAAAAGATAAGCTTTAATAAGAAAATAAGTGTGGATTATATAAAAAACAAAATAATGAATACATAACAGAAATTGATCTCTGATCAGTCGATCAGTCACAAACAGTAACCAAAATATAATAGAACAATAACGTACCATTTAAACTATCACACGCATACATGTCTAAGTCCTATTGGAAATCCTTCTTCCATGTTTGCTTAGACGAAATCAAATCTAACCGTTCCTCGGTTACAATCCACCTGCTCATCTTCTGAATCACCATGTTAACCTCGCCAGTTCATGGTGCATTTGAGTTGGATTCACACACTGAATCCCCTTTCTAAAGAACCAAACGCCACTTAGTGAGCCGATCGAATGATGAAGTCCGTTGAGATAACCGAGCATTTATCAGGTTCGCGAGTGGAAGGGATGTGCGCAGTAGAGATGCGCGAGGAATAGGGTGAAAAGGGAAGGGGTAACCACACGGAACACAGGAACATTGGCAGGCTTCACAAATGTTCTTCAGTAGGGAGGAGAACACAGATGTATAACTGAACCGAAAAAAGGCACTTTCGGTTCAGTATAAAGTCCATTTCCGACAATAATAATAATAATAATAATAATAATAATAATAATAATAATAATAATAATAATAATAATAATGACTGAAATGACAATAATAAAGGTAGTAACAATAATGGTGATAATAAAAATTATTTTTATTATTTAATTATACAGGAACCGCGAGTATGCGCACATTGCATAAATAAGCGCAAAAATAAAAGTTAAACCAATGTTAAATCAAATATAAATGTAAATTTTGTTAAATGATCCAAACTTCCAGCAGTTCCTTACATCCTGTAATAGGGATTTCCAGATGCGGGAATTTAAGATGATATATGAAATGGATTTTTAATGTTTGCACAACTGTAGGCAGAGAAAGGTGTGTATACATTGAAAACTGCATATAAATATGATATGGAATAATTACATGTCTTATGTTAAGATATGACCAACAATGTAGAACAGATTTTGTTTAAGCAATGTCTTGTTCTAACATGTTCTATGGATCATGAAATTTGGTGACATGCTAAATAGCCCGCAGCACATCTTGTTCATGGCTACCGGCGATGCACGCGTTACCACACTATCCTCCTAGGCCATTCTCATATTACGGCAAGGACATGTCCAATACCGGAATAACTTCAATAAGTGCTGGTATGGAGTCATAGATTGAAGTTAACTGTCATTATTCTGTAGGTTACGATCTTTCCAATTTTTATTTTTTGCAATTAAAAGTTTATTTTTCAAAAGAAGAAATATCCAGAAAAACGAAAAACACCCTACTATTTTACATTGGTTGAGAACTTTTTCTAGAACAACATTTGAATAAATCGTGCATAGAACATGTTTTAAAGTATATGTTTTAGCACTGGTACAGATAAGAATATAATACAGGGTTTCGACTAACTGATGGTGGGAGGTAGCTGTGTATTGCGTGTGATGAATTCAGTTATTTTTAATTAACTTAGTAGGAAAAAATCCGAATATCGAGGCAGACTGATGTTTAGCGTGCTTGCCTCTGTTTGGAAGTTCGCGGATTTTTGTCCAGCGGGATCATTGGATTTTTTTCAGGGCGTAGTACGCAAGGGATGTAAAATATACGTTATTAGTGCCGGTATATTAAAGAAGTGTAAAATAACTTTAACCACATGAGAAAAGGTCTCTGAGAAACATGCTTCGAACCTTTCATCCCATGTACTACTTGAAATAATAACATGGTTATTATACAGTGGCCTAAAATACAACTAAAATGTTATTAATGCTGGATTCTGAATAGAATTAAAAAGTTTCAATATGTAAACCATTGACGGCACCAGAGATATGTAATGAAATTCAGTTTCATTCTGACAAGAACATCTGGAATAACAGTTAAGCTTTATTTTTTTAGAATTAATTTTCGTACAAAGTAGTGACAACCGAATAAGCAACTGCAATTACAGAATATAACATAGTAGTAATAGGACTTTATTAGACTAAAAGTAAGATATATACAATGTTATTCACAAATATGGGTCGCACGGGCAGTAAGCCGTACGTGCCGTTACAATAAAGTAATGTTTGGTAATAGTATAAAGAAAAACAAAAAAATATTATAATTACATAAAGAAAACACAATAATATTACAGTTACATAATAATACAATAACATTATACATTAATTAAGTTATGTAGAATTATTAAGAATTAATGGTATTGCATTTTGATAATATGTAGCCGTCGAGAAGAGCGGACGTGTTTTTGTTAGAGTGGTTGAAGTGTGCAGGGGACAAAGCATTATGGAAGAAGTTAGAAAGCTGATTGAAACATTGTCAACTGAAGTGAAAGAGGGGTTTGAAAAGTGCAACGTGGGTGAAAAAATTCGTGATATTGAGACGAACATGCATCGGATGGAGGACAGATTGAAATGGCTGGAATCTAAATTAGACTATCTCGAAAACCAGAGTCGCCGTAATAATATTGTGATATATGGTGTGCATGAAGAGGACAGAGAAAGCTGGGAAGAAACTGAACTTATAGTTAAAAGAGTAGTGTCGCAAATCGGAATTGATTTGGTGGACAGTGATATTGAAAGAGCGCACAGAGTAGGTCGTTGGAACAGTGGAAAGAGACCGATTGTATGCAAATTATCACACTACAAAATAAAATGTTGGATCCTTAGAGACAGTAAATATCTTAAAGGGACCGGTATCAATATTGCCGAAGACTTTAGTGAGAAGGTGCGCCGCGAAAGAGACTTTCTTAAGCGATACATGCTCGAGGCGAGAAGGCAGGGCTGCCATGCAATCATACAACAGTATTTATTCATGAATGAGTGTTGTTCTTATTTTCCGCGTTTTGTCCAGACATTTACCCAAATTTATCCAATTTTCTTGATTTACCATTAACTCGTATCATGCCAATATTTCACAATTTTAATTTAGAAATATTTCCTGTAATAACTGACGCATCCAATTTTGTAAATCGTTACATTTTCCTAATATATGTAGGCCTATATTGTTTTCAAAGCTCCCGCACATTAGACATATTCGCATATCGTGATCGTCGCTAATTTTTAGAAATTTCCATGCCCTTGCCCTATACCAAGCAAGCCCTGATCTCTCTTTAAACCCTAGGTTGACGAAAGGAGAGACGGTTAGTACATATCATCATCATCATCATCACTCCAGGGATTAGGCAATTGCCCGTTCCGACTTCATATTGCATCAGCCAACGTCTTCTAGGTCTTCCAACGTCACGCCTTCCTCTTGCTTGATAATTTCTGGCTAACAATGGATATCTCTCCTTACTCATTCCATCCATGTGATCAATCCATTTCTGTCTGTAATTCGTGACTTTATCCAATAAAGGCTGTACTTTCAATATAGTTATATAGGCCTATAGTTATAGTATACCGTAGTTAATGAGTGTCGGCCGCGGTGTACTTGTGGTTATGCCCCTTGCCTCTGGTCACGAGGTCACAGGTTCAAACCTGGCCGGGGTCGATGGATTTTTTAGGAGGGAAAAATCCAAGGAGCAAGTCCTCCGGGAGGGACTTTTGAATTGTGGGTCCCGTGTCTGAAGATTTTTCAGGCTCGCAAGAGATCCTTAAGCCTGAATAAAAAGGCTTGAAAGCAAAATTTACCGACTTCAGCGTTCTAGTAATACGTTAGTTGCCTGCTAGATGTCTCATTGAGTCGGTGTTTTGACCACGTGTTATACATGACATCTATGAGCAAATAAGGTACCTAAATTAACATCGTAAAGTAGCTCCTAATAAAGGCGAGGCTATGGCTCAACAATGGGATACAGCATTATAGATAGATGGTTAATGAGAGAAGATAAAAAGAGAAAATACATATATAGGTTGTCTCATTATTTTGTTTTAGTTAATTCTTAAACTCTTAAACTTAATTTTTGACATGATTTCACAAAAAATATTCCAAGCGGAGTAAGATCTGAATTTCTTATTTGGCCATCGGATGGCCTTTGATATCAACAGAGACAGTAAATTCTTCCTCTAAAGGAAAAGGGTTTATTGTTTATCAGTAACAATGTTTCAGAGATTTCTCGGTTACACCAAAAGTACCATAGAATTAAATAACGCATGCGAACCCTCATATGAAAATTGAGAGTTTTCAATCTCTCTTTCAACCAATGACAGAACATGCTGAGTACTACACTGGTGCAACCCTGTTCGCTACCCTGTATTGTTCAACTTCTTTTAGTGTATGCAGATGATATGAAAGTATTTTAATCGTCAATTTTTCACAAAACCTATGAATCATCCTCAATACGCATGTAATAAATTAGAGTTTCAATTAATTTATTTATATAATATTTAAAAATAAGGTTATTTTGTTTTACTAAACTATCGCACAGTATGATATTACAATTTCCACATAAATATACAAACAGAATATAAACCAGTCTAAATGACAGGTAAATATGCCTCACTACAGTACATGAGTAGGTCTATAATATATTACCATTACACGTCATTGAACTGGAGCAACATTTCGCTATTAAAGCAATTGACCTGGTACCTCTGGAATCCCTGGGGGTCACTAGGATTCACCCTCGACACCTGGGGATCCAACCTGTAACTAATGTCCCCTGTCTCTATATAAATAACCACAACAAAGAAAAATAGTGTTATCTGTAGACCTGATAATACATATCAGTTAAGATTTTATATTTTAAATATAATGGTTATATTAATTACGATTGTATAAATTGGATGTTACTACACGCTTTATATTAGCTTGACCTGTATCTATCTATCTATATATCTATGTGACGGAATATTTCAACGCGAGTTTCACCCACTTAAAATCATTGGACCGACTTGAAACTTTGTATACTTGTAAAGGACCCGTGACAATACAATAATTGTATATTTTCTTTCTAAAATCCTGGCCAGATTCATCAGAAAATAAAAAAAAGTGTCTTTGTATCTATGTAACAAAATCTTTGAACACGATTTTCACCCACTTAGAAACATTGGATCGACTTGAAACTTTGTGTACTTGTAAAGGACCCGTGAAAATACAATAATTTCGTATTTTGTTCCTAAAATATTGACCAGAATCATCAGAAAATCAAAAAAATGAAAACTGGTATAATAGGTTGCGGACTTGTTGACTTTTTAGTCAATCGTTGTAAGAGCTCAGTTGGTAGAGCGGTGAACTGTGATGGTATACAATTTCAAAAAGAAAATAATTTTACCATCAAAAGCGTGGAGTGCTCTATATCAAATATTTGATAATAAACAGATATTGGTAAAAGTAAAGTATCTAAGAAGAAAATGTGAAAATCATAAAAAGCACCCCATGCTTTTGATGGTAAAATTATTTTCTTTTTGATGGTAACTCTAGTTTTACTCTATATGTGTTGGACATTATTTTTTTGTTGACCAATTTAATTTTATCGCAAGCGTGTTGGAAATTATTTAAAATTTTTTAGTTCGGTTTTCTAATAAAGCGTGTTGTTTTAGTTTTTTAGAACTATTATTTATTTTACTTACTTATACTCATGGCAGCTCCACCATAATTTCACAATGGTTGCAATTAAATGTTTGTTGTGCACTCACGCTATATACCCTGACCATTTCAAAATGCTTATTCTTTTCTGTCTTTTGCTTAGTTTAATAACTTATTTTGAGCATACTTTTACATGAACCACGTCTCTCCGGCAGCTGTTTATTCCAATAAAGTTAAATTGCGCTCTATTAAGTGTTTCCTTCACGTTAAATTCATTTTTGTTTATATGAATATCATACAGACATAAAAACACAGACTTGAATACCAATTTGTAAATTGTATTCAAAGCCTGTCAAACTTTGAGCTTCCATCTTTGAGCTTCCATTGTGTTGGGAAGTGAATATTTTTGTGTAAGATGGCCTCAGAGATAGAATATGAAAGCTTGGATTCTAAAAATGTATCTAGTTCATTGCCCTCGAAGATATTTTTATTAACGAATTCTATGAACATTTCAAGTATTACAGTTTCATTAATTGTTTCTGATTATAAAATACTGAATTACTACTACAGTAAAAACGAATTTTAACAAAAAATAAATTAAAGTGGACTTTGTAAGCACAAATTATTTAGGCCAAGAGTGAGGTGGGAGAATAGCATTAACCATGATTTGAGGAATGTAAATTAGAAAACATCTCAGGATAGGGAAAGGTGAAGAACTTACGTCTGTGTTGCCATGAACCTAAGGGTTCGATGGTTCCTGTGAGTTGGATGAATTTAGTAGCAAATTACATTTGTTTGTAGGCCTAATTTTAATCCATGACATGCTAGTTTATTAGGAACTCGTGTAATTTCGATTTTTTATACAAACACTTATGATAGCAAATGTGGAAATTATTAAGCTCTATAACGTTAAAAAGTTACACATATTTCTTACTTTCGTTTGTTATTTATAGATAATTTATACGTACAGTCACATCGCATATTGAATGTTTGGTTATATTCAGTAGGTTGTGTATTTGTAGTCATCAAAAATTAAAAAGATAACTGCAATTAAAAAGAATCGCAGGGAAAATGGTAGGCGGGCAGAGGTTTTGGGGTCAAATCCGCATTCAAATGTTGTATTATTTTCCAGTAGGTTTCCTGTAGAAATTCAGTATTCAAAAAATATATGTCCTTTTGGTTTGTATTTAAGTATAATTTTGGGAATGCGATCATCTTCCATTCTTTGAACATGTTCTTTCCATTTTTTTTTCTAAATTATTTTATTCTATCTAAGCGTTTAAAGATATTTAGCTAATTTCTAATATCTTCACTTATTCTCTTATCTAGAAGTTTGCAACCAGCCACACTTCTCAGAAATCTCATTTCAGCTGCTTCAATGATTTTCTCTTCTCTTTTAGTTAAAACCTAAAATTCACTATCATACAATAGTAAGGGGACTGCCACTACTTTATAAAAGTTTTGTTTTGTTTCTTTTCTTGTGCTTTTAAATATCCTTTTGATTGTTCCACATATATAATTAAATTTATAAAGTTTGTTAAATAGATCTTCATTTTTAAAATAGGAGATTTCATAACCCAGGTATTTAAAATGGTTCTCTTGTTCAATGGGCTTCCCCTCCAGAATTATTTTAGCTCTTACGGTATCTGATCCCTTAAAAGCTAGGGTTTTAGTTTTACTTATTGATATTTTGAAATTATATTTCTATATAATGTTACTTAACTGAAAGAGCGATTCTGTAAACCATCTTCTGAACTAGATATTAGAACTTGGTCGTCTGCAAAAAGTAAGGTATCTAACATCTTATTTCTTATTTTGAAATGAGATGGATCCAACTTTTGAATGACAATCTATGAGACCGGAACAAGCCACATGGGCTTAATCCGTGATTGTTGATGATGATGATGAAAAATATATGTATTTAATAACAACTATTATAGAAGATGTTCATGGTGGAATGGTATGCGTTATTGAAATTCTAATCCAGAATTTTCGTAGTTGGGACTACGCCGTAGCGTAATTGGTCGAGACTATACGCTACAAGGCGTAGGTGGCGGGCTAAAGTGTGGATTGGGTCAGGATTTTTAAACTGACGTAAACTTGCTCATGGCACCATGACTCTGGTCACACAGGACAGACAACTTCTCGTGCCAATTATCCACAAAGTTGGAAGCTTGAACCTTCTACTATCCCATCGTTCACCTGATCTTAGGTATGTTACTGTACACTTAAATTGTCTAAAAGACTGAGGAAAATGTGAAATTAAATTTAAATTGGAAATAGCGTCATATCAGAGAATGATCTGTGATTAATATTTGGTTAAAAGGCTACACTTAAAAGTTAAACTTCGAACTTCTACTCCTTTAAAATAACCTCCATATTGAGGCAGAGAGGTCAAAAATGTGTTACCGCTTAGTGGTGAAGAGCGAGGATTTTGATAGCTCAGTCCAGTAGGTGAATGCAGATTCATAGAAAATTTACATATTATGTAACCGGCACTTCAAGAGAGGCTTCGGAAGTAATACCGAGACTGTTCAGAGTTCAAACTGTTCATTTATCATCATATATCATACACTAATTTCATCAATCACTAGTTTTCGAGAATATCAAGTTTTGTTACGTATGCTGATTTTCATCTCAAAATGAATCAATTAAATTATTGAATGAATATTGTTACAATTGATCTTCTTCTTCTTCGTCTTCTTATTATTCTTCTTCTTTCCCCCACTTGCAGGTTGCCGTCTTCAGTTTCCATTTATTTCTATCATTCCAATCTCTTTCTTCCAAATTCGTATCATCCATTATAGTTCTGACAAGTTTTCCATTTCCATCTTGGTCAGCCACGTTTATTTCTTCCAGGGATTGACCATTGGTATTTATTTTTTGGTCATCTTTCATCTTCCGTTCTCTGTACATGGCCATGCCATTTAAGAGTTTGATTTTCAATCCTCTTAACAACAGATGTGATGACATTCTACAATTGAAGTAATAATAATGCTTTATTTTAGCTGGCAGAGTTAAGGCCATAAGGCATTCTCTTCCACTCAATCAGCGAATACTAAAGTTATACAATAACTACATACTTATTACAATTTTAAGATATTAAAATACAGACTAAACAAAAGACAATGGTGATGTGATCTAATACTAGCTAATACTAACAAAAACATTTAATATAATAAAATTAAAATAATATAAAATAAAATAAAGTAAGTGAAGCTTCCTAGATGATTATTTACAGGATGCTGAATATAGTTGTTACGTAGTTAATGTTTTCATTGTGTCGAACGTAAGATATCAGTTAATTTATATTTAAATAAGGATAGTGATTAACAGTCCCTGACATGACTGGGAAGTGAAGTAAGACTGAATTAATAATCTACACTGGGCAAAAATGACCGATCTAAGGTTGTGCAAATTATTTTGGTTAAATTTCAGCTCAAAGTAAGGCCGATATGTGTAAAGATGAAGTAAAATACAAATTCGTATAATGAGGCAGTTATCTTGAAATATACCAAATAAATTAACGTATGTCACAATTAACTCAACACATCACCAAAATTAACTAGTTAATGTACAAATGGTTACAGAATGTGAGGAGGAATAAGTATAATAATGTCAATAGCATTATTCTATTAAATTATACAACAATCTATAAAAATAACTTATTTCGTTAAACAGTATATGAATATAAATGTATTATATGCTATACTAGCGAATGAAGGACCTGGGGAAAATACTTACAAATAGGTATAAGGTGCAGAAAGTTTTCAAACACAGGCTCAATTCTGGAAATACATGCTATTTCGCATTACGGGACTTTTGTCATCCCAACTTCTATCAAAATAGTTAATCTAAATAAATAAAATCTAACAAATAAATTTGTTATTCTCCCAGTTATACGTATACCGAACATGGATTCATACTTTTTAGAGAGGAGAAAATATTACGAGTATTTGACAATAAAGTTCTTGGGAAAATGTTTGAATCAAAGAGAGACGAACAGACAGGTGTATGAAGAAAACTACATAACAGTGAGCTACACGTTCTTTATAGGAAGCAAGATGTTATAAAAAAGTTAACTCTCGGAGACTGCTATAGGGAGGACATGTGCCACGAAGGGGGAATGAAAGGGAGAGAATGAAAAACATCTAGAAAAACGGCGGGGAAAGCCGGGAAAGCGCCAGTAGGCAGGCAAGAATAACGTGAGAGAATAACAATAACCATGATTTAAGGGCGGTGAATTATACAGAGGATGATTGGAAAATGTTGGTTCAGGATAGAGATGTATGGAGAGTTTATGTCCGCGCGGCCATGAGCATTACGTCCTCGGTCAGTGCCAGTGAGTGAGGTTAGGTACTAGCGGGAAATTACGGCAACTATACTTGACTAATATTGTATGCACACACCGAAAAATGACATAATATAGAGAGCGTTATTTGAGTTATTCTTTTAAGTTTAAGACTTATATGGATTTTTCTTTTAATACATAGCGTATTCCCGTAATTTGTAACTTTAATTAATCTCCCACCCCTACATATTGTTAAAATGTATTATTATTATTATTTATCTCTCGCAACTTCTGAAATTGTCCGGTATTTTCCGTACTTTATTCTTTTAAAAGCTATATACTGCTCAGGCCGTTAATCACATACGGCTTCAAAAATTTGAAATTGTATATTATTCAAAATCTTTGTAATAAGAAAATGTAGATAATAATAATTATGAATTATGAATAGTTAAATAAATTTCACATAATAGGGTTTACACGAGTTGAGGTATGTCTTTCTGTTAATTAAATAATAAGCATTCAGTTTCCACTGCGAAAAAACAAACATGGTAATCGCTATAGCTGGCTTCCAAATATCAGCTTCCAGGAATCCTCTCTTCCTAAGTTTCGATTTTTTCCTGATTATTCAAAGTAGATACATCATTTTATTTAAATTGTATATACCACGTTTCATTAAAAAAAAGTCGAAAAATACAACTGCCAAAGCGACTTTTATAAATATCAGATTTCAGGAACTCTCCCCCTTCTGAATTTTGATTTTTTTCTGATTAATCAGAATAGCTTCCTCATTTTATTTCAATTCGATATAGCACGTTTCTTTAACCCGTCAGCGTGGAGCGACGTGACGTGTACGCAAGTTGAATTCTTCACCCAATGCGGAACGACGTGACATGTACGCAAGTTACACGCACTGCTTTAAACTGTAATTATGACCTTTGTGTTTACATTAACTATTTACCGTGTATACAAATTTTATGTAGAGACTTCAAAGTTTCTATTAAGTGCATATATTAACTGATTTACGGCCCTGGGTAGTAACAATTTAAAATAATTTTATATTTGCATTTATTCTTGCGGCCCCTGACATTTTTCTTAAATTATATAACTTGATAAAGGATTTCTTATAAAACTAATTAATCGCCTTTTTTTTGTAGATTAGCTTGTCTATCAAATTGAAATCTATTTTCAAATCTTCTTCATTTTTAATAATAATGTCGGCAAAATTCAGTATTAAATTAAAGGCCCAAACAAGTTATTTCCGATTTACGCTACAGTACAGGACCACAACAGTAAATTTCAGATATATATATATATTTCAAATGACTGATAATCCTTACATTATGGAAAGGTTAGTTAGTCTACAATTCAGGTCAGTATCTAAAAGGAAAAGTGGTCCACTACAGACCTTAGAAGGTTCTTGGGATATTAGGAGGTTAAGGCTTCCCACTTTTCTAAAGTATCGGTACTTGTTGTAAGCCGAGTACTTATTTCTGTCTGACGGCCCATAAACAAGCATCTGGTACTCATTTCAGTTAGAGGCTGAGTCAAACCCCGGGTTTCACAGTGCCGCGTGAAGGTTGATTCAGTTTAAAACTCCTGATCCACCGGGACTCAAACCCTCGATCTTCCGGCTTTGTAGCATGTTAATCTTTTAAGTCCACACCTCCGGTATGAAACTATTTTATAGTCATATTTCATCAACTGGTTTCAGTTTGGAAAACCAGAAGAAAGGCAATTGAAATTTAGGGGTTGATGAAGGTCTTTTAGTACAACAGGTCTGATGTTGTAGAAATACCATTTTTTGAGGGCACACGACCTAAAATAATGTTTTCAAAAAGTGTTAGAAAGATACATGTGGAGAAGCGCTGGCCCCCCCTACAAGAAAGAAGGTCAGGCGCATAGAAGCAATTGTGTTTGTAATAAACATGAACAAAGTAAACACAAGGGGAAAAAAATACACTTATTGTTGCCCGAGTGTCAAAACGCTGGTTTACATTTTGAAGATTTATAACACCAATTTTTGAAGTTCATTTTTTTTAAGACCCTTCTCTTTGTGTAAATATTTCGTTTGGTTGTTAGGTAAAGCCGGTTCTTCTGAATTCTTCAAAGAATCCCTAGTGCAATACACTGTGTCACTTTGTGTGAGAAATTTACAAAAAGGACCTATTTCAACTGTGGCACAACAACATAAATAAGTCTGCAAAAAAACCAGAGATGTTATGTGAGAACCGTAACAAATTTAATTAATTAAATATAATATTAAGGGTTCACCATAAAGGAATTGCAAAAACATTTAAATTACTGGATATATCAATTTAAATGCGTTATTGGAATACTGGCACTGAACGGCTGAGTTTAAATACCGGTGAACTTCCTCCCACATCAGAGTATTCCGGGCCATTTAAATCCATCCGCTCTGAAGGGTTAAAACAAGGCAAAAATACGGCCGCTAGAGAATTTTTAAACGTTCGCTTTAGGGTGAACAGCCACTCCTAATGATTTGATTTCCTTGGTTAAAAATCTCAAGCATATTTTTTTAAAAATTCGTTCCTATAATTATATAATTATTCCAAGTTTGTTTCCCAAAAAAAAATGCTGTCACTAGAGCGTCAAGAAACAAACACGCGCGCGCGCGCACACCACACACACACACACACACACACACACACACAAATGCATATTATATGCATGTTTGAGTGAGTGAGTGTGTGTGTGTGTGTGTTTGTTATGTGGTGTATGTTTAATTTATATACATTTTTGTCATGGTTGTTTTCTATGTACAGTAAGAAAGATCGAAGAAATGTGATTTGTTTTCAAAAATCTTTTTATGAGAACAACACTTTAATCAGTATATTTCTTCGAATTATGTAATGTATTCTAAAATACCTATTGCAATTTTCAATGTTTCGCAATGAAATTTGTTATATGCCACAGAAATAAAACGAGAAACTAATTTTATAAAAAATCACCGAGAACCCATCATTAGGAGTAGAGATTTTACCGGAAAGAGGAAATTTTTAAATCGCTTTAGCCATTGTCATGTTTGTTTCTTTGCATCTAAACTGGATGCATATAATATATGAGAATATAATACATATATAAGAAAAATAAGTGTTTGAATTGGATTCGCCTGGTGGTGTAATAGATAACACGCTGAGGTACAGACTCAGAGTTCCGGGTTCGAATCCCGTCCAGGCATTTATTTTTCTTATCCTACCACGTTAAGCTTGCATTGCTCAATGTTAAACATTTAATTATAACATCGATAAAGCGTCACTGCTATAAAGTAAAAATATTCTCTTTAATTTGCTTACTTGTTATAGTCAGCTACTAGATGGCAGTGAAGACCGAGTTCTCGCGACATCTAGTAATAATGGAGAATATAATACATATATAAGGAAAATAAGTGTTTGAATTGTATTCGCCTGGTGGTGTAATGGATAATACGCTGAGGTACAGACTCAGAGTTCCGGGTTCGAATCCCGTCCAGACATTTATTTTTCTTATCAAACCATCAAACCATATATATATATATATACGTGTGTGTGTTTGTATGTGGTTTTGTGGGTGTGTGTATGTGTGTGTGTGTGTGTGGTTGTGTATGTGTGTGTGGTTGTGTGTGCGGTTGTGTGTGCGGTTGTGTGTGTGGTTGTGTGTGTGTGGTTGTGTGTGTGTGGTTGTG
This sequence comes from Diploptera punctata, assembly GCA_030220185.1. Classification (NCBI taxonomy): domain Eukaryota; kingdom Metazoa; phylum Arthropoda; class Insecta; order Blattodea; family Blaberidae; genus Diploptera; species Diploptera punctata. The sequence continues at coordinate 1,697,199 of JASPKZ010003816.1, read as the reverse complement.
TGTGTGTGGTTGTGTGTGTGGTTGTGTGTGTGATTGTGTGTGTGTGCGTTGTTGTGTGTGTGTGGTTGTGTGTGTGTGGTTGTGTGTGTGGTTGTGTGTATGTGGTTGTGTGTGTGTGTGGTTGTGTGTGTGTGCGGTTGTGTGTGTGTGCGTGTGTGCGTGTCTGTGTGTGTGCGTATCTGTGTGTGTGGCTGTGTGTGTGGTTGTGTGTGGTTGTGTGTGTGGTTGTGTGCGTGTGTGCGTGATTGTGTGTGTGTGGTTGTGTGTGTGATTGTGTGTTTGTGGTTGTGTGTATGGTTTTGTGTGTGCGTGATTGTGTGTGTGTGGTTGTGCGTGTGTGTTGTTGGTTGTGTGTGCGTGATTGTGTGTGTGTGTGGTTGTGGTTGTGTGTGTGCGTGTGTTGTGTGTGTGGTCGTGTGTGCGTGTGGTTGTGTTTGTGGTTGTTGTGTGTTTGTTTTTTTGTGTGTGTTTGTGGGTTGTGTGTGTGTTTGGTGAGTTTGGTTGTGTGTGTTGGTTGTGTTGGAGTTGGTTGTGTGGGTGTGGTCGTGTGTGTGTGTGTGGGTTGTGTGTGTGTATTGGTCTGGGTGTGTGGTTGAGGTGTGTGTGATTTGGCGTGTGTGATTTTTGTGTGTGAGTGCGTGATTGTGTGTTTGGTTGTGTGTGTGGTTTTGTGTGTGGTGGTTGTGTGGTGTGTTTTGGTTGTTGTGTGCGTGATTGTGTGTGTAGTTGTGCGTGTGGTTGTGTGGTTGTGCGTGTGTGTGTTCGGTTGTGCCGTTTTATGTTGTGGCGTGTTGTGTGTGTGTTTTTGCGTGTGTGTGTGGTGTGTGTGTGGGTGTGTGTGTGTGCGTGATTGTGTGTGTGGTTGTGTGTGTGTGCGTGATTGTGTGTGTGGTTGTGTGTGTGTGTGCGTGATTGTGTGTGTGGTTGTGTGTGTGTGCGTGAGTGTGTGTGTGTGTTTGTGTGTGTGTGTGTGTTGTGTGTGTGTGTGTGTGATGTTTGTTTGTTTGTGTGTGTGTGTGGTGTTGTGCGTGTGTGTGTAGTAACCATTAAAATCTCTCCTTAAATTCAACCTGATGAGGAATGCGCCTGGTTTACTCATTTCCTGCGGGATGGATTGTTTTCAAAGAACAAGGAGAAAAACTGAGCTAACCTTTAGTGATTGCAGTTTTTCTTATGCTGTATGTATATCCAACATCATTGAGTCCATTTGCAATTTGCGCACTTTTTATTATATATATAACTTTCCTCACTAGAGGATTGCCTCAAGGACAAAGTGATACAGACAATTAATTTTTGAAATTGTTTGAAATACGTTTTGTAAATAAATTATTTTTTTTCAAATTGTAATTGAAGCATACATACTATAAAGTAGAAATTTTGTAAATATGGTTCCTTAAAATTGAAATTGATCCACTAATGGCAGCGATGGCAATTTTAGAAGCTATACTCTGTCCAAATCTAAGGAAATCCAAAATTTAGCTAAGAATCTTGGTATAGTACCTCTTAACTCGATCATCAATCCTGTAACGGTTATATTATCTAATTGGTATTTATCATAAGTAATGCCACGAGTGATTTCCAATTTATCTAGAGAATTTGTAAATCAAGAGTGGCATTTGTTAGGACTATTTAACGAATAAAATTAAGCTGTTTACTCACAAATCATTATTTAACTATAGTTATTTTAAAATATTTATATATTTAATGTAAACGGCGTTGTTTGAAAACAAATGAAAAGCGATAGGTACGCTTCATCTGCTTCTTTTGTTTTTCACTGCAACCAGATCATACTATTTATTGCCAAAGGAACGCAATATTGTAAGAATGCTCTCTAGTGGAGAAAAAGGAAACACATCGAACTGTATATTAATTCATTTCTGATGTCGTATGATGTAAATATGACAATTATATTTTTCTGGACTGTTACCTGGGAAAAAATACATTTAAGAAAGTGCAAACAGTGGTTTCTTTTTTTGGTGGTATAATAAATTGCTACAAATGTTTTTATATTAACTTCAGCATGCGGCATGTGTTGACATTCATGCACTGTATATACAATCTGGTAGCCGTGTTTCTCACAGGCTCAGTCACTGCAAAATAATGGTCAGACCTGTTCAGAATATTAAAAAGGAGGAGCCTTCTTTAATATGGTAATTATAACACTGATAAATATTTCGTGAAACACGACTCTGATTGGTTGTAAAAGAGAAATCATTGAAGCGTGATTGGCCATTGAGTCCCATTTGGGGCTTGAGTTAAATAGTCTTTGTAATACGAGTTGTTGTCTCATATATGGCTTTCTTTTCACAGTCAAGTTCCTCATCAAGAATTTCTGCTGTATATTAATATATTTTCTATCTTGTCACCTTGGGGCTTATTCTGTGTCTGTCTTGTAATATAAAATCTACATGTCATAGATGTATAGTTTCGTGATTTTTTAAAAATCTACTTTATCATCTACGTACCTCTGTGTATGACAGTATGGATTTTGGAGTTAATGTAGCGATGTGCTTTATGAACGCTTTTAAACTGAATTTTTTTTTTCACTCCTTGCGGCAATTTTTTCACGCTTTGTTTTACCCCATTCCTCTGCCTGACTGTTATATTTTTTTGTTTTTCTAAAGTGTTATACAGTTCTACTATGAACAGTGTTACATTTACTTATTCCCATCACATATCAAAACTATTATGTAGGATCGATTTCATATATGTTTAATGATTGAGTTAAGATGACTATTTAACTCATGCCACCAATAGGAGTTAATGACCAATCGCGTTTCAATGAATTTGTATTTACAACCAATCACAGTCATGTTTCACCTGGAATTTATCAAATAACTTTATCATATTAAAGAAAGCTCCTCCTTTTTAACATTCTGAATAGGTCAGAGCATTATTTTGCAGTGACTCTCTAAGAAATACGTTGAATATAGCAATTTATATATTAAGATGTAAGAATCCTAGAACGCAAATGACTCCCACATTGCGTATATATATATATATATTATATATATATATATTGCAAGAATGTAAGCAGATACTGCTTGCGGAATATAAAAGAAAAACATTTATAGCAATTGAGTATACTACAATAAAAACACCACTGTTTGCACTTTCTTAAACGTATTATTTCCCAGGTAGTTCCAGAAAAATATAATTGACATATTTACATCATAGGACATCAGAAATTAATTAATAACGTATAATGATGGTAATAAACAATATGTTTCATTTTTTCTCCCCTAGGGTGCATTCTTACAATATTGCGATCCTTTGGTAATAAATAATATGATCTGTTGCAGTGATGAACAAATGAAACAATAAATGTGTCTCATTTGTTTTCAGTCATCGTCGTTTAAATTAAGTATATAAATATTTTAAAATAACTATATTTAAATAATGATTTGTGAGTAAACAGCTTAATTTTATTCGTTAAACAGTCCTAACAAATGCCACTCTTGATTTCCAAAATTAGCTAGATAAATAGGAAATCACTCGTGGCATTACTTATGATAACTTATACCTTAATTTATTACCTCTTTTTTCTAAAAAAACACCACAAATTTCATTCTCTAATTAATTATCATGTCGTATCTATCATAATCTCCAATAGGCCTATCTAGTCATATGTTTCCATTAGGACATTTTCTTTTCTATCTCTCCCATGAGAGTGTGTATTACTTACTATCCTTTATAGTTTAGCCTGTGATTCTCTTCCGCTATATACCAGAGGCTGTCAAACCATTTATTTTCTTTCTTTATATCTAGATCTTCATTAAATCTCTCCTTTTTAGGTACATAAACGTGCTACATGACATTAGAGGCTTACAGTAACACGCCCCATCAGAAGAGGAAGTAAAAACTTTGGAAACACATACATCCTCCCCAATATCCAACCTCATTGTCCTCATCACAAGGATCAGGCAACGGGAAGTGGGGGATTGCCTGACAGGATGATGTAAGGTTAAGATTTCGTGTGCCTCTGATCGGCTACGGTAGCCTAGAAGGAACCCTGAACAGTCGACTAATGAGGAAATGGTCACCAAGAGCCAGGCTAGAAACTCACTTGAGGTGTTATCATATTGATCAAAGAATCAATTAAGTGACCCTCAACAAGAAAAACAATAGAGATTATAAGAAACTTCTTCTTCTTCTTCACTTCACGGGTTAGGCAAATTGCCTGTTTCGCCTCACAGTTGTTCTGTCCATCTTTTCACTGGCCTTCCTACATTCCTTGAACCTCTTGGCTTGTAGTTGAATGCTGCTCTTGGTAATCTTGAAACATTCATTCTTTCCATGTGTGTAAACCATTTCTCTCTATATTCTCTGATTTTCTCATCCAATGGATATATATTTAACTCTGTTCTTATATCTTCATTCCTTTACAGGCTATTAGAATAGGTTACTGTAATATTCGTTCCTGGATAACAGAAATCAAGGAATTGTTTTAGAATTGAAAAACAATTTTATTGACATATGCACATTATTTGAAAGAAAAGAAAAAACATTTTAAATGATAACGGTTTTATTTCATTTTTAATGGAGTTTAAATAGACAAAATACCGGAACGTGGCGTAAGAATTCTAATTCTTAAAAAAATAAAGATCCAGTCATAGATTAAAAGTTCATCGCAGAGAGAATAATATTAATAAAGTTTTAAATAAAATCAAATATAAATTATTTGAATTTACTTAATTTATATCCACTAGAAGATTGAAAATCTCGGGAGTAAGGAATGCCATATATGTGACGTTAAATGAGTGCCTAGCTGAAATTCTAACCAATGAGGTTGTACTCATACGAGTATTAAGAGATTTCAACCCCTGAATCGAGTAATACCAGGAGGAAAACAAAGACTTAACGGGGAGATAGTAAACATCAACAGAGAATTACTAATATGATTCTGCCATAAAAATACATTCAAGAATTAACAATAAATTATTTTACCATAAAATGCAATATAAGTACACATTTCAGAACACTAGAAGCCAACGATCAATAGTAGATTATGAATAGTAGTAGTATTACGAATAGACACATAGCACCATCTGCTGTATCAGATGTGAGGCTTACTCCCTCTCCTGATAGTATAATTTCACTGATCTAGGAAGAATGCAACCATTTTATGAAACTAGATTAAATAAAGAATTACTGGAAGGTAAAATTGTATATATTTTATAACCAAAAGAATTAACATAGCAATATCAAACAGTATAACATATAATGATAATACCGTTGAAAAGAGTATTGGAATATAATATAATCTAATTATAATAATAATAATAATAATAATAATAATAATAATAATAATAATAATAATAATAATAATAATAATAATAATAATATAGTATCCTGCTGGAGTTCGGAATTCCTAAAAAGTTAGTTAGACTTATACGAATGTGTCTAAATGACACAAAGAGTAGGGTGCGTGTAGGCAAACAGTTTTCGGACACTTTTGAAATCCAGAATGGGTTGAAGCAAGGAGATGCACTATCTCCTCTACTATTTAATTTTGTACTAGAGCATGCCATTAAATCTTTAGAGAATGAGGAAGGCTTACAACTCAATGGTATTAATAAGCTGTTAGTTTATGCTGATGATGTAGTATTATTGGCCGATAGCGAGCAGACACTAAAGGCCAACACGCACACACTATTGAGTAACACTAAGAAATTAGGACTGGAAGTAAATATCAATAAAACTAAATATATGGTCACATGTAGAAATTCATTATATAATGGAAATGGACAGCTAATGACAAATGAGGGAAATTTTGAGGAAGTGGCTGAATTCAAATATCTAGGAACAATAATCACAAATAGGAATGAGATGCATAAAGAAATTAAACACAGGCTCAATTCTGGAAATGCGTGCTGTTATGCATTGCAGAGACTCTTGATATCCCAACTCCTTTCAAAAAACGTTAAACTGAAAATATATAAAACTATTATTCTACCAGTTATGTTATATGGGTGCGAAACATGGACTCTTACTTTAAGGGAGGAAAGGAGATTACAAGTATTTGAGAATAAAGTACTTAGGAAAATTTTTGGACCAAAGAGAAATGAACAGACAGGTGAATGGAGAAGACTACTTAACAATGAACTACATGGTCTTTATAGGAAGCCAGATATAATAAGAACAGTTAAGTCTCGTAGACTGCGATGGGCAGGACATGTTGCACGTATGGGGAATGAAAGACTTGCATGGAAGCTTCTTGTAGGGAAGCCAGAGGGAAAACGCCCAGTTGGTAGACCAAGAATGAGGTGGGAGAATAACATTAACTATGATTTGAGGGAAGTAGATTATACAGAGAATGATTGGAAAGTATTAACTCAGGATAGGGATGTATGGAGAGCGTATGTCCGCGCGGCCATGAACCTACGGGTTCGATAGTGCCAATTAATAAGTAAGTAAGTAAGTATTAATAATAATAATAGTAATTTCATAATAATAATAATAATAATTTTATTATTATTATTATTATTATTATTATTATTATTATTATTATTATTATTATTATTATTATTATTATTATTATTATTATGTTTTATTTTAGCTGGTAGAGTTAAGGTCATAAGGACTTCTCTTCCACTCAACCAGCGATTAGAATACAGCTAAACAAAATACAATGATGATGTGATCTAATACTAGCTAATACTAACAAAAAACATGGAATATAATAAAGTTAAAATAATATAAAATCAAGCAAATAGCTTTCCTAGATGATTATTTGTAGAATGCTGTATATTTGTTATGCAGTTAATGTTTTCATTGCTTGGAACTTAAGATACCAGTTAATTTGTATTTAAATAATGACAGTGATTGACAGTCCCTGGCATGACTGGGAAGTGAGTTCCCTGCTCTAGTCATAGATATTGTGTAAGATTCAGAGTATAGGTATGTCCTGTGCTGTGGTATCAAAAGTACAGCATTTATCAGGCGAGGTATGAAGTCCTGCGAAACCGAAAAGTCAAAACAAAGAAACATAGTCTGAAGGAAACTCCGTGGTTTTGTGAAGAAGTTAAAGAATTATTAGAAATGAAAACATATAATTTTTTTTTAATCTAAAGGAAAGAAAACAGATATCAATATAAAAATTACAAATAAATCAGAAACGAATTAAATTCCAAAATAAGATAAATAAAGGAAATATATTCGGAGGCATAAAAAATATTCGAAAAAAAGGAGGCAGAGAGAGAGAGAGCGAGAAAAAGAAATGCAAGAATATATTATTACCACTAAAGTTAAACAAAAAAATGATATAATATATTTAACAAATGTAGGCCTATAGTCTCATGAATTTGGAGAAAATTATAATATAATTTAATAACAATAATAAATGAAGAAGAAATACACTAGACACTTTGGTAAATGTTTTTATTTATGAAGTCTGCCATCTCTCATGAAACGTTTCAGTAATTTTCATCAAAGTTACAATTCGTGCACTAAATTAATTTCATGATATAATTTGCTGTCCACCTTTATGGTCTCGCTGCCTTTTATGCATAGGGATTCGATTCCCGATCGGGACAGGTTTCCTGGATGTTCTTTTCTGTAGTTTTTCTCACCTCTAACACTAATACCAGGAAACGTTAAGGCCCAAACGATCTTAGAACATCATCTGGTCATCATAATCATCATTATCATATTCGCCAAGTTTAGTATGAATGTGTGAGTGAATTGTGTGTTTCGACTTAAAGTTGTGTTGTTTCAGAAGTGGCTCTGAATTTAGGTGATTACTCATTCAGGGACGTCATGCATGTCATTGTGTAGTCAAAAAAGTAAGTGATCCAAAGTTTGAAATCCCTCTCCCGACAGATCGTGGCACTGTAATGCCCGGGTGGCGTGGCACATGTAAAAGAATCTGTAAGGAGAGAGATTAAACTACGATGGAGAGAGAGGGAGAATAATTAACTAGACTTATCTGGATTATAATATAGCTATTTATGGATAATGGCTCATGGCTTAAAATGTTAGTTTGTACCATACAAAGAAACAATGACGGGACCTATGTATGTGAATATAATCTGTTTTTCAAACTGACGTAGACAATATCATGAACAAAACCTTTGGCATTAAAACTGGTTTTGTATCGCATTATAACGAGCGGAATGAGGAGAAACTAGCCAACATGGTTATTTGTTAATTAATAATGATGTAATTCTCGACTTGGATTCAGAGGATCGATCAAGAGCGTCTCCATTGTCTCGTTTTCTTGTGTCGCTCACCAAAGCTATGAATTCTGAATGAAGATGCTCCAAGAAATTTCGGCGTTTAGATATAATTTGTGCTTCGAAGATAACACAGAGTTTTACATAATGCATTTAAAGTAAAAAAGAGAGAAACATTAACATCGATGTAGTGAATTCCACTTTATTTAAGTTGTTAAATGACCAAACCCACAGGAAGAAAAATAAGTAGGCCTCTTTACATGTGGTAACGCAGTTATTCTAGAATAATAAATAAATAATAGTTTTAAAAACTAAAATAACACGCTATATTAGAAAGCCGAACTAAAAAAATGAAAAAAATTTTAATTTCCAACATGCTTGGGATAAATAATTTTACCATCAAAGCATGGGGTGCTCTTTATCAATTAATATATTTGATAATAAACATATATTGGTAAAAGTAAAATCTCTAAGAAGAAAATGTAAAAATCATTAACAAGCACCACCACGGCTTTTGATTGGTTCTCTACCCAAAGTATTTATCCCAAGCGTCGTTGAACAATAAAACTATTTTTTCATGTTTCTGTAAGTCGGTTGTTTTATAATACAGCGTATGAGTTGAGTTTAGTTTATTTTAAAAATATCTATTTATTTTTTATTTTTTCACGTCTTAATATTTTTACAGAATAAGATAAATTTTAAATATATTTGAAATTCGATTCATATTGTCGTATGAGCTGAAAGTATATACCCTCTTCTAAAACACCTCCCGGCCGGATTTGATTCTCTCCAGCAAAAACGCATGGATTTCACTGGAAATTATATACCACTAGACCTCGTAACCCGCTCTTACTAACTGAGCTCTCGCAACGATTTGGACTAAAAAGTCGACAAATCCGCAACCTATTATACCAGTTTTCATTTGTTTTTATTTTCTGATGATTCTGGCCAGGAATCTAGAAACAAAATATGAAATTATTGTATTGTCACGGGTCCTTTACAAATACACACAAAGTTTCAAGTCGAGCTAATGTTTCTAAGTGGGTGAAAATCGTGTTCAAAAATTCCGTTACATAGATACAAAGACACTGTATTTTATTTTTTGATGATTCTGGCCAGGATGTTTGAAAACAAATATGAAATTATTATATTGTCACGGGTCCTTTACGCGTATACACAGTTTCAAGTCGATCCAATGTTTCTAAGTGGGTGAAAATCGTGTTCAAAAATTCCGTTACATAGATACAAAGACACTTTTTTTTTCATTTTCTGATGATTCTGGCCAAGATTTTAGAAACAAAATATGAAATTATTATGTTGTCACGGGTCTTTTACAAGTATGCAAACTTTCAAGACGATCCAATAATTTTAAGTGGGCGAAAATCGCGTTAAAAGATTGAGTTACATAGATACAGGTCAAGCTAACATAAAACGTGTAAAAATTAAAAGAAAAACAGGTACCCCAGATAGAGTATAACTAAATACCCAACCAGATAACTAACTCACTGGCGCTATGGAACCTATAGGTTCATGCCCGTGGGGACATAAGATTTCCATACATCCTTATCCTGAGCTAATGTTTTCCAATCATCCCCTTACTTCCCTGAAATCACTGTTAATGTCATTATCCACCTCGTTCCACCTACCTACTGGATATTTCTCTCTGGTTTATCTACAACGAGCTTCCATGCCACTCTTTCATTTCTCAATCGTGCCACATCGCTGTCTACAAGACTTAACTATTTTGATTACATTTAGTTGTCCGTAAAGATCATGTAGCTCACTGTTAGATTGTCTTCTCCATTCGCCTTTTCCTAACTAGAAATAGATTTGAGAATTGTTTGTGTCATTCCCATGGATTCCTTGAAGTAATCCCCGCTCGGAGAACATAATGGGGACTATTTTACCTCCGGAAATTTTGGCCCCAGTAGAACCCATGTCCACGTTTCTTAACGATAGTAGTTTTAGAGCGAACGATCGACATTGATTTGGCCAAGGTATCTTTTCATCTGGTTTATGTTTTCGACGTGTCCGGCATAGGTAATCATTTGGCAGCAATGCTACCCAGAAATAGTATAATTAAATTAAATTATACATAACCTAATCGACTTTTATAAGATTCATGATGTGTTCCGTTGAGGTTTATTCAAAATTAATATAAAATTATAGAATATTCACCTGAAAGGTCCGTCTCCTCAACTTAATTATCATTTAACTGTAGCGCTTTCGGGACTTGTCCCATCATCGGCAGGATTCAAAACTGGTGTTTCACTGAAGATCTGGTAGAGGGGGTTGCATGTATTTGGTTCGTTTTCGTTTATCAGGCTGTCGTTGTGAGCTGCTTTCATGATTTCCATCTCTTCGAGTACGTTTATCTTCGCTGGATTATTTTCTCTGTGCATTACTGTTAGGGTGTTTTCAATATTTAACATGCGATGTCCTTCATGGATGACGTCAGATTACAAGTATTTGAGAATTAAGTACTTAGGAACATTTTTGGACCAAAGAGAGGTGAACAAACAGGTGAAAGGAGAAGACTACATAACAATGAACTACATGGTCTTTATAGGAAGCCAGATATAATAAGAACAGTTAAGTCTCGTAGACTGCGATGGGCAGGACATGTTGCACGTATGGGGAATGAAAGACTTGCATGGAAGCTTCTTGTAGGAAAACCAGAGGGAAAACGCCCAGTTGGTAGAGCAAGAATGAGGTGGGAGAATAACATTAACTATGATTTGAGGGAAGTAGATTATACAGGGAATGATTGGAAAGGATTAGCTCAGGATAGGGATGTAAGGAGAGCTTATGTCCGCGCGGCCATGAACCTACTGGTTCGATAGTGCCAGTGAGTAAGTAAGTAAGTAAGTAACCATGACTATTTAACTCATGCCACAAATGCAAGTCAATGACCAATCACGTTTCATTGAATGTTGTTTTACAACCAATGACAGTCGTGTTTCACCTAGCTCTTTATCGATTTCTCTTTATCAGCTCCTGCTTTTGTGATAAAGAAAGCTACTTCTTTTTTATGTTTTGAACAGGTCAAAGCATTATTTTTCTACCAACAAATACATTGAATATAGCAAATAATGAAAAGATTTCTTGATTTTACTGAGTTGTTTACTAAAAAATAAATGAATAGCCCCTTAATGTTGATTATGATATATAGTTTGATGTGTTTAATTATTTCTCCACTTGGGTGCACTCTTACAATATTACGATCTTATTTGGCAATAAATAATTTGATCAAGCAGCAGTTAATGGACATAACCTCACATTTCTGATTTGTTTTCAAACATCGCCGTTTACATTAAATATATAAATAGTTTAAAATAACTATAGTTAAAGAATGATTTGTGAGTAAACAGCTTAATTTTATTCGTTAAATAGTCCTTACAAATGCCACTCTTGATTTCCAAATTCTCTAGCTAAATTCACCCCTCACTTCGTGAGTCGCCGCGCTGGACTAGTGGTTATGCTCCTTGCCTCTGGTCCCGAGGGTCGCGGGTTTCAAACCCGGCCGGGGTCGATGGATGTTTTAGGACTTTAAGCCGTGGGTCCCGAGTCTGAAGATTTTCAGGCTCGCAAAAAATCCTTAAGCCTGAATGAAAAGGCCTCTAAGCTAAATTTACCGAATTTTCCCGTCTAGTACTACCTTGATTTCCTAGATGAGAGTATGAGGCGGAACGCTGACCATGGACCACTCAAAATGACATCTGTACGAAAACAAGTGTAACTAAATTAGTCTTCTTCTTCTTCACTTCCTGGTTTAGGCAAGAGTTGCCTGTTCCGTCTTCACTAATAGATCTAAGACCATCTCTTCCGAGGACGTCCGACATCTCTTCTTCCTCTTGGAAAATAATGGAAGATTTTATTTGGTAATCTTCTTTCTTCCATTCTTTCTACGTGTTCTTTTCACTGTATCTTGTTGTTAAATATATTTTCTTTTATGGAGTAGATCTGCAGTTCTTCACGGATATCCTCGTTTCTTATCTGGTCCATTCTAGTGCAGCCTTTCACTCTTCTAAAAAAATTCATCTCGGCTGCTTGGATTTTACTTTCTTGTTTGGTAGTGGTAATCCAAGATTCACTCCCATACAAAAGGACAGGGACAGCTATTGTTTTATAAAATTTTAATTTTGTTTGTTTAAGGGCTTTATTATTCAATGTTCAATTTATTGTACCACAAATAGCTTGAAACTGATGTGTTTTGTGTTCAAATATCTTTATCATACCCATAGCTGATGTCACATCCTAAATATTTAAAGTGGGATACTTGTTCAATAATTTCGTCTCTAATTACTATGTTTGCACGCAGAGTATGTCTTCCACAAAATGCCATTATTTTTGTCTTACTTACTGAAATTTTAAAATTATAATCGCTACATATTGCATTTAGTTTGTAAGCAGCCAAATGTAACAGATCTTCATCATGGTGTAGTAAGACCAAATCATCGGCGAAAAGTAAGTTATTAATACTTGAGTTATTGTTCAATCTAAGGTCATTGTCCATTATAATTTTCCATTGTTTCATAATGTCGTCGATATATATATTAAAAAGAGTGGGTGATAGAATACACCCTTGTTCTAACTCCTTGATTTATTAAAATTTCTTCTGACCTTTTTCCATCAGTTTTATCACAACTTTAGTTTCTTCATATAAGCCTTGGACTGATTTTATTAGATGGTGTGGATACCCTCGTTCCTTCATTATTTCCCATAGTTATAGATCTATTTACTCTGTCAAAGGCCTTTTCAAAATCAATTATGTTGGCAGGTTAAATTCTCTTCTCTTTTCAATTAGTCTCTTTATAATAAACTAAATTAGTATGGTTCAAATTCTTCCCTGTAGGGGGAGAGCGCCTAAATCTCTGTAAAGGGAAAACATGGGCTTACAATATAATACTTCGTGAGTCGTGTATTTATCGATAATTTGGAAATCACTCGTGGCATTACTTATGATAATTTTTCTAAATGACTAAAATGTGTCTTTAGGTTATTGGACAACTTGTATTTTTTTATCTTTTGTTAGTGTTATATAAAAACAATTCTAAGCAGTGAACAAATGCAAGTGGCGCTTTTCATCACAACTGGAAGAACCCAATAAAAAACATTCTCTCAACTTGCAGAAACGATCTATCTCTCTTCAGAAAAACTACAGATTCAACTGTCTCCGGCATACAAACACGTTGACCAGAAAGAGACAGAAATGACGTCAAAACCACGATTCCGTCTCTTTATGTATAAATAAACCATTTATACCGATGGGATGATATATACTGAAAAAGTCTTCAAACCAACCAAATCTCTTTTTATTTTGTTGTAGAAAACATATTTAAAGAAAAGTTAAACTAAATTAATGGTAGGCTGTAATTCGTAAGCGCATAGAGAAATATACCGGCTTCAGTTTCCATTTATTTTTATAATTCCAATCTCTTTCTTCCAAATTCATATCATCCATTATAGCTCTGCATATGTTTTCCATTTCCATCTTGGCCTACCACGTTTCTTTCATCCAGGAGCTGACCATTAGTATATATGTTTTGGCCATCTTTCATCTTCTTTGTACATAATACAAGAATACATCACCTTGTAAAATGACCTCCCGAAGTGTACATTGAAAATAGGCAACATTAACGCTATATATCCGTCCGGCGCAGAACCAGAATCACGAAAAGTGCAGTGGGAACACAAAAGGACGAAGATGTCCGAGCTGATCAACGACGGCGCCAGTATATCTGCAACTGGGGCGGCCAAGCCTATGTTTATGACATACATATAATAAGCTCAAAGAAAATATTGCCCGTTACGTACACGTATTCACGCAAAACACACGGCCGTGTCCACTATACAGCCACACCCCGATTTTTTTCACTTCTCTTTCTGCTTACATCTTGCAGCTTGTTGCATACATTTATTCATTTTTTTATGCCATAGTGCCTTCAATCGTGCTTAGTATTTATCTATTTCTCCTTTCTTTTGGTATTAATTTTCTGTTAATTGTAAATTAACTAATTTATCCTACTATATTAATTTCGTTTGCACAAATAGGCAATACCGATAGGCTAAATAAAACAAATATAAAATATAAAGTACTTGAATATATGTGTACAAAGATCGGAATGGAATCGACGTTTTTTTACAGGCTTTATATTAGCTTGACCTGTATCTATCTATCTATGTATCTATGTAACGGAACCTTTCAACGCGATTTTCGCCCACTTAAAATCATTGGATGGACTTGAAACTTTGTATACTTGTAAAGGACCCGTGACTATACAATAATTTCATATTTTATTTAAAAAATTCTGGCCAGAATCATCAGAAAATCAAAAAAATGGTAACTGGTATAATAGGTTGCGGACTTGTCGACTTTTTAATCAATCGTTGTAAGAGCTCAGTTGGTAGAGCGGTGAATTGTAGTGGTAGCCTACATAATTTCAGTAATCCATAGGTCGCTGGTTCAAATTCGGCGGGGAGGATTTTTTTAGAAGAGTATTACTTTTAGCTCATAGTACAATAGTATCGAACTTAAAGATATTTACATTTTTATCTTATTCTGTAAAATATTAAAGCTAAAAAATAAATAATAGTTTTAAAAATCTAAAACAACACGCTTTATTAGAAAACCGAACTAAAAAAATGAAAAATAATTTTAATTTCCAACACGCTTGGGATAAAACTAAAGTGATCAACAAAAACATCATCTCCAACACATATAGAATAAAACTAGAGTTATCAACAAAAAGAAAATAATTTTACCATCAAAAGCGTGGGGTGCTTTTTTATGATTTTTACATTTTCTTCTTAGAGGCTTTACTTTGACTGTTTATTATCATATATATTAATTGATATAGAGCACCCCACCTTCAAGTGGGACCCCTACACAGGCAGTAGAACAGAAGGCTGACTCAGATTCAGATGGGCAGACGATTTCAAGCAAGAACTAGAAGTCGAATCGTCCATCACCTCCCGCAATACAAGTGTGTGTGCAGTGCGCAACATAAAAAAAGAGTGAACAATCAGTGTCGAACGTTGAATCCAATCATAAACTGCACAATATTGCCAAACTAAAATGTACTCTAATTCATAAGAATAGACTTAGAATAATGTTGTCCGTTCATGTGGAGTTGCTCTCCACACGAAGAGTATGATATTTGAGCTCATCCCTCTTCCAGGAGGCCCTAGCCCTTCATGGGAAACAATGGCTTATTCATTCTTTCATTCATCCATTCATTCATTCCTTCATTCATGCATTCATGGATGTGAAACGTAGACACTTACTTTAAGGGTGAATAGGTTAGGAGTATTGGAGAATAAATAAGTTTATAGAAAAAATATACCAAAGGCAGACGAACAGACGGGTGAATGGGCAAGATTACTTAAAAAAATCCTGGTGCGACAGGCCTAGAAGGCCCTTAGCCTACCATCCGGCTGCTGGCCTCACATCCACATGTGTCAATCACAGAGGTAGATGATCAGCCAGTGTAGGGGTGACATGTGGTCAGCATGTCGAGTCTCCCAGCCGTTATATCTGGTTTTCTCAACCTGGAGCCGCTACTCATTGTAGCTACCGAAATGCCTCACGATGCTGTGTGGACAACGGTCCCATACTGGCCGAAATTCCATGAGAAAATTTCTTCCCCATAGAGACTCGAACCAGCACAAGTCCTGCAGCTCTGCGCCAAGGCTCTTGCCTTAACCTCTCGGCTACGGCGTGGGACTATAGACTACTTAATAGTGGTCTAAATATGTTTATAGAAAACTAGATGTAATATTAATAGTTAATAAGTCTTGTACACTGTGATTGATAGGGCATGTAACATGGATGGGAAATTAAAAAGTACATGGAAACGTTTTTTTAGGCGACTGGAGGGAAGGCGCCCAGTAAGTAGACCAAGAAGGAACTGAGAGAATAACATTAACTATGTTTCGAGGGAAATTTAATTATAGAGGGATGACTGGATAACATTACAGCGTACGGAATTATGGAGAGCTTATGTCCACTTGTCCATGAACCTTTGGATTCGATAATGCCAGTGAGTTAGTTGGTAAATGTTGGTAAATCATTAAAATATTAGATTCATCAAAATACGTTAATTAATTAACAGTGTACTATACCATTATATGTAACTTTCGCCTACTGTCAGTTGAAATGGAGTTAACAAGGAACGACAGTTGTTGTGGCGAAGCGAGG
The DNA here is from genome assembly GCA_030220185.1 of Diploptera punctata. Lineage (NCBI taxonomy): Eukaryota > Metazoa > Arthropoda > Insecta > Blattodea > Blaberidae > Diploptera > Diploptera punctata. The sequence continues at coordinate 1,680,825 of JASPKZ010003816.1, read as the reverse complement.
TACAATGGATCGTATGTTTAAATTCCACATGTTTAGAGGCCTAGTTGTGTGGACTGTGAATAAATAATAAATAGAATAAATCGATTATCTATAGTAATGTGAGGTAGCAGTCGTCACTAGTCTCCGTCAATTTACATGCGCCATTTATACATAACACACTACACGTGTTGTAAATGGGTCATTCCATCGTAAGAAACTTAATGTTGAGTGGTTGACAAGGCCTTAAGGCCTTAACTCTGCCAGGTAAAATAAAGCTATTATTATTATTATTATTATTATTATTATTAATGTTTAAAAAAAACATACATAAGGACTTTATTAAACTAAAAGTAAGATGCATACAATGTTATTTACAAATATGGATCGCACGGGCAGTAAGCCGTACGTGCTGTTGACAGTCCGTTAAAATAAGTTGATGTTTAAAAAAAAAACAAAGAAAACACAATAATATTACAATTAGATATCAATACAATTACATTATACATTAACATAGTTATGTAGAATTATTAAGAATTAATGGTATTGTAATTTGTTAACATATTTATTTATTCCTGAATAAATGTTGTTCTTATTTTCCGCGTTTTGTCCAGAAATCTACCCAAGTTTATCCAATTTCTGTGTTTGCCAGTAACTGGTAGCATGCCAATCTTTCACGATTTGAATTTAGAAATCTTTCCGGTAATAACTGATTCCTCCAATATTCTAAATCGTTACATTTTCCTAATGTATGTATCTCGTCTTCTAACCATATCTATGTAATACTTTATACAAAAATTAGTTTTGGAGTAATTAGAAAAATAATATAAAAATAGTTTTTATTTTTCTCATTAAAGTTAGCAGCATATCGTAAAATCAAAAGTGATGAGGCGCTTGGTTTAGTGGGAGGTTAAGGTTCGCACCATTTTAGATAAACTGCACTGCACTGCATTGCATAATGCCCCCAAACGTCTGACAGGTGCTCATTTTGTTGGACCCTAGGGTCATGGTGCTACCAGGTTTAAAAAGTTCTGAACTCATCGGGTCTCGAATCCACACATCCGGCTGTAGTAATTTTAATTGTAGAGGGTAACATAAAAAAGACGATTATTGTTGATCTTGAAGAAGATTTTCGGGCTGTAGGCCGTGGTCGTGAGGCTTGTAGTTCCCCGACGTTTTGCCTGAGACTGCGTCTGGCATCCTCAAGGGTTGTCTTGAGACTGGCCGGTCTCTGGCGAAACGTCGGGGAACTACAAGCCTCACGACCACGGCCTACAGCCCGAAAATCTTCTTCAAGATCATCATAGCAACTCCGGCCGTGAACGTCTACGTGAATACACAATTATTGTTCTTTAAACAGTACTTTAATAACAAATGTAGAATTAAAATGGGGTCAGAATTAACAGAAGAGTTGATAACTATGAAAAGGTTATTACAAGGGTGCACAATGTCACTGAAAGTATTTAAAATATACATAGATATTGTATTATAGGAATGGTCAAAGAAATGTAAATCAATGGAATTAAAATTAAACGAGAACAAATAGGCCTATATGCATAATTTATTATTCGCAGATGATCAAGTGGTAGGCACTTTAGGATGTGAAGATGCAAACTATAAGCCTATATGTAGGAAACTGCAGAAAGAATACTCAAGATGGGGTTTAACAATTAATTACAATAAAACGGAATATAGGCCTATGAACACAGATCTTTCCGAGGAATTAGACATAAATGGAACAAAGATTAAAACAGTAGAATATTTTAAATATTTGGGATCAATAATTAAGAAAAGATGGATCATCTGAATTAGACATTGAAAAAATAATAGAGAAAAAGAAAATCATTGTCATATTAAATTATATTTTATGGAGTAAGCATATAATCAAGATAACTAAATTATTAATATGTAACACAATTGTGAAGAGTATTTTATTATATGGTGCGGAAACATGGACGATGAAGCAAAAACACACAAATAAATTATTAGTCAAAGAAATGGGCTTTTTAAGAAGATCGGCAAGGATATCAAAATTAGATAAAATAAAAATATATACAATGTGAGAAATAATGAATGTAGAAAAGGTCATTGTACAAGAGATCGAAACCCTACTGAGATGGTATGGACATATAATAATAATAATAATAATAATAATAATAATAATAATAATAATAATAATAATAATAATAATAATAATAATGCTTTATTTTAGCTGGAAGAGTTAAGGCCTTCTTTTCCACTCAACCAGTCAACAGTAGAATTATACAATATTACATACTTATTATAACATTAAGATATTATTAAAATACAGACTCAACAAAATACAATAATGGTGTGATCTAATACTAGCTAATATTAACAAAAACATGAAATATAATAAAATTAAAATAATATAAAGAGAAGAAGGGACACAGAAACAGACAAAGGTATTGAAATGGATACCTCCTGGAAAGGGAAACGTGGTAGACCAAAGCCAACGTTCATATAGGGAATTCAAGACAACACGAAGGAGAGAAATATGACAGAAGCAGACATGCAAGACCGGGAAGTGTGGAAGAAAAAATATTGTATATTTTGGTTGAAGATACCTGTTTAAATAACAGAAACAATCCTGAAATAAAAAAATATAATAATAATAATAATAATAATAATTATTATTATTATTATTATTATTATTATTATTATTAGGATATTATTATTATTATTATTATCATCATCATCATTATTAAAGGTAAAATGATTGTATTGCAGGCTATAGGAGGGCTTTGGAGTGGTAGGTGGTTATGTTTCCAACCCTTCCAGTCAACCGGCTCAAGATATTAGCCTGGCTGTCAGCGTTACGTTCGCTTATTTTTTCCTAGAACAAACGTCTAGTATTAATTTTAGTTGGATTCTGAGTTAAACCTCGGACCACGGTTCTGCCAGAAGGTGTACAAGCCATTTAAAATGCCTTAACCCTATTGGGACTCGAACCCTCAACCTACCGGCTTATAGTTGTAAGGCCTGGTCCAACTAATCTGCGACGTGCACTTTTGGTATTATGACAGTTAAAACGTTACGTGGTGTGATATATTTAACACTGACATATAATGAGAATAGGTTGACATCCATTCAAACCATCAATTGTGGCTGGAGCAATACATGAAGACAATTGCATTGGTGGTCGGTTGAGTGCACGAATTAAATTGTATGATACATTGTAAAATGTCACAGACATCGAGCCCCGGGCTGGAATCGAACACGCTGTTGTATTCACCACCAATATTTTTGCTCTACTTGTTCACAACAATATGCTTTTCAAACTGTTCCTAAAACTACATTCTAAAAGCTAATACGATGTATATTTTATGCCGTTAGTAGATATATTTTCATTTAAATTATTTATTATCTACATAGTATTTTCTTATTCGTTAAAATTACACTAAATCTACACATTTTATATAGTTATTATATTGTAAGAATACTATGTAAATATTTTTATTGAAATTGTTGGCATCAATGAAACACAAAATTGGTTATTGTGAGTTATCCGTAAAATATAAACATATGCTGTCGCGGACTTTTTTGTAGAGTTTTTTGAGATATTAATTTCTGTGTACATTAATTTATTTTTTTGGAGGAATTAAACCCAATGGGTACAACTTATTTTGTGTATTTGTTACGGTTTATACAACGTAAGCCATTTGAGCGTCCAAAAAGCTACTTTTTTCACTTTTCTTTGTAAATGGCGAGGGGCACGCCGTAGCGTAGTGGTTAAGGCATTGTGCTACAAGCCGGAGGGTCGAGGGTTCAAGTCCCGTTGGGGTCAGGATTTTTAAACTGACCCAAACCCTCTGGCGGCACTATGGCCCTGGGGTCGACTCAGCCTCTAACGGAAATGAGTACCAGACGCTTGTTCTGGGGGTAAAGGCGGCCGTCACGCAGGGCTGACAACCCGGCTGACATAAAGTGCCGATTGTCTAGAAAAAAGTGGGAACCTTAATCTCCTACTACCCCAAGGACCTCCGGGTCTGTTATGGGATCACTTTACTTTTTTTTGTTTGTAAATGGCGATTTTAAGGGTGAAGGGGTTGAGTATTACAACTCTCTTATATCTATGACAAACCTAATGACAAGATCAAGGATAAGTTTTTTGAAGAATTATAATGGGTATTGTTAGCTTTTCACGATATAATATGAAAATTATCTTAGAAGATTTTAATGCATATGTGGGGCGGGAAGATATATTCAAACCAAGAAAACGCAAATTCAGTATTCATGAAGATAGTAATGACAATGGGTTTGATTAGTCACATTTGCCACATCAAAGAATCTCAGTGTTAGAGCACAACGTTTCAGCATAAGGATGTTCATAAATAATACACCTGGACATCTCAAGATGGCGAAGCTCGGAACCAGATAGATCATGTATTAGTGAATAAATGTTGGCACAGTAGCATCATGGATGTTATATCAGTTAAAGGGGCCTTTTGCAATTCGGATCATCATCTGGTCAGAGTGAAAATCAGACAACGGCTATCGCTTATGAGAGGAACAAACGCTAAAGATGATTCTGAAAAATTAGAATTAAAAAACTTGAAAAATGATTAAATGCGGCAAGAATACTAAATCAAAATTGCTAATAGATTTCAACCTTCAGGTGACAATGTGGCAAATGAAGAAGAAACTGATACAAATATAGAATGGGAGGCTATAAGACACAGTATTAAATTATCGGCATCCGGAAGTATTAGTTATTAAAAAAAGAGGCAAAACAAGAAATGGTTTAATGAGGAATTGCTGCTATTGTAAAGAAAGTAAAGCTAGGAAAATTAATTGGTTACACGAGTGAAATTAATACAATTGAAACAATTGGGTAGCATTAGACGGGAAATCACTAGGTTATTAAATAATAAAAAGAGGGAATATTTGAGAGAGGTGATTAATGGTCTTGAAATTAATGCACAAAATATTAAGAACATCAAATAATTTTATCAGGGAATAGGATAGAGTGGTAAGGTTTTCAGGTTAGAACAAAGATAAGTAGGAATGAAAATGGGGATGTGATTCCAGATTCCACGTATGTATTATGTAGATGGAAAAGTTACTTTAATTGAATATTATCTTGATAACTTGTCCTAACATAAAATTTTAAATATAAAATTAGTTCCTGTAGGATTCTGTCTGTTAGACTTCTTTATTTTTCAAACTGTAGGCCTTTCGTTTCTGGTTCCATCTTCAACATATCAATTTCGAAAATAAAAGTTGGAAATCATATAACAGAGGGATTTGCTATTCCAAAAGTTCAAGGCAGGGTTCCAGTTTATCTCCAACTCTATTCAAAATTTATCTTGAAATAGTACTAAGAGACTGGAGGGAAAACAATGTCACAAAATGGGCATACCAATCCAAAATACATATGTATATTCACTCGGTTTTGCGGACGATCAGGTATTAATAGCACAAGACCACAGTGACATAGAATATATGGCAAAAAAACTAAAAGATGAGTATGAGAATTGGGGACTTATATAAATATATAGAAAACTAAATATCTGTGTATAGGAGAAGGAAAGGAAAATATAAATTTCAACAATGGAGAAGAACTAAAACCTAGTATTGAATGCTCCTATTTAGGAATAAAATTAAACCATTCAGGCGATAACATAGTAGAAATTAAAAATAGAATCGCTCAAACAAAACAAGCAATCAATGCTTTAAACTCTGTTTTAACATATGGTCCTGAAGTCTGGCAAATTCCTACCAGGGAAATGAAAAGAACTTTAAGTACAGAAATGGATATATTAAGATCGGCTGGAAAATCTAGAATGGATAGAATACGAAATAAAGAACTAAGGGATGAAGCAGAATCTTTCACTCCGACTTCTAGATCAATAAATTAGAATAAATAAATTGATTAGGACGTACATTATATATCATGCTAAATGTATAGGACGAAATAATAACCGCAGGTATATGAAACTTATATGGGATCGAACCGTGAGAACACGAGGATTTTGATTTTCATATAATTGAATTAAAATAAATTGAATCAAACTAAGTTGATACAAGTAGGAATAAACGATCAGCTAATAATTAAGGAAACCATTAACAAGTACATGGTACCGCTTTTGTTAAGCGACAGGCCCTTGACGCGGCTACAAAAGAGTTAAAATTCAAGGAAACTTATTTTACTAGCGGATTACTGGACATTTCTTGGTGGACCAGTAATCCAAGAGCTTAAGCTGAGCTTCGCTGACAGGTCATTAACAAAGCATGATTTACGGCTGGGGAACTACAGAGTCGAGTAAACAACCCAGTATGACGAAATCGACAACCCGCGAAGACGCGAAGCCTAGCAAACGGCGGGCGGGAAAAGGCCACTGACCCAAAGGAGTGTCCTACAGGGAACATGGTGGATCCTTGTCCAATGGAAAGACGGCGATTCCTCCTTTGGTACTAAGGAATCGTTGTCGACCAATATAATAAAGTGTTGTATCGCGACAAGGTAATGATCTCATGACGACACGGTGCCAGAGAGAGGGTAACGCAGTTTACCTTATACCAACATTAATTATATTAAGTTAGTTCTAGTTCTGCATTTCTAAGTTCAGCGTTCGGAGTCCTGAGTCCGACGGAACTCACCAAGACGGGAGTCGGGACAGACGCACCGGCATGGCGATCAATTAACAAACTACAAACCTAACTTCACTTATAATTTGTTCAGTCGAGACTCCAACTTGAGTTCTAAATGCGTTACTGCGGTCAATACCTTGTCCGACATCAAATGTGTCTGCAATATCACATGTATAGTGTCCATCAATTAATAAAATATTTTTATTAAACTTCATCTCGCGTAGTCTTGCGCCGGCCAGCTCCTTGCTTATCCCTGAGAAAGAACCTCAACTCTACCGATACCAACCTGAGCAACCTAAGATCTCATACATGGGGATATCCTTTCGGTAATCCTGGGGCCCAACATCCATTACTAACCATTGAACCCATACAAATACCCCTTCGTAAATGGCGCCCAACGTGGGGCGCTCGAATATTCGTCTAAGTATTGGTGATAACATATCGAAACACCAAGAACGTACCGACGAGAAATCATCCCACTAAGGCAAGAGATCCTGGACTGTGAAGCAGATGAATGGACCTGGAAGCTGACCTGGAGGACAAGGGACGAGCAGACAGCCCGGAGAGATGGCAGAATAACAGTAAGAACAAAACACCAGAAAGGTAGAAATGCATCTTTTCTTTTAAATACTCGTGTGAAATTCTAAATTAGAATAAAAATGGAGGGAAATCTAAATCCAGCCAATTCCAACACAATTATGGAGTTATTATTAGAAATGAGGAAGGAGATCAAACAGGAAAGTAAGCAAATATATGAAAAAACTAAAGAGTTAGTTGAAACAATAAAAATTGAAATTAGGACCGAATTAGGACAAGTAGAAGACAGGATCACGAATAAAACCAAAAATAGAATAACAGCGTTACAGGAAAAAGTGGAAGGGAAACAGGATAAGGAACTAGAAATTAAAGAGAGCGGGGAGAGTGAGTTCGAGGCCACCTCCGAGAACACAAACATTTGTGAAAATAACAAGAATGAATTAGCACAGGAAATGATTGTAGAACCAGTAACAGAAATACATGAGGAAATCAGAACTGTAGGAGTAGAAATAAATGAATCAACGAGTGATCAAACAAAAGAAATCATTAGGGATCAGGTGAAAATACCTAAAGACGTGCAAATGAAACGTAAAGTAATAATTGAAAATACTGAGTGTAAATGTGTGCATGTTTCAAATTGTAAATTGTCGGAACAAGATACACCAGATATGAAAGATCTTTTTGTAGCCGGTAGAGATATTGCAAATAAATCAAGCGTGAAATTTGAAACGCAGGTAGCTCGCAGAAGACATTTGAAAGGTAGATGTTCATTTAACAATTACTTAAAGTTTTTGACATATTTGAAAGATCCGAAGTCAGATGTATCTTGGTTCGGTGCATGCGGGTTAGAACAAAGAACCCAAGTATTTGCAAAACAGATTTTTACAAATAAATGGGTTACAAGCGAACCTTCCGAGCAAATTGCTAATAGCCAAATAAATGTAGCCACAAGGCAAAAGAATAGGCGCGATTACAATATGAATAACGCGAAGTCATCGCAACCATACCGCACAGTGATAATGGATAAAAGCGCGAATAATCTGGGTAATTTTTGACAAAAGGTTGGCCATCATGGATAACCATAACACATTTATAATACAATCTATATTTGCTCAGTAAAGGGGACAATAAATGCATGAACCAGTATGTAATCGAACCCAGGACTAATTGATCAAAGAAAATAGCTATAGTGTAAATTAATAGAGAATATTAAATAATTGTTGAAGTAAGAAAGTCACAAGAGTAATCTTGCATATTAAGAAAATAATAACTAAATGAGAATACAGATTGTGTATTTCAAATTCAATTAAAACTCAATTCAAAAGATGGCGAGATAAGGGCAGATTTTATCTTGCTCATTAATGATAATACAAGGAAGAATGTCAATTATTAATTATTAATTAAGAGATTTTCTTTATATATATATTTTTTTTGAAGACAAATGATGGTAAATAATTTGTCCATACTAATCTTACAGCAATAATGATGAATGATAGATGTAGGAATTTTCAAATGGAACTGGGTTAGATTTTCATTTAATTTTGGAATTTATAAGCAACATGGACCTGTGTAATTAAAAATCATGAGTAATTACTGATAAATATTATGAATGACAATAATGCTGACTATGGCGATAACAATAATAACATATAAAGATTAACCTTTCATTAAATAATTTTAAATAAAATGAACTCCAATGATGAGAATGATTTACATTTTTTATATATACATTTAAATATTTATTTAAACGCTCCTAATGCGGACTCCATAAAATCCATAACGTATTATACTAATTTGGATAAAAGCGATTTTATTTTACGCTAAAGTTTATTATGATTACATAAAAATGTACTTGATTATAAAAATAAAAGGCACCTAAGGCATTAATAGAATTGATGAGATGTTGAAGCATGATTTGTCTTAATGACGATCAATTAGCTAATGAACCAAATGCACGAATTTTAGTATGTGTTGAATTACATACAGAGTGATATTATTGAGAAATCGACTAGGATAACATAGGACCTCAGTACGATTATTCTTTTGTTTATACGTAAGCCAGTGGAGACTTCGTATATTTTCTTTGTGTCTAGTATACACATATTTAGGGCAGTAGAACCCTCAGCGACGAGATATTTGTTTATACGTAAGGTAATGGAAACTTCGTATAATTTTCTTTATGTGTTGTATACACGAATTTTAGGGCAGTAGAACCCTCAGCGACAAGATATGTTTTATGATGTATGAAAGAAAATGATCGACGATTATAATGTGTTTTATGACTCTGTATTTTATGAATAATTTGTGCAAGCCAGATAATGTGTTAATTGATAAAAATAAAGCGAGATTTGCTTTGATTAATTGGAAAGACTAGAGATGCCTAAATGTTATTTAAATAAAAGATTGAGTATAATAATTTATCAAAATAATGATTAAATATCCACATCTAGAAAGCGTAAATAAGAACGCCTATAAACATCAAATGAATTTTAACGCTAGGAGCGGCAAATACAAATATAAAAATAATCAAGCTAACCATAATTATGCAACATTTTTCAATTTATAGATAATTAATGAATTAATTATTATTGTTTGATAAACATAATAATATTTGACCAAGAACACATATAATAAATGCTAATAGCACTTCTAATGTAATACTATGAATTTACGTAACGATTATTAAAATGAAAGGACACATAAAAATTGTTTTATTTACGACCCATGTAGGAAAACAGGTCCATATATATATATAAATATTTATTTGATCATGTTATCTTTATTATTTTTTTTTTTAAATTTATTGAACGCAGATTTTTGCAAAAGAAAACACTGGTTCATAGCATACACAAAACACGTTCAAACCTGCATATCGGTGAACATGTCTAAATAATTGTAAATTTTAAATTACCTTATTTTTTTGGGATAAGAATTGCGTGTGAAGTGATTTTAATACCCAGTTAAGAATCCCATTATTTGCGTGTGCAAACAAGACTGTGATTTGACACTATTAGTTTTAAATTGTTGACAAGCAGGTAGATTGTTTACAAATTGTCACTATTGACAAAACAGGTAAGAAGGGTGAATTTAAAAGATAATTTGTTGTTATGTAAACATATGTTTTGAATTTATTTATGTGCACCAAGGTTCCACCAAGACCCGATAATATATATAGGCGAGATTTATATAATTAATAAAATTCACGCAAGCATAAATTGATTATCAATTATATAGGGCACTTGAAGCAGAATCTTTCACTCCGACTTCTAGATCAATAAATTAGAATAAATAAATTGATTAGGACGTACATTATATATCATGCTAAATGTATAGGACGAAATAATAACCGCAGGTATATGAAACTTATATGGGATCGAACCGTGAGAACACGAGGATTTTGATTTTCATATAATTGAATTAAAATAAATTGAATCAAACTAAGTTGATACAAGTAGGAATAAACGATCAGCTAATAATTAAGGAAACCATTAACAAGTACATGGTACCGCTTTTGTTAAGCGACAGGCCCTTGACGCGGCTACAAAAGAGTTAAAATTCAAGGAAACTTATTTTACTAGCGGATTACTGGACATTTCTTGGTGGACCAGTAATCCAAGAGCTTAAGCTGAGCTTCGCTGACAGGTCATTAACAAAGCATGATTTACGGCTGGGGAACTACAGAGTCGAGTAAACAACCCAGTATGACGAAATCGACAACCCGCGAAGACGCGAAGCCTAGCAAACGGCGGGAAAAGGCCACTGACCCAAAGGAGTGTCCTACAGGGAACATGGTGGATCCTTGTCCAATGGAAAGACGGCGATTCCTCCTTTGGTACTAAGGAATCGTTGTCGACCAATATAACAAAGTGTTGTATCGCGACAAGGTAATGATCTCATGACGACACGGTGCCAGAGAGAGGGTAACGCAGTTTACCTTATACCAACATTAATTATATTAAGTTAGTTCTAGTTCTGCATTTCTAAGTTCAGCGTTCGGAGTCCTGAGTCCGACGGAACTCACCAAGACGGGAGTCGGGACAGACGCACCGGCATGGCGATCAATTAACAAACTACAAACCTAACTTCACTTATAATTTGTTCAGTCGAGACTCCAACTTGAGTTCTAAATGCGTTACTGCGGTCAATACCTTGTCCGACATCAAATGTGTCTGCAATATCACATGTATAGTGTCCATCAATTAATAAAATATTTTTATTAAACTTCATCTCGCGTAGTCTTGCGCCGGCCAGCTCCTTGCTTATCCCTGAGAAAGAACCTCAACTCTACCGATACCAACCTGAGCAACCTAAGATCTCATACATGGGGATATCCTTTCGGTAATCCTGGGGCCCAACATCCATTACTAACCATTGAACCCATACAAATACCCCTTCGTAGGGAAATTAATGATGTACAAGAGAAGCCGGACATTATAGAAAAGATTACAGTGGTATGGCCATGTTAAAAGAATTTCAGAGCAAAAATTGCCTAAAATTGTTATAGAATGGATCCCAATGGATAGGAGGAAGACCAAAGAAAACTTGGATAAAAGCGGTACAAGATGCTATGAATATCAGAGGATTGGAGGAAGGTCAATGACAGGACAGAGAGGAATGGCGTTTGGTTTCCGGAAGACGGCGACAGCTGCCATGATACCGGATGATGATTATTATTGTTATTTTTATTACTATTATTATTATTATTATTATTATTATTATTATTAGGCCTATTATTATTATCTAATATATAAAAATAAATGTTTGTTTATATGTTTGTATGTTTGTTTGTTTATTTGTTCGTACTTTATGTGCGGCCATACCGTTGAATCGATTGTAATGGGGCTTTTTGCAAAATGTTCAGGCGATTCTAGGGATGAACATGGGATATAATAGAGTTATGACACTCAACTCCTACATCCTTAAAATCACCCTTCGTAGTGGAAAACGTGAAAAAATAGCTCTTTGGATGCTTAAATGTCTTACGCTGCCTAAACCATAACAAATACACAAAATTAACGAACATATAATTGGGAATATCTCGAAAAAGCTCTACAAAAAAGTCCGCGACAGCATATGTTTATCTCTTACATATAACTCGCAATAATCATTTTTGTCTTTCATTGATGCCAAGAAGATCAAGACAAGTACGTAGATTCCTGTACAAGCATAACAGCACATGGCGGGTATTCTTTTACGGATAACTCACAATAGCGAATTTTGTCTTTTATCTCATTTATGCCAAGAAGATCGAGATACGTAGATTCCCGGGCAACACCGGGTAATCAGCACGGAGAATCTTAAAATAATTACGATATAAATGTTTCCAACTACTTATTCAACTAAACATAAAAGCACATAAATTTTCATTTATTTAGGCTAGCAGCGCACGCTTGGTGTTAGCTAGTTATTATATAAAGATTTTCTGTGCACTTCAATTGTATTGAAAATCACATATCACAGCAAAACACGTTAATCTAGAAATATTGTGAAGCTGTGGTAATGCGATGTGCGTTAGAGCAGCGCCTCCTACAATAGATAAGAATGTATAAAAGTTGATGCCAAATGTTTTAGAGCTCCTGTCAAACAGAGATTTTGACTTGCTTTCAACTCCTTCTTGGTTTATGACGAATGAAATGTTTACTGCGAGATTTGCGGAAACTTTAAAATACTTGGCCGCCTTCCCTCACACTTGATGTCTTACAAACTCTTCAATCTTTGCTGGCTGAGTAATGCAACGTTATTTGCAGTAAATCAAGAATACCACTTGGCTCTACTTGAGTAAAAATCTGGTACATACTGAGAAAACTTACTAACTCTCTATCATCTAGGTTAACTTGAAAATAATATTTCAAATTTACTTATGTTTTTATTATCAATTTTTAAGATCTGAAGTTCAGCTAAAATACGAGTATAAAACGAAACAACGTAGAGTTTGAACTTTTGTCACAATGTCTTGATGCCGTATTTCTTAAAGACGTGATTTGCATCCAAGATTATACTTTGTCTACTGTTATTTCGAAAACCAGTACCGATTAAATTATATTTCATAATTCATATTTTATTATTTTAAACATATTTTAGTCCATCGCTGTGATTTCGGGGTAACGTTGCTGTCTCAAATGCAGCGGGTCCGGGTTCGATCCCCGATCGATCGATAGATAGATAGATAGATAGATAGATAGATAGATAGATAGATAGATAGATAGATAGATAGATAGATATAGATTAGATAGATAGATAGATAGATAGATAGATAGATAGATAGATAGATAGATAGATAGATAGATAGATAGATAGATAGATAGATAGATAGATAGATAGATAGATAGATAGATAGATAGATAGATAGATAGATAGATAGATAGATAGATAGATAGATAGATAGATAGATAGATAGATAGATAGATAGATAGATAGATAGATAGATAGATAGATAGATAGATAGATAGATAGATAGATAGATAGATAGATAGATAGATAGATAGATAGATAGATAGATAGATAGATAGATGGAAAGTTCTGCGGCCATCACCCAAGTGTTGGCGGTTAGCGATCCCTATTTGGTCCTCCTTAATAGGTAGAACCCCGGGTTACTGTAAAATAATTAGCCCCGGTTTAAATTTTGAATTCAAATTTGAAGTTAATTAGCAGAGTGAAGTAGGAAGCAGACCTTTTGGGGTTCTATTCCAGCATTTGCTGTTTGGATTGAGGGAACCGCTTAAAACCTCAATCGGAATAGTTGATCACGCGGGATCTTGCCAAATTTGGCATTCGGATGACTCTACATTGGGAGGGCCATAACCGGACATTAGTCTTAGGCCTATATGTATGTCTATACACATGGCTCACTTGACAAATTTCAGTCAGGTTTCGGAAAAGGACACTATACAAGTACTCCACTTTTTGACATTGTCGAGGCCACAAGGAGAAGCTGTGCAAAGAAGATCATTTACAACACTATATCTCGATTTCAGAAGCTATCGATACAGTAGTTATTGACATATCATAAGCCGGACTACAAACATTATATTGTTAGAAAATTATCTTATTTGGTGTACCTCCTACCTCAAATATCGCCAGTAATCACAATCAGTTGAAAATCATTTCTCGTCTAACGATTCATGAGGTCAGATGTATCAAGCATTGTTGTGGCTCCATTACAATATTTTATCCATATTAATGTCATCTCAACAGGATTACAGCGTTCTCGCTCTCTTATTTATGCTAAGATATCCAAATTTAGACTAATTTCAAACTTAATGAAAACATCTGTAGACATATCGCAGCCCGGCAAGAATAACGTCACAATTAAAAAATGGACTAATTTGAGTTAATCCCCAATTCAAAACAAGACAATTTGTTTAAACTGTATAAATTAAGTCAGTAACTCAATTCCTAACTAATCAGGGTACAATTTGCACATATAGCTATCTCTAAACTATTTGAACTCTGATGTAAGTGAACTTTCTTTTTGCTGTACTGGAAATGTGTTTTTTTTTAGTTGTGGCATTATTCTAGCTGGGGTGCGATATTACTAATCTGAAACAAGTATCATAGTGATGAACCTTGAACATAAGACTAAATGTACCGAAGACCCAAACGATAATTATTTGACATTCAAAACTACGGCATATCATTAACTATATCAATCTGCCGGCCATCATGCTAAATAACAAAGCAATACTCTATTCGTATTTTATTAAAAGTTTGTTTATATTTAGACCCAAATCTAAGCTAGTAGGCTACATCCAAGTAAAGTAAATATAAAAAAAGGAATTTTCAATGTATTCTTTAAAGGAATTCAAACATTTTATTCAGATTGATTGCAAAAAAAGTATTATGGTGCATACTGTTGAGATGCCGTATTTTGATAATTGTGACATCTTATTGACAGATATTGACGATATACCAGCAAAATATTGCAACATATTCATAATATATGTCCTATCAGGTAGGTCTAAATATGACCGTAGTCCTTCATATTTCTGAAAACTAGCTGGCAATATCTCCATGATCATACAAAAGTACACTCTCTTCTTCTGATATTCAAAATCACATACACTTCTACACCAAGCAAATTATCCTCTCGCTTCCTTTTTATATTTCCAATCACAAATTGAGTACACGATCACACCAGAACCTCCTATTTTACATCCTACAAAGTACAATCCCACTATTCTAATTCCTACACGGTATTCACTGCTAGATTCTGGAATTCCTTATCACAAGATATTGGGGACTGCAGGACATTAGTTTCCTTCAAAAGAAATATAAATCTTTCTTTCTTTTATATTTCAGGAGATTAATTGATGTTTTCTGATTTTTCGCTTCTTTTATAATACTGATCTGATTCAGTTTAATTTCTTTAAATATTTATTTACAATTCTTATTCAATGTTATGATCGTATGCACTTTTTTATGTATTTAATAATTTTCTCTAGTTGAGTAAAAGATAAGGCGATGTGTCCTTAACTCTGCCAGTATAAACAAATAAATGCTATTAATATTATTATTATTATTATTATTATTATTACTATTAATGCTATTATTATCATCATTATTAACCTCCTTCAAATCGTGGTTAATATTATTTCCCATCTCGATCTTTGATTACATACTGAACACATTCTATCTGGTTTTCCTACAAGAATTTCCTAGTCGTCATTCATTTCCTATTTGCTCCACATGCCGTGCCAGTCTATGTCTATGATATTTAATTGTTCTTTTTTACCTCTGGTTTCGCAAGAAGATCACGTATCTCATTAACTTGCAGGTTTCCCCACTTACTTATTTATGTGTGTATTTTCCAGTACGTCGCATATATTTTTCAATTATTTCCACTGGGTATTTCGTTGCAATTTTAATTTTACCATTCACTTATATGTATATTACAACTAACGCCGCCTTTCCGTTTCCAATCTCTATCCTTCTCGATCAGGGCATCTTCTTCTTAAAGTCTATTTGAAGAAAAAACGTAAGACTATTTAACTTTGGTACCATGATTTGCATTTTATTATCCGAATTCCTCTTTCGGCCGGTGAATTTTTTTTTAGACAATCGTTGTTGTTGCTTACTCATTAGATGCTCAGACCAAGTTATCCTTCATTTCAATTCTATATAGCACGTTCTCTCGTATCACCCGTTTCCTATTTGTCTTATTGCGGATTCTTTGTAATCTTGATAGCCCATTCCAACTACCAAAAGGTTTTATGTTATTCATTCACTACAAATAATTTACCACTGCAGTATAAAACATTTCAACTAGTGCTTTTACCATGTACAATTTTGTGATCCTGGAATATTCTCATCCCACCATATTGACTTGCGGGATGCTAAAATCGTTCTGAACAAAGGCAAAGTGATTCCAACACAGACCTCAGGAAGCCATTGGTGTAGTAGTAGTAGTTTAATTCCCCATATTTTTAGTCAATCGACACGAGATGCAAGCCAAACTGTTAGTCCTCCGTCACAGTCCCTTTACCCCGAGAACAAATATATGTTACTCATTTCAAATTCTCGCATTTTCAATACATAATTATTGAATATCTTCAGATTCCAATTCTCTATTTTGTAATCAATGTGTATACGCTCTTAAATGCATCTACTTGTTCAATTTATTCTCCCTTAACAATTTCATATTGATTATTTAAATTAGTTACCAAAAGTACTATTTATTTTTGATAATAACCATAATCCATAGTTCGACATCATTAACATTTTAGGTTCAGGTTTAGTTGAGCCTGTTGTTATATCTTAAGATGTTTTTGATTTGTCCTGCCTCTGTATCCTTTAGTCGATACTGGAATAAAATAAAATAAGATAAAATATACCTTCTTAGGTAAAATCCGTCGTCCTCAACTTATAAAATATGTAATATTTATGCCCGTAGGCCTTTCAGAACATCCGTTCCATCTTCAGCAGGTCACTTTTCGCTACAACATCCAGTATGATGGTTGATGCTGCTGGTCCTAATGTGGCTTTGTCGTGAAACATTAGGACCAGCAGCATCAACCATCATACTGGATGTTGTAGCGAAAAGTGACCTGCTGAAGATGGAACGGATGTTCTGAAAGGCCTACAGGCATAAATATTACATATTTTATAAATTGAGGACGACGAATTTTACTTAAGAAGGTATAGTTTAACTTACTTTATTGTATGACTCTCCACCTCAACTGTTTTAAAAATGTATTTTATTAGTATTGACGATACTGGAATACTTTCTAAGACAAAATTTGAATTAATTCTGCGGAAGTGACTCGACCAATTATTTTGATTATTGCTATATTTGAACGTTTAACCTTTAATGATAAATATATATATCCAACCTTATTATACCTAAAAAAATTGTGTAATAATCGCTTCTATTCAGCTCACATTTAGATTTCATACCTAGAAATATAAAGCCTGCTCTCACTGCAGTATTTGAGAGTAAAGTTCTTAGGAAAATTTTTGGACCAAAGAGAGATGAACAGACAGGTGAAAGGAGAATACTATACAACAGTTAACTACACGGCCTTTATAGGAAGCCAGATATAACAACAATTAAGTCTCGTAGACTGAGATCGGCATGACATGTGGCACGAATGGGGAATGAAAAACGTGCATGAAAGCTTCTTGTAGGAAAGCCAGAGGGAAAACGCCTAATTGGTAGACCAAAAATGAGGTGGGAGAATAACATTAACTATGATTTGAGGGAAATAGATTATACAGGGGATGATTGAAAAACATTAGCTCAGGATAGGGATATATGGAGAGCATATTTCCACGCGGCCATGAACCTACGGGTTTGATAGTGCCAATGAGTTAGTTTGTTTACTAGTAGTAGTAGGACTTTATTAGACAAAAAGTAAGATATTTTCAATATTATTTACAAATATGGGTCGCACGGGCAGTAAGCCGTAGGTGCTGTTGACAATCTGTTACAATACAGTAATAATTGGTAATAGTATAAAGAAAAACAAAAAAAACAATAACATTACAATTACATAAAGAAAACACAATAGTATTACAATTACATAATAGTAGCCTACAATAGCATTATACACTAATTAATTTATGTATAATTATTAAGGATTAATGATATTGCATTTTGATAACATATATTTATTCATGAATGAGTGTTGTTCTTATTTTCCGCGTTTTGTCCAGAAATTTACCCAAGTTTATCCAATTTTCTGAATTTACTAATAACTCGTAGCATGCCAATCTTTCCCGATTTGAATTTAGAAATCTTTCCGGTAATAACTGACGTCTCCAATATTCTAAATCATCACATTTTCCTAACATATGTATCTCATCTTCAAAGCTCCCGCACATTGGACATATTCAAATATCGTGATAGTCGCAAATTTTTAGAAATTTCCATGCCCCTAGCCTAAACCAAGCAAGCCCTGATCTCTCTTTAAATCCTAGGTTGAATATATAATATTATTTTCCCCGACGTGTTTTAGGTCTCTTTGTAAACACAGTGAGCGTTTTCCTGTACATTCGGCGAAAATATCTTTTTGGTTTATGTCTAAGTACCTCCATATTATTTTTCTCCACAAGTTCTTGCTATTCTCAGTCCCTTTTTCCCATATCCAACCCATCGCAATCTTTTGGAGTTCTCTCCTAACCTCGTCTGCCCAAAATAATGAGTTAGTTAGTTAGTTAGTTTGTTAGTTCTCACTGCAGTTTTGTAGGGATGATTTTGATGTTATATTACGTAGTTGTAATTTTGTTTCTATTTTTTTGTACAATCTGTCGTTTGTATTATACCTTCTCATCAGGATATAAAAAATAAACTAACTTACTGGCAATAACAATTGCTTAATACAAGTCAAAATGGTGAATGAGAGGACAGTGTCAATACGCTGTGGCGATAAGAAGCAGAGAGAAAAATGCAGGAAGCTCTTCTCAAATCCTTCATCGCCTTTGTGGGGCACGTAGTGAATAGCTGGCGAGATCTCACGTGCCATTTGAGATGAGTTCCCGACATAATCTAAACCCCAGGTATAAATGTCCCTCACTCTACTCTTCTATAGAACTCTGGTTTCTTTATATAGAATGGAATTGAACTCTCTACACCTCTCGGTCATAACCTCTTCAGTCCAGTCTCTTTTTGTATCTTATATGATACTATACGAGAGAATTTTAATTTGTTTCTCATTCTTTAAACAACTCAACGCTATGATTGGTTTTAGCATGTTGCATAACTTTACTTTATGCACATTATACATTATTTCTATTATTGTTAAGTGGAGGCACAGTATAAATCGGAAGGACTTAAGGGGAGCCTCTATGAGGTGTTGGTCTACATAAATCCAAGTAAAATATAAAGAAAAAAGAGGCAAAACGTACTGTTGCAATATGCGAAAATTTGCCTCAGCAATATAGGCCTACATGTGGTTTTATATTCCAAACGTCTTCAGAATATGCCTGAAAAGTGACTGAGAAGTTAACTAAAATAATGTGAAATGCACCAAATTGTTGTTGGATCATATCTATTACATTTGTTAAAACAAATTAGCCAAATTATGAAACACACGCTAACAAATATAATCATATTGTCGAATACCTAACTAATGTAATCTAGCTCATATGAACATTTTAGTAGGATCTGTCGCCTGTAGTTTACACATCTACGGCGTGGCCTTGCTAAATCTCTCTTTCCCTGTGGTTGATATTGAAGAGATTGTTTGGTAATACAGGGTGTCCCATTCAAACCTCCCACATTTTAATTAATCATAACTAACAAAGTATGCGGAATTATGAAATGAGGTCGATATTAAACGAAAGAGAAACTCAAAGAATTTTCATTGCCACACACTGAAACACTTCTATATGTGCACCATTAGTAGCACGAACAATATCAAGTCTGTATTCGATTTCGTGTACGAATACGACCTGATTCTTTTTTAACGCTTCCAGTCGCCAGAAACTTCTCAAGCCTTACCTTAATGGTCTTCCCATCAGGTGCATTTCCTCCATATTCTCTCCGGTAATTTATTTGCACTGTAATTATTGACTTCGTCTCTGCATACCAGAAAACAGTGTGTGCTCGTTGCTGAGAAGTCGCCATTTTGTTTTATGTCATTATTGTCCAACATGCGACAGATGAATTAACGGCAACAATGAAAACAAAATTCCTTGAGTTTTTCTTTCTTTTAATATGAACCTCATTTCATAATTCCGCATACTTTGAGTTATGATTAATTAAAATGTGGGAGGTTTGAATGGGACACGGAGTATAACCACATAATATAGAGATAATTTACTCACATTCATAGAGATAATCTTTCTTTGATGAACTAATCTTGTAAATCCAATCAAGCTTACTAATTTAATCTTCATAATCCATTTTTATGTACCTGACATAAATTACCCAACCTAACCTGAACAAACACGATGGCAACATTAAGACGAAATACACCATTCGCACTCACGGACATACAAAACATGGCGAATATGACAATGATGGCCAGATGATGTTCGGAGATTGTTTGGGACTTAACGTTTCCTGAAATTTGTCTTAGAGGTGAGGAAAAACCCCGGAAAGAACATCACCCAGGAATTATGTCCTGAGCGGGGATCAAACAAGGGCCCACTCGCTAAGAAGCAGGCTACGCTAAACGAAACCACAGCATTGGAGTAATAATGATGATGATGATGTTGATAATAATGTCTTTTGTATACAGAATTTTAATGTTTACACATCTTTCTGTGCCTAAAGTTTTATTTTTCTTCTCCACTCGTCTCTATCCATACACTCCATGTCCACCAGTCCTCTTGTTCTCATTCCACTTCTTATTTATTGCATCCACGAGTTTCGAGGTCTTCCTTTCCTTGTTCCAGGTAGACACCATTCCAATGTTAGCCTGGGTAACCTTTCTTCTTGCAATCGTAATAATAATAATAATAATAATAATAATAATAATAATAGTAATAATAATAAAAACAATAATAATAATAAAAAGGAGAAGAAAAATAATAATATAATAATATTAATAACAATAATAATAATAATAATAATAATAATAATAATAATAATAATAGACGGAAGAAGCCCATAGCACCTAAACGGCGATGTTCGTAAACACTGAGTTTTACTATTAAAATAGAAAACCAGAAAGCTTACAGAGCAGGACATAACGTGGTAGCGTCACTTTTCAAAGCTAACGAGGATATATATCATAATATTTAAATCCACAAGAATGTAATTCTTGTATTAATGTAATTACTTGATTTTAGTAAATTTGACTCTTAAAATTGATTTATAACCTGCATGGATTAAATTAGTCCTAATCTTGTTTGAATTTTAACCTTCAAAAATATTATTGCTTCACTGGTTACAAAATATTCAACCTTACTCTCAGTTTTCTTAACCAGAATCCACTTTTGTTTAATTCAAGTATGCCCTCATTTTTTTTCGAGAGACTGAGTGGACCCCAGTCCATACTTGTAGGACGAAACAGAATTATAACGACAATCTTTCACATGCTGTTCAGAAATTTAAAACAAGTGTTTATATTCAAGGAGTCCATAGTCGCCAGTGACTTATTTGCAGAGTAATTTATTGTCGATGTGTTCGACATGTAGCATATCCTTTTTAGACCATGATAATGTAGTTTGTGATAGTTTGCAGCGTGAGTTAAAAAATTAATCAATTATAGTAACTCCTTCAAGTAGTGATTGATTATTTTTCTTTTAAGTCTATCAGAATACATCTTATCACGATCCAAAGAGGATATTCTACATGTCTAACACATCAATAACACATTCTCTTGTGAGTCTCTATATCAGACTCTCAACACCCCTGAACAACCCGTGAACATTTGTCGGTAGATTTCTGTTCCATTCCGTGTAAAACAATAGAGGATATTGTGATAGTACAGTGAATCCCGATAAACTAGTGGTTGTCATGTTAACTATTGGTACTCGTCGAGTTCAAACCCGGAGTGGTCGTTGGATTTTTACGGGTATAAATATCATATTGTTTCGTTCGGAAGGGAAGTAAACCTATGGATCCTATGTTGAAGATTTTCGGCCGTAAAATAAGAGGTATCTGAACAAAATTTGTAGACTCTTTCACATCCAGTATTGAATTAGACCAATGACTTCCACCTTGGCACGACTGGCCTAAGAGGCTCAGCCGGCTTCTGCTCTCATATACACGTATGATAATCACAGAGATAGACGATCATTTAGCCAGTATAGGGGTTACATTTGGTCACATGTAAGATCCCCCAACCGTTATAGCTGATTTTCGCAACCTGTAACCACGTGTACTGTAGCCATTTAAATTACCCACAATGATGTGTGGGCACCGGTTCCATACTGACTGAAATTCTATGAGAACGTGTCTTCATCCAAGGAGACTCAATCCAGCACAAGTCCTGTAGCACTGCACCAAAGCATCATATGTTACACAGCTCGGTTACGAGCTGGACGATACCAATGACCTACCGTAAGTTTTAAAGACTGTCGTTAAATAAAGTACTTCGGCTAATAGTCATTAATCCATTTATGTAACTAAAATTTTACGTTCATGATTTTATTTTAGTGTTCGAGCTCTGTTTTGCAGAGCATTTTTTACAATGGTAATACGTATTGATTTACAAAAAAGTGCTTTGAGAATATCTATTTGCATTATACATGACTCACATCCTAAAATTTACGATGTTCTAAAATAGATTTTTCTATTGGCAGTTCAATCGACTGGTTTATATATGGGGGAAATTTACTGTTACTTCAGTGACAACCTGTTGGCTTGGCAACAGCACGTTTGGGATTGGTGATTGGAGTGTGACGTTAGAAGTGTCCCTCCCACCACAAACAATTCGATTTAGTGTCTGCGTAATTGTAATCAGACTATACCTCTCGCTTCAGATTAGTGAGTAAGTGTGGAAGTTTGACTCTCAAAAAGGTAAACAAAAATGTTGCTGAGAAAGAAATGAAACTTTATTCTTTTCCAAATAAAATATAGTATTCTTGCAACGTGACTCGACGATTTCTTTTGGATTGACTTGAGTTGGTTTACTGCTCGTTCGACAAAACTTCAAAACACACTTTCACTGCCATCCACACATACCACATTTCCCTTCAATAGCTACCATTTTGTATCTTATATTATTTTGATATCTCCTACTGTGAATGTAGCTGTAAGTGTGTCATTTGGATAATTCTCAATGACCCCGGCTCCAAGGCGCAAGTGGT
>JASPKZ010003816.1:1000000-1052500 GCA_030220185.1 Diploptera punctata | reverse complement strand
GTGGTAGCTTCCCGTTGCTTTCCACACCGATGAAGGATGATGGCGATGATGATTATGATAATGATAAGGATGATGATAATGGCCATATGATTTCGGGGACCGTTTGGGCCTTAAAGTTTTCCTGACATTTGTCTTACAGGTGAGGAAAAACCCCGATAAAAACCTCACCCAGAAAAACTGCCTCGACCGTGGATAGACCCCGGGCCCACTGCGTGACAAGGCAGCACGCTACCTCGAGACCACAGCGGTGGACATATAATATGTAGGCCTACTATATAAAAAGATGCACGCCGTAGCATAGTTGGTTACGGCAATATGCTACAAGCCGCAAAGTTTGAGTGCAGATGGAGTCAGGACTATAAAACAACTGGCGGCACCATGGACCTGGGTCGACTCACCCTCTAATGGAAATGAGTAGGTCTATCAGACGTTTGTTCTGGGGATAAAAGGGGCTGTCACAATCTGGCTGACATTTAGTGCCGATTGTCTAGAAGATGAGAATCTCCTATCACTCAAATGGTCTCCTAAGAACTACAATGGGGCCATGTTTACCTTTACTACAAAAAATTAAAATTTCACTGAAAACATTGACTTTTATATACAAACATTTTTCTTTTTCTGTCTCTTCATGAACTGGTCTTACTTTAAGGGTCCCACTACAGGCCTCAGGAAGCCCTTGGGGTAGTAGGAAGTTAAGACTCTCACTTTTTCTGGACAATCGGCACTTGATGTCAGTTGCGTTGTCAGTCCTGCGTGACGGCCGCCTTTACCCCCAGAACAAACGTCTAGTACTCATTTCCATTAGAGGCTGAGTCGACTCTAGGGTCATAGAGCGGCCAGAAGGTTTGGGTCAGTTTAAAAATCCTGACCTCACCGAGATTCGAAACCTCGACCTTCCAGCTTGTAGCGTGTTGCCTTAAAGACTACGCTACGGCGTGCCCCCTTATTGTACTTTAAGAGAGGGGTAAGAATAAAGTTCTTAAGAAAATGTATGCATCAAATAGAGTTGAACACTCAGATGAATGAAGCAAATACAAAATAGTGACCTACATGATCTTTATGGGAATCCAGATGTAACAATAATTGCGATACGCAGGAGATATGGAACGATTGGAGGGACTTGGAAACTTGATAGGAAAACCACAGATAAAATGCCCCGTGTGTGACCAAGAACAACATTAACCATGATTTGAAGGATATGAATTATACAAGGAATGTCCTGAGAGCTCATGTCCACACGGTCATGAACCTCGGGGTTCGTTAGTATATTCATAGTCTGAGTCGCCTCATACGTTTGTATCTGCTATCTCCTTCTGGTACATGACGTCTAGCCAACATTAATAAAATTCATGACAAGATTTCGTTGAGGTATTAGTCACAAAATTAAAATTGCAATATAAAACTATAACATTGATACCTTGTAGGTCCATCTCCTCAACTTAGTAAACTATTAATTCTTTGTAGCCTTTCGGGACTAGTCCCATCCTTAACAGAAGAGAAGGAGATAGGCCTGTATTGCATTCAGGGTCAGTAGGTACAGATCAGCGAGTGACAATGATTAACTCTTCGTCCCCAAGGGACATCTAAAAGGCAAATGAAGTATTTTTTTGATTGGAAAGCCGATTAAATTTTGATCAGAGGCTCTAGTTTAGGCTTGTGATTCTTTTACAAACCCCAAAGCCTTCAGAGTCCACACCCCCAATTTAAAATATGTCTAGGTGGACTTGTCCTTTAGAGTTTCCCACCCTAAAAATCGATCGATCGCGACCGAGTTTGAACCCGCAATCTTCGGTACCAGAGGCTAGGAACGTAATCCACATTGCATCGAGAACGACGGAGATGTATTAACAATGTCATACTCATATGATTATTAACAATTCCCGGACATTTATTTACTGGGCGTATGTTTTGTTACAGAGCAACGGAACTTTAGCTGGTTCGAGTCCTCAAGTCCGAATAAATTATCTCGTGAATTTTCGGCTATAATACTGCGACGTTCGTATCACATGTCATGCCCATCGCAATCAACGAGACTTAACTCTCCTATAAAGATCATGTAGCTCACTGTTGTGTTGTCCATTCACCTGTGTGTTCGTCTCTCTTTAGTCCAAAAATTTCGTAAAAATTTTATTTTCAAATATAGTAAGAGTCAATGTTTCGCATCCATAAAATATAACTGGGAGAATAAAAGTTTTATATATTTTCAATTTAACGTTTTTAAGAGAACTTGGGATGACAAAAGTCCTTGTAATGCGTAATAGCGTGCATTTTACTCTAAAATTAATTTTAGAATTAAAAAATGTAACCCCATCGGATACCGAACTCGGTCCTACTAATCAGAAAGCAACCATACTACCCGTGAGCTAACACGGCGGTCTATTACCATTACAATGGTTTGATGAACATTAATATGTGTGATCATAGGTGGACACGCACTTAGTAAGGGATCGGTTTCTACCCAGCATCGTGATGAATTTGGGTAGTTTCAGTAAATAGCGGTTGCAGATAAAAAAAAAGTTATAAAGAGTGTGAGAACCAATATGATGGCTACATGTCATTCCTATGCTGGCTGGATAATCGTCCAATTCCATGACTGACCATGTAGCTAGACATGAGCCCTATGACCAGCTGGTAGGCCAAGATCCTTCTAGGCCTGTCGCTGCATGCAGTTATAACGATAACATAAATATATCAACTAACTTATTTCCTTTGAACTCAAACGGATCCTAGTCCAAAGCCTCGTGATGCCAAAATTTGACTATTTTCACGTACTACTTACCGACCTCGGTGATAATATCTCAGATACACTACAACGTGTCCAAATACTGTTATGTGTTGAGATGAACAACCGGCTGTAGGGGAGGGAACGAATCAAAACAAATCAGGGGGAGCTGGTACAAGTGCAGGCAAGAAATCATAAGCATTAATCCAGAAACGATTACCGGTACCTTCAAGCCACCATATCCAGGCTTACTGTTTTGAATAAAGTAAGTAATATATTTTCAAAATGTACAGGTCCAGTACTTCTGTCTGAACACGCTCACCCGACCCCTGACGTCACTGCAACAACATTACCTCTACAGCGAGTTGTTCGGCTCAGCATATAACAGTGTGTGCATCCGGTATATAAATGTACGACGCTATGAACACATTTCTCCACTTCTAGAACATTTTTTTTTTTTTTTTGAATATTCATTATTTCTCTGATTTTAGTATTTCTAATTTCGGGTAAATTAAAGGGGTATATGGCATAGTGGTGTAAGTCATTTTCTTTTTTACAAAACTGAGTGAAGTACATGATTGTAAAGAAGACACTGCATACTGTATTTCAGATACGGTACATCAACAATTAATACCATCACTTAGGACAATAAATATTTCCATGATTATCAATATTAAGCTAAATTCATCCTTTTTGTATTGTCTACTGACTAAAAAAACACCTTTTTTTCAAAATAAAGAAAATCACTTACACCACGCCATTTACCCTTCGTATACAAGGGTGTTGCAAAAAAAAACACCGACAACGGAGGTGAGGTAGGCTAGTTTATTGAGATTGTTGATAATTTTTAATAAGGTACCAATATCCGAAAATGTTGCGTTTTCACGCTATGACCAGTTAATTATGTCCCAAGATCGGGGCTAGTTCGAAGGATTTGAAGACTTATTACTTGACAACACCTCACATATATGGAACCTATGATACGTGGCTTCGCAACGGAATGTTGCTGCGATATGACGGAGCTCCAGCTCACTTCGATGCTAATGTGAGGAGACATTTGGATATCACGTATCCAGGTCGATGGATTGTTAGAGGGGAGGCCAGTCACATGGTCTCCGAGATCACCTGATCTTAACCCATTCGAGTACATTTTATGGGGTGACATGAAACAGTCTGTTTATCAGACTCAAGTGGATTCACGTATGGGTTTTATAGCCCGAATCCATGCTGCTCCACAAATAATTTAAACGAGGCCAGGCATATTTGAACGTGTTCGCCAATCACTACACCGCCGATGTACGCTCTGCAATGAAATGGGAGGTGGACATTTTGAAAATTTGATGTGACTGTGACAGTATTGTCAAGTATTGAGTCTTGAAATCCAACTAACGGAACTCTTGAGAAGTTAGCTACTCATAGTGTGAAAACGCATCATTTCCGGGCATCGGTACCTTATTAAAATGATCAACATATCTTAATATACCACCTCACCCCCGTTGTCGGTGTTTTTGCAACATCCTGTATAAACGTTGGTTTGGTATTTATTTATTTTTGAATTTACAATATATTTATATTGATATCAGAGGTTCCTTGCTTCTGGTCACGAGGGTCGTGGTTAAAACCAGATCGGGGTCGATGGAAAAATCCAAGAGATAAGTTCTCCGAGGGGACTTTAAGTCGTGGGTCCCGAATTTGAAGATTTTAGGGATCATTATAGAGACTCAAGCAGAAAGCTTCTCAGCAAAATGTAATCGACTTTTCGCATCTAACAAGGTAACTATCAACCCACGTTGAAATTTCTTCCAGAGAAGCGTTGTGATGTACAAAGGCCGCGAGAAAAAAAATATCTGCCGTTTTTAACTGCAAGACACTAAAATCTAGCGCCAAATCTCTCATTTAAACCATGGGGAAGTAATTTAAAACCTGTATTGGTAGATTGGATAACCCTCACTACCTACCGTCCACGCCGCGTCCTGCCTTACTTAACTCCGATCTTAACTCATGCAGGATGTACATCTAAATGAGGATATAAGAGAAGAATTAAAAGTACAGCCTTTATTGGATAAAGTCACGAATTACAGACAGAAATGGATTGATCACATGGATGGAATGAGTAAGGAGAGATATCCATTGTTAGCAAGAAATTATCAAGCAAGAGGAAGACGTGATGTTGGAAGACCTAGAAGACGTTGGGCTGATGCATTATGAAGTCGGAACGGGCAATTGCCTAATCCCTGGAGTGATGATGATGATGATGATGTACATCTGCTCCGTACAGTGGGTTGCCATTACCGGATTCTGGCTTCGATTTCTGTGCCTTGTAGTTAAAAACGGCAGATAATTTTTTGGTCACGGCCTTGGTATATCACAACGCTTCTCTGGGAGAAATTTCAAGGTAGGTTTCAGCATGTAATGCTTGACAGTTCTCTTGTTAGTAATATCTTAGTTACATATGAACCTATACCTCTACATATAATGGAGAACAAAATGATACATTTTTCTTATCTTTTTGAGATATGATATCTTTATTTGTAAAATTTATAATTGAGTTTACTAGAGTTTATTTTTAAGGTTAATGAAATGTTCAACTTTTTTTATAATTATTCTATTTCTATTTAAACTGGCAGGGCAAACTGCCCTAGGACTGCGACATGAAAGATGTATTGCGTTTTCCCAGCGTTATGGAATGAAAAATAAGTGTTATGATAATATGTTTTAGGTTTGGCATATCAAGTACTGAACTTATGACTCATACCACCAATTATTTTGTTTGGGCTCATGGCCGTGATGAGGAACTACTACCCTCCTAATGGCACCTACAGTAGATTGTTATCAGATTCTGAATCATTTTTTTTTAAATACATTATGAAACTCCGTTGAGGTTACTGTGTTAAAGTTTTAATGATTGTATAACAGTACCTGATATCTCAGTCGTCCTCAATAATTTCCAGTGTTGTGTTATATGAGGCCTTTCGATAACTTATGTATCATCTTCTGCTTTAATTTTGGTACTGACAGTTGTTGGTAATTATTTTGTACAGAGGGTTTATGCTGGGTATGTTCTCGTTCAGCAGGTGTTTATTTGTGGTTTCCTTGATGATTTCTAATTCTTTGAGAACGTTGATACATCGTTTTCTCTATGCAGGATCAAAACATATAGTGGAAGCAGGACACCAATTCAACACAATAGACAACGTATTATCGATCTTGCGTAGAGAAAACGATGTATCGAAAATCAACGTTCTCGAAGAATTAAAAATCATCAAGGAAACACAAATAAACACCTACTGAACGAGAACATAAACGCTCTGTACAAAATAATTACCAACAACAGTCAGTACCAAAATGAAAGTAGAAGATGATACATAAGTTATCGAAAGGCCTCCTATAAAACAACACTGCAAATTATTGAGGACGACTGAGATATCAGGTACTGTTACACAATCATTATACCTTTATCAGATTCTGAGTCATGAGAAAGCACATTGGTGTCCTCACCAAAAGATCTCCACAACCATATAATTTCAACACCTGTTCATCAATAAAATTAAATATATGTTCACACATAGATATACGTTATACAATGGAAATGAACAGTTAATGACAAATTAGGGAAATTTTGAAGAAGTGGCTTAATTCTAATACCAAGGAACAATAATTACAAATAGGAATGAGATGCACTAAGAAATTAAACATAGGCTCAATCTGGAAATGCGTGCTATTATACATTATAGGGACTCTTGTCCCAACATCTTTGAAAAAATGTTTAACTGAAAATATAGAAAACTGTTATCCTCCCAGTTATATTATATGGTTGCGAAATATGGACTCTTACTTTAAGGGAGGAGAAAAGATTAAGAGTATTTGAGAATAAAGTTCTCAAGGAAACTTCTTGGACCAAAGAGAGGTGAACAGACAGGCGAACGGAGAAGATTACATAATAGTGACTACATGATCTTTATTGGAAACCAGATATAATAACAACAGTTAAGTCTCGTAGACTACGATGGACAGGAAATGTAGTAGGAATGGAGAATGAAAGAGAGGCATGGAAGCTTCTTGTAGGAAAACCAGAGGAAAACACCCAGTTAGTAGACCAAGAATGAGGTGAGAGAATAACATTAGCCATGATTTGAGGTAAGTAGATTACACAGGGGATATTGGAAAACATTAGCTCAAGATAGGGATGTGAGCAGAGCTTATATCTGCGCGGTCATGAACCTACGGTTCGATAATGCTAGTTACTTAGTTATTCATCAAACCAGACTATTTTATCTAAGATGAGACTAGGTGAGACGAATGAATGAGAAAAGAAATAACTTGAAGGACATGGGAAGGAGAATGGAGAGTGTTGGTGGAGTGAAATTGGGAAACGGAAGAACTCCAGAAAAACTCGAAAAAATCCTGTGTGGCTTATCGCCAATACTCTTCCGGAACCACCAGTATTCGAACCTGGTACTTCAGTCGGAACAACCTCGCGCTAGCCACGCGCCAACCGAGACGGCTTTGTGAATATTGCTGTACAGAATGTTGAATTCATCCATTTGAAAACCATTTTATAAGACAATAAAGTAGTGAACTGAGACATTATGTTAAGATTACAATAGATAATTATCTAACATATCTAATTATATTTAATGCATGTCTTGTGTTGAACAATACACAGTGATAAAACAAATATTTACCATCTGTATTTTTATATACGTAACTATATTGTTCCAGGTTCGTTATTTTTTATCGCCCCGGTTATTACCAATGTTGGACGATCGGTAAATATTTAATAGTAGAAAATGTTATTTATTTTTAAAACTGATGGCATTCCATTGACATATGACTCTACTCTATGACGTTATAGTCCACGGAGGATCCCGGACTCTCCTATAATGCTATTCCATTTCTCCCTTTCTAAATCCTTAAGTTTGCAATTCTTAAAATCCATTCTTCTTAAATCATACTCCTTTCCGCGCGTATCAGAGCGTTTTAAGGCATGGTGCCTTGGTGAAGAGCTACGGGACATGAGTCCACATGGTGCATAAAATGTTCTCTTAAATTTCGGCTAGTAGGCATATATATATATATATATATATATATATATATATATAATATATATACATATTAATTTATCCACAATAGAGTAGTTTTCAGTGACCCTCCAGAAATTCGCCTTCTCCTGTTGCAGCGGTCTTAAACATCCTCATCTGTAAGTCCCAGTTCACTCGTACTTCTTCTCACATCATCCATCCAACCTTCTTTAGGCCTTCCCTTTCTTCTTTTCCTACCTATTTTCCACTCCAAGATCTTCTTAGGGATTTTATCACATACCATCCTCTTGAGATGTCCATACCATCTTAATCGTCTCTCTTCAATTGTCTATAATACATTTCTTTCAACTTTCATAATTTTTCTAATTTCAACTTTTCTAATTTTTTAAAATCTGAACTTTAGCGATGATCTCTAGAAATCCATCTTCCTTGTTAATAATTGTTTGCTTGGCAACTTTTAATTATCCATGTTTACGATCCAAATAGCATAATACTTTCTGCAATGGCCTTTTGAATAAATGTCTTTATATATATATATATATATATATATATATATATATATATAGAACAAGTGTCAGTTTTCTCTTACTTAGGAAGTGTATTTGCACAGTATAAGAGTGACATTGATTCAAAATTACAAAAATATAATAAAATGAATGGGGTAATACGAAGACATTTTGGTAAACAGATGAGGACAGAGACAAAACTAAGATTACATAACATCACATCAAAAGCTGCTCTAAAATACGGAAGTGAAATTTGGATTTTAAATAAAAGAAACTCTCATAAACTTCAAGTAAGCCAAATGCGCTTCTTACGATCATTGTTAGGAGTTAATAGACTGGATCACCAAAGGAACACTATTATCAGAGGAAAACTTGGAGTAACAAGGTTAAATGAAGATATACAAAGATACCAGCAAGAATTGAAAAATCATCTGAGGAGAACGGCAAGAAATAGACTTCCAAAATTGGCATTCCAATATACCCCAACTGGACATAGGGACCAAGGAAGACCAAAACATCGGTGGAAAGATCAAGACCATCTTCGCTAGGTTTACCGTACAGGCCACATGGCCTAAAACGAATTTGTTCATGATGATGATGATTATATATAGTCCACCGATGTGGTCTCGAGGTAGTGTGCTGCCTTGTCACGCAGCGGGCCCGGGTTCGATCCCCGGTCGAGACAGTTTTTCTGGATGAGGTTTTTATCGGGATTTTTCCTCATCTGTAAGACAAATGTAAGGAAAACTTTAAGGCCCAAACGGTCCCGGAACTCATATGGCCATCATCATCATCCTTATCATTATCTTCATCATCATCCTTCACCGGTGTGGAAAGCAACGGGAAGCTACCACACCTACAATTCCCTAGTAAAGCTGCAAGCATAGCATGGAAATGCTATGATTGCAGTGAAGGACCTGCCTTCGGGCAGAATTACTATGGATGGATGGATGGATATATATATATATGCGTGTGTGTTAAAGCTCTTAGCGCCTGGAATTGTTTCTTCACAACCAAACTCAGTATATAGCAATCAATTAAATAACATAATGTCGAGCGGATACATACGATTTAATTTACAAAATAAAGATATATTCCGAAACCCGCCCAATTGGACCCTTAATTCGACTAGCTGAGGAATTTGCTTAGTTTATGAAGTTTCTGCGTGACGGACTTTTATTCAATGTTGTAATAATGTAAAGATTGCAATTTACAAAAGACAATCTTGCCTGTGGAATGCCTAGGCATAAGTAACAGGGTGATTTTTGACGGATATTAGGGAACTAGATATCGAGAT
Source organism: Diploptera punctata (assembly GCA_030220185.1). Classification (NCBI taxonomy): domain Eukaryota; kingdom Metazoa; phylum Arthropoda; class Insecta; order Blattodea; family Blaberidae; genus Diploptera; species Diploptera punctata. Next base: position 1,042,933 of record JASPKZ010003816.1, on the reverse strand, counting down.
ATGAAGAGAATTCAATTGACCGAGAATTTGGCATTGAATCTACCAGTTTCATAAGCCATACAGTTAATAAAAAAAATAATTAAATGCAGTTTAATTCTGGACAAATCATAAGCAGAGATTTTTTAATGTTACGTCAAGAGACAGAAGAATGACGCTTGCTTCTAATTTGTGGGCCGTGGGTCAATACGCACGAGTCGACATTGTTATGCCGCAAGACCTTTACTCTAATTTGTTTCCATCACAAGATACTGTTCTGTCCTTAACATTCAACGCATTCTTCAACCACTTGCTAAATATGTTCAATTAAGATTGAACTTATTTTTTACTTCCTAGTTGCATCATAATTGGAGATACTTTAGTCCGAGTCTTACTTTAAGGGAGGAAAGGAGATTACGAGTATTTGAGAATAACGTTTTCAGGAATTGTTTTGGACCAAAGAGAGATGAACAGACAGGTGAATGGAGAAGACTATATAACAATGATCTATATTGTCTTCCTGGGAGGCCAGATATAATAAGAACAGTTGTGTCTCGTAGACTGCCATGGGCAGGACATGTGGCACGAATGTGTCATACCAACTTCTCTCAAAAATGTTAAACTAAAAATATATAAAACGGTTATTCCCATTCAATCAATCAATCAATCAATCAATCAATCAAATAGTGGTCCTAAAACCTTTGTCGCATCCCGCATTTGCATCTCCATGTCTCTCTGTCATTCCATTCATCTTCTTCAATTGCCCTGTTGAGCATAGTCATTCTAATTCCTTCTCTCCATTAAAACGGTTATGTTATTCTCGCAATTATATTATATGGGTCCACCGCTGTGGTTTCGAGGTAGCGTGCTGCTTTGTCACGCAGCGGGCCCGGGTTCGAACCCCGGTCGGGGCAGTTTTTCTGGGTTAGGTTTTTATCGGGGTTTTTCCTCGCCTGTAAGACAAATGTCAGGAAAACTTTAAGGCCCAAACGGTCCCCGAAACCATATGAGCATCATCATCATCATCTTTATCATCATCATCATCATCCTTCACCGGTGTGGAAAACAACGGGAAGCTACCACACTTACAATTCCCTAGTAAAGCTGCAAGCATAGCATGAAAATGCAGTGAAAGACCTGCCCTCGGGCAGAATTACTATGGATGGATGGGTATTATATGGATGCGAAACATGGACTCTCATTTTAAGGGAGGAAATGTGATTACGAGTATTTGAAAATAAAGTTCTTAGAAAAATGTTTCGACCAAAGAGAGATGAGACAGACGGGTGTATGGAGAACACTTCATAAATATGAGCTACATGGTATTTATAGGAAATCAGATATAATAAGAACAGTAAAGGCTGTTATGGGCAGGACATTTGGCAGGAATAGGGAATGAAGACGTGCATGGAAGCTTCTTATAGGAAAATCAGAGGTAAAACGCCCAGTTGGTAGACCAAGAATAAGGTGCGACAATAGCATTAACCATGATTTGAGTAAAGTAGATTATACAGGGGATATTTGGAAAACATTAGCTCGGGATAGGGATGTATGGAAAGCTTTATGCTGTGAACATACGGGTTCAATAGTGCCAGTGAGTTGGTGAGTTAGATAGCCATGGGATTCGTGAAAATTTATAAGACAAATCTGACTGCAATCAGAGTTTGCCTTTTGAGACAGAGAACATTGCGGCAGAACTTTAAACGGCAGGCACGAGGATCTCTTCAGGGCGTGTTTTAGATTAAGCTATTTCTGGGTTCTACCGATGCGAAGGACAAGGAATTCGATGATCAGTAACAATGAGAAGTGTAGTTAATTAAAACGGGTTTATTCTGTGAATTTCTTATGAACAACACAATATATAACGAATTAATATAATCTTGAAGGCTACTTGAGCAAATCTAGACTTCCTAGGATATTTACGTACGATCGATTGATTAACACTTTAGATAATAATATAGGAGTAACAGACTCCTCCGAATACTAGTAATATGATAAACCAGCCCACTCTGTTTTCGTAAGGTAGCCACTGGCCACACTGTATGTACTCGTATGGGCCACCAGCCACACTTCGTGTGTGTGTAAGAGCACAGGCCACACACTGTGTTCGTATTAGAGCGACTAACCACACTGGGTGTGTGCGTATGTCTGAGATACTAACCACACTGTGTTAACAATAACATTTCTTGGCCTTTTATATTAACTTTCCAAGGACGTTTTAAATTGGCTCAAGTATTCCTTTTACAAAATGTATTGTCAATACGTGAATCAAATTTACACTTTTATACTAAACATTAGTTTCACTTAGCCAGGTACATATACCTGCCAACCCTTGAGTTACCGTTAACCACTGCATAACAAAAGCTTATTGTGTGGTCCCAAATAATAACCAAATTAGTAATTCTAGGAATTACTAATGCTACAATATATACAATGAATTTTATACAACAAATAACATCAGAAAAACAATAAAATAAAAATGGAAAAACTTTCTACGTCTAAATGTCTAAAACAGAGAAAATTCCAATGTATCTTTGTATTAATTTTTGGAATAAAGATGGTGTCGTAGGATTTGTAATGACCCTCTCAACGTTTCTAGAACAACTTTTTTTTTGTAATTATTGACGGTATTTTAAATATTTAAAAGAACGAGGCAAAATATTTTGTTATGGTGTCCCTTGCACCGGCCATCAGACCGGCGACTACCATATCCCTCAATTTATAAAGAGTTAATGTAATATGAGAATGATCTTCTTTACAATATCAACTTCCTCGTTTTTGGCCTCGGTGCGTTTCAAATCTGTATGGCTCAATGTCATAATTTTGGAGCAGGTAAGTAACTTTATATACCTAGATTGCAATGTTTCATATGAAGAAGAAGCACATGTAAATATAAAAATAAATAAATAATAGTTTTAAAAAACTAAAACAACACGCTTTATTAGAAAACCGAAGTAAAAAAAAAGAAAAATAATTTTAATTTCCAACACGCTTGGGATAAATAATTTTGCCATCAAAAGCGTGGGGTGCTCTTTATCAATTAATATATATGATGATAAACAGATATTGGTAAAAGTAAAGTCTCTAAGAAGAAAATGTAAAAATCATACAAAGCACCCCACGCTTTTGATGATAAAATTATTTATCCCAAGCGTGTTGGAAATTAAAATTATTTTTCATTTTCTTACTTCGGTTTTCTAATAAAGCGTGTTGTTTTAGTTTTTTTTAAAACTATTTATTTTTATTTTTTAGTTTTAATATTTTACAGAATTAGATAAAAATGTAAATATCTTTAAATTCAATACTATTGTAGTTTGAGCTAAAAGTAATACTCTTCTAAAAAAAACTCCCAGCCGGATTTGAACCAGTGACCTATAGATTACTGAAATTATATACCACTAAAGTTCACCACTCTACCAACTTAGCTCTTACAACGATTGACTAAGATGTCGACAAGTCCGCAACCTATTATACCAGTTTTCATTTTTTTTATTTTCTGATGATTCTGGCCAGGATTTTAGAAACAAATATGGCATTATTGTATTGTCACGAGTCCTCTACAAGTATACAAAATTTCAAGTCGATCCAATGTTTCTAAGTAGGTGAAAATCGTGTTCAAATATTCCGTTACATAGATACAAAGACACTTTTTTTATTTTCTGATGATTCTGGCCAGGATTTTAGAAAATAAATATGAAATTATTGTATTGTCACAGGTCCTTTACACGTATACAAAGTTGCAAGTCATTACAATGTTTCTAAGTGGGTGAAAATTGTGTTCAAAAATTCCGTTACATAGATCCAAAAACACTTTTTTTTTATTTTCTGGTGATTCTGGCCATGATTTTAGAAACAAAATATGAAATTATTGTATTGTCACGGGTCTTTTACAGGTATACAAAGTTTCAAGTCGATCCAATGATTTTAAGTAGGTGAAAATCGCGTTAAAATATTCAGTTACATAGATAGATAGATACAGGTCAAGCTAATATAAAGCGTGTAAAATGTACGAATGTTGACATACTTAGGACTAATAGATTATATTTTTAAACATTAGCTAGTAAAAAAATCAAGAATAATAGTATGTAAAACAAGGCACTTCCAACACATTTCTATGACGTCTATATGTGGACACTGAAGCAAGCTGGGTCCAAATTATTGGATCATAAGAAAAGTAAAGACACTTTAGAACAATATTTCTGATGGAACATGTTTCAGGAAACAATATTTTAGAATATAAAATTAGATGGATAGAGCAGTTCTTTGAATGGAAGATGACGGTCTAATGAAGAAGACGTTTGTTATCCTATAGGAAGAAGAAGACTGGGACGTCCACTCAAAATATTGATCTGTGGAATTTCTAGAGAGGTCAATACAGTTTAACACAATGCCCCAGCTTCACAAAAGAATAATTATGATTTATGTAACTCATAGGTCCAATGGTGCAATTCACTAAGTTTCTCCACTAATTCCTATCCTCAACCAACTGAATCTAGTACATATATTTGGTATTCCTGACTGTGGTTATTTGTGGATGTGAAATCTGGCCCCTTACATTTAAAAAAATACTCGAAAGCAGAATCCTAAAACGAACATTCAGTTCCATAAAAGAATGAGAATGAAGAAAGATTTACAACGAGAATCTCCATACATGATTCATATTATGCTAATAACGCCAAGAGTTTAGGAGATTGAGAGGGCCATGTCATGTACTTACTCCTCGTAGAACGAGTGACAGCAGAAATACTTTCGAAAATAGTAAACTTATTGGGAAAACGTTTGGGGAAAATTCATTTAGGGAGGACTAAACATACGTAGGCCATGACAAGCGGTTTAAGACATCATAATATTGTCACTGTTGATGTCAGGATTTTCCTTCTATGTTATTTTGGCGTAAATAAGTGCACTGAATTTATTTCAAATTTCACTAAACACTTTATTTATTTCTACAATTATCAACAAATTTCTGTTCACAATTACTATTCACAAAATAATCGTATTTTAATTGTTATCACAGTTACAACTATTTTTCACTCACTGCTGAATAAGTTCGCCACAATTTCTCGTTCACTTGACATCACACTGTTCACCGCAAGACTGACTGTCGCAGATTGGCTCAGACAAACCGGCTGACTGGCCTCCTTCCTCCGCTCTTATATAAGCGTGAGGAAAGCTCTAGAAACAGCTTCGAGTAATTTCGAAGCCCAGAAGCCTCCGGCTTCCGATTCTTTCCAAGGGGGAGGGAGGCACTGGCAGAACCGTCTGAAAACACACTCCAGACACTTCGGCCGGTTGAGCGGGTCCTCTACCTCGCGACAGACGACTCGCCCGCGCAATTCAAACGTCACTGACGCGACACGTAACAATATTAAAATTATGTACTTTGTAGGTCCATTTTCTCAACTTAATAGAATATTAATCAACTGTAGGGCTTTCGGAACTAGTCCCATCATCGATAAAGTATTTTATCGAGGATCACTTACAACAAACCTTCTGCTGATGATGGGACTAGTCCCGAAAAGCGTACAGTTGATTAATATTCTAAAAGGTTGAGGAGACGGACCTTCGAAATACAAAATTTTATCACCGCTGTGATCCCGAGGTAGTGTGCTGCCTTGTCGCGCAGCGGGCACGAATTCGATCCCCTGGGGACAAGTTTCCAGGGTGAGATATTTTTCATGGTTTTTCCTCACTTAAGGCCCAATCGGTCCCCGAACATCATGTATCCATCGGTATGATAAATATAATATTCGCCTCATTAAATTAAGTTCAGGACTAAGAGCTCTCCTGGCGCATCATAATCATCATCACCCATCATATAATTGGGACAGCGTAACCCCGCCATCTAGGAGAGAATACCAGAAATGTCTGAATGACAAACTGGTGGCATTGAATAAAAAAATGATTTTATATTATAATTTTAATATTGTGAACAATATCTCAACGGAGTTTTACTATTAATTTTATTAATGTTAAGACATCATGCCTTGAAGGAGAGGTGCGCGACACGCGCTGATTAAGAAATGTTTTTAAGGATTCTCCCCCGGGAGATATCCACCCAGCATCGTGAGAAACGTAGGTAACTACAATAGGTAGCGCATCCACGTTATGAAAATTGGTCCCCACCCAACATCTTGAGGAATGTGGGTAGCTACAATAAGTAACGTCTAAGGTTGAGATAACCATCTAAAACGGCTAGGGGACTCAATATGTTGACATCATGAGACCGGATGGTAAGCCAAGCGCGGAAGCCTATCACATTATGGAGGAGGAGGAAGCATAGGTAGGAAGATAATATTAGGATGCATGTTAGGGAATTGGATACCGAAAATTAAAATATAAAATAGGTACGTGAAGTCTCAGTCGTCTTCAAATTTATCAGCCTGAAATATGAAGTACTTTCGGAACATATGATCCATCCTCAGCTTTTAATTTTTACATAGTGATCTCAACGGTGTTTCGTAATGATTTTTTAAAAGTATTGACTGGATATCGAAGACATAAATTGTATTCAGTGACTGATTGCAGATACTTAGTGAAAGCAATATTGATAATAATTATTTAGGAACATCCTTTACATGCTGATGCTTGTCGTAATATCTCAATTAATCAGCACTTATATCTAGTTTAATATTTCCTGTAAAATGCGGATACCGTCGGAGACAAAGAATCAGAAATGTCGGCGACTTTTGTCATGCAGGAAATATGTGATAATGGCCAAAACCAATAATTCCTTCCGTATCGGTCATCGATCTCTAGTCTTTTTATGATATTCTTGTTCTTCACTTCACTGTTTAGGCTCCAGGACTTCTCAGACTTCACGGCATCTTTACATTTTTTGAAGAGTTTTCTCATATATCTTCTGCCTGTTGGTTGTAACTGAAAATTACATTTGGAAGTCCGCCCATGTGTGTTCCATTTGATTAAAGATTCCTCATTTATTTTTTTCATCTATGGAATACACAATCCTCAATATTCCGTATGTGATCTAATTTCACGAATTGTTTTATTCTTTAAAAAAAGTTATTTCTTCATTTTGTATCCAACTCTCCATTTTTTTTTTTGTAGGAACCCAAACTTCACTTCCATATAACAGGACACGTGAAGTTCCTTTTCTTCCTATGATAAAAATAATAATTACAATAACTGCACACCTTGAAGAGCACTGCGATGGGCAGGACATGGGAAATAAAAGAGGGGATGGAAATTTGTTGAAGAAAAAACCATAAGGAAAGTGCCCGATTTAGCATTGACTAGAATTTAAGGAAGATGAAATATACAGGAAAGATTGTAAAACATTAGCTGAGGATAGGGATGAATGGAAAGCTTACGTCCGCGCGGCCATTAACCTTAGAGTTCGGTAGGGCTAGTGAATGAGTTAGTTAATTAATCGTGTTTCTCTTACCGTGGTAGTTGGGTTGAGATAAGAAATATGCGTGTAGTCTATCCTGGTGGACTGGTGGTTACCATATTACCTAAAGAAAACTTATCTTACAACCAATTCTCTTTAATTAATTCACTGGCTCTATCGAACTCGTAGGCTCGTGGCCGCATGAACATTAGCTCTCCATACATCCCTATCCTGAGCGAATGTTTTCCAATCATCTCCTGTAAAATCTACTTCCCTCAAATCATGGTTAATATTATTCTCCCACCTCAATCTTGGTCTACCAACTGGGCGTTTTCCCTCTGGTTTTCCTAAAAGAAGTTTCCATGCCCCTCTTTCATTCCCCACTTGTACCATATGTCTTGCCCACCGCAATCTATGAGACTAAAATTTCCTATATCCAAGGGTAATTTATCTAATTTCTGCGTTAATATGACTATATAATGTCCTAACAGTCCATGTTCCTAGGAACATGTCTTTGTGTTTGAGCTTTGGCATGGATTCCCTGAAGTAGTCCTCGTCCGGAAAACCGAATAGGGGACTATTTTACCTCTGGAAAATTTTACCCTAGCGAAACCCATGTCCGCGTTTCTTGGCGGTTGTATTTTTACGGTGAATAATCATCACTCTTTCGACCCGGATTTTTTTTTTCGTCTGGCTTATCGCCTTCGACCTGTCCGGCACGGGTCACCTTTACGGCAGCAATGCTACCGCCGGCATAGTTCTCAGTATCATTTAACGACGCAAGCCACTCCACCACGACAAGGTAAAAATATCATGGAGGGAACCAATTCTCATTAACAAACTATATTTATAGTTGTTAATTCCTACCAGAATTACCGAACCTCTAACAGAAACTTCTGTATTGGACTAAGGCCGCCATAAATCAACATATAGATCTAATGTAGGCATTTGTTTTTACTAAAAATGTTAGAAGGCTCTTGTTCCGAGATTGGCGGGTTCAAACCCGGCCGCGGTAAATGATGTTTTTATTACTGTAAAAATCCAGAGTATGGATGACCTCTTTCGGAAGAGATCTAAAGCCATTGGTCCCATGTTACGACACTAAAAAAACTTCAAATCTGAAATAAGAAGCCTATAAGCAAAATTGGTCAGCCCTTTCCAGATCATATTTAAACTGCGACATCGAACTGACAATTAAAGAAGTCAAGTGAAAATACTACGATTAATATGCAGTCTTAGGAGCAGGATGACTTAAGACAAGGTTTGTCATGCCTTGACTATATGTAACGTCACTACATTCAAGCCTCTCTACCCGCTAATAGTATAAACAGATCACGTAAACAGTGGGAACTTGCTATTGCAACTAAAACACAGTGACATCAGTTATACCCTAACCGCCATATCTCCGGCTCTGAAGTTTAGGTTAAACGAGGGGTAAAGGGAGAATTCTCCCTCTACTGTCAATAAGGAGATAGTTGTAGTGCGAGTAGATGTCTGCCACAACCAATCACTGCTACGCAGCTATAGCGCGCTATTAAGGTTTGAAATTGCTGAGATGTTGTCAGCTGTATGTCTGCTAACCGCATACATAAAGCGGCCACTCCCACTGAATATCCATATCGGCAACACTGTCGTAGAAACGTCAAGCCCGGAGAATCTGTGGCTGTAGTATAGTTAGTTGCTTTATCGTTATTTGGTACAAATTGTTTTCATAGCTCCAATAGGTTTTTTTCGTGTCTAGAAAATTGTATTGCTCTTACGGAAACGCTGTTGCCACTTAACGCCGCAGGCTGAGTGACAAAGATGAAAATATTCTCCCTCTTCTCCTTCTAGCATAAGTACAGCTGCAACATATTTTTATGGCACAATTATCTTCACTACAACTACCACATCTAATTTCCTCATTCTAATGTGGTTACTAAAGAACAATTAACATTTGGTATTTTATAGATTGTGACCATAGAAACGCCAGTAGCTTCAGAACATTCTAATACACACATGATATATTAGTTGCGTCTCTTTATTGATCACGACTATATGTGACAAAACAAGTTTCGTTGAAAGGGTATGGTTCAGTGGCATCTCCTGTAGCCGATGTTCCAATAATTTAGGTCATCCCCCTAACTGTATTAAATAATTGTGTGATGATTATACGTTCCATATTGGAATTTTTTTTACATAAATCGGACACCTACTTTCTTGGTAAAGTTATGACTGAAATTATTTAACTTAATTGTTTATTTAAAATTAACTAATTAATAACAATCTGACAAAATGACACGGTTACTAGAAAGAGTTTAGGCCTCTGGTTTATTTACATTTAAAGCTGTTTTCATAATGTGTTTCAAAGACGATGCAGTGTATCCCTAGCTAACTTGATAGGAGTACTTAAATAAGCCCTGTTAACAATCGATATAGAAAATTGTTCTGTATTAATGTTGGATTCCTTATATCAAAACAACCAATTGGTAAGAAGTAAAAGTCCGTAACGCAGAAAATACGTAAACTAACCGAATTCCTCGCCAAGTCCAATTTATGGTCCGATCTTTCTGGTTTACGTAATACATTATTCTTTTGTTAATTAAATTGTAGGCTACAAGTACATATTTAGCTATATTGCGACAAAGTAAGCATGGCTGCTACTACAGCGAATAATAAATCTCGGGATTTAGACAAACCCCCCACTTGTAATGGTCGCAATTCGTTATTTTTTTAATGCCTTTCCCGTTTTATTTCAATAGGTCATACCTCGAAAACAAAAAAAATTGTGCCAGATCATCTTCTTCCAATGGCGCTACAGACCATAGCGGGCCTGGGCCTTCTTGATGCGAGACTTCCAATCTTCTCTATCCAATGCTCCTTGTTGCCAGTTATTACAGTTCAGGATTTGATGACAATCTTCCTTCACTAAATCCATCCATCTTATCTTAGGTTTTCCCACTGGCCGCTTCCCAAACATTTCCTCCGTCATCACTTCCTTAGGTATGCATTCTTTGTCCATTCTTTGAACGTGTCCGGCCCATTGCATTTTTTTAAATTTCACAAGATTTGATAAATCAGGTTCCTTAAACAAGTCATATATTTCCTTATTATACCCCATTCTCCAAATTCCATTCTATTTTATTGGTCAATATATCCTTCTCAACATCTTTCTAACAAAAGTGTTAATTAAATTCTCAGAGCACTTTGTCATAGTCCAGGTTTCACTTCCATATACCAATATTGGACTATGTAGGTTTTATATAGTCTTATTCTGAATTGTAGCAGTGCTTTTTATTTTGTTTCAGGTGAACTCATAATGGTTCGATTTTGCTACTTAGCAGAATTTTTTTAAAAATTTGATTGCTATATGAGAGTTTTTCCCGAAAAAAAATGCCGCCGATAGAGCGTTGATATATATATATATATATATATATGTGTGTGTGTGTGTGTGTGTATTATATTGTAGTTTGATAATGGCATGCGGGATCATATCGATACAGGGTGTAACTATATTAAAAACTTTGAGGACGTGTAGTGAGGACCAAGACGGTTACATTTAGCATTGGAACGCATGTCTGGAAACGTATCGTCTTCACGCTACACGCACGAAAAATAACACATTCAACTCTCCGACATTGTCGGCACCAAAGACCCTGCATGTACTCCCGACTTGACCCCGCTAGATTGCTATCTGTGGAGCCACATGAAATCCCTGATTTACGAGACTCCTGTAACATTCGAGGAAGACCTACTGGCTGCGGCGGATGTTGCAGGACCAAGGATTGGTGATTATGTGTACCACAACATGATATGGAGGTACCGTATCTGTGTTGACGTACGTGATCGTCACATGGAGCCCTTCTTGTAAGTGAACCCAGACGACAAGCAACAAGGTCATGTAGCAGGAAAACGGTACGTTTCCAGACATGAGTTCCTATGCTAATAGTAACCGTCTTGGTCTGAACTCCACTACACGTCCTCAAAGTCTATAATGGAAATTTAGTTGAACCCTGTATATGTGTAAATTCTTGTAATGCTCATTTTCGGTGCTACTTTGTGGGATGGATGGAGAAATGTAACAAAAAAACATAAAAACAACTTGAATATATTTCTTCGGAATTACTTAAACTGGGCTTTGCACAAATGTGCGGGCAAAATACTTGACAACATGCAAAATGTTTTATTGACAATGAGATAATTGAGGTTAAAGTCTGGTATGTGTGTCGTATATCTGTTTTGAATTTTCTCTTTAACAACTAGTCAGGAAGGAATTTGATTAATTTTGACTAACGTATTTCAAAATTTAATGAAGAGTTTGATATAACGTAATCCAATATTCATGAACTGCTTAGGAATACGTGACCTAGATATGTTATCTATTTCCACGTCATATCCTTATAACAGAAAGAATAAGTCTACATATTCTGAGTAATGCATTACATCAGCAGATGGAATTCCCCAAATCAACTTCAAAACCATTAACTTTAAAACATGTTATAAAAATAATATCCGTTCTTCGGCGGAAGATAGTTCTAGTTGTAGACCACAGAAAACCACCATAATGAGGAAAACTGTGAAATAGATTATGAATCGCTTCACGATGATACCAATTTAAGTAATTAATTAACTGATTGAATTTTAGAAAGCGTTTAAAATAGCATACAATATTAATAAAAATAAAACTGATAATGCAATAAATCTATGGCGCGACAGGCTTAGATGACCCTTGGCCTACCAGCAGTCTGCTATCCTCAAATCTGTATGTGCCATTTACAGAGTAACGATTATCTAGCCAGTATAGGAGTATAAGCAATTAATCGTTTAAGTAAATTTGACGCATGAAAATTAATTTAATCAAGGTTCCACAAAAACACTTCTAATAGAAATTCAAATAAAATTTACCTTTTATCCGATTCTAATTTAGTTATTTAGACGACTGATTATAAAGGTAGAGGTTTAGTAACTAGTGTTCTAAGAGCAACGAGTTACAAAACCCTAATTTTGTAACGTGTTCTCTACAATATTTTATCTACGTTCAGAGTATTTTAGTATATGTTGTATATTTAGTATATTTAATGAATTTATTTATTGTGAAAACGATATGTTCAGAGAAAGAGTAAGTGGGCTTTGGAGAAAAAAAAGTCATGATAAATCAACAATGTTGTTATATTCTTCAATTTTGGCTGCTAGTTTCATATGCGAATTTAAAGCAAAAATGAGCGGAGGTGATTTTTCACGGTTCGTTATATTTTAAATATATATTTTAAAAGCAGTCCAAGATGCAACTATAAATAGTCCTAATGGAGCCAATGTTATAATAGTAGTGTTGCGGTAATAGACCCATTTTCAGACAAATCAGTCATCCATAAAGTTACCGATTAAGGGCCGGTTTCACCAACAGAGGTAACTGTATTACGTCAGTTTAAGCTATGCATTATACACAGGAAAACTGGCATAATACAGTTACCTCTATTGGTAAAACCGGCCCTAAATTGACGACAGATATTAACTCTACATTGAGGCAGTTGAAGTGTCAATTCGTGAGGAACAGATCTACAACTTCCAGTTGATTTTTCAAGTGTGTTAAAATCTGGCGATGTATGTACATTTTAATGTTCCAAGCTCTTCTGACAGCCTACGAGCACATTTTTTTTTTTTGCGGATTTTCTTTCGAAACTGCATATATTCTCAATATCCCATACTTTAAGTCTTCCAGAATGTGGAAAATCTGTAGTGTTTTCTTATCCCGTGTTGAAACAGTGGATACATCATTGTGCTACACGCTCACCAACGACACCTTCTCCTTATACTACACATATTCTTCGAGTCGCGGCAGCAACTTGTTTCCAGTAGTGTTTCAGAAGGACTCTAACCTCAAACTTTGTAAGTTCCATTTTGTGATTGTGTATTAATAACTGACGACTGACATAAGCTCTCAATAAACGCAATACTAGCTAAATTGTGTTGGCGAACAAAAGAAAACTGATACTATCAAAACACTAAACTTAAAAACCGACATTATTTATCAGATAACCTAATGCATTTGAAAGAAAGACGATAAGACAAAGTATTGGTCCTCTGCTTAAAAAAAACCCCAGAATATGCAGAAATATGACTATAACTATGAACGTAAAAATGAAATATGTCAAATTAGAAAAAAAAGTTGGAATGGGCTGGGCATTTAGTATTATTAGGCTACAAACTGTACAGAAAGCCTTTAAATTAAGACTAGAAGGAAAAAGAAACATTGAAATATTGAGAGTAAAATGGGAAGGCTGTGCGTTGAATCACACCAGGAGTTAAGAATTGGGATTTTGAATAGAGAAGACGTCTGAAGAACGAAGTAAAACTAAAGATACGAAGTGTTCTGAAAAAAAAAAGTAAAAGAGTAGGCAATAGGTAGTATGTAAAAAAAATCACGGATATTAAAATTAATATCTTCGGAGTTAAAAATCGGTGCTGGACAAGGAGGCGCAAAAAATTATAAATGTGCCAAAACCTGTTTTTTTTTCTTTTTTTTTCACTTTTCAGCTATGAAGAAAAATTAATTAGGAGAAATACAAAAAAAAAATGAATTTATTGCGGTCAAAAAGATGACATCAACTGAGCCCTGAATAGATAGAAGTATATTACGATGCGAGGTTCGGAAATGGTTTTTATAGAATTGAGGAAAATGTTTAAAACCGAGCGATAGAGAGGTTTTTAATTTCCGAGATTCTGTAAAACACTTCATAAACATGCGTTGTACATTATTTTTTGGGCGATGGTGTTTTGAAAATAACATCTTTGTTGGAAATATTTGTGTTCATTATAAACAACGGACTAACGTTAACAGTATGGGCAATGATTATTAGTTGAAAGAACAGGAGGCCATGAGACAATATTAGCGATAAAATGGCGGCAAGTACGAATTTATTGTTTTATATTGTTTCAGATAAAGTTCAGTTAATTTAAAATGCAGTGATTTGTTTCGTATAATGTATATTAACACTATCTTTTGGATATTTTGTGTGTATATATATATATATATATATATATATATATATATTGTACGAAGTATGCATAGAGGGCAGTGGTTTTACTTCCCACGCGCGGTTTGTAATATCAAATATGACAGTATAATTATTTTATTACAGTATAGTTATTTAGATTGGCAACCCTGAAATGTAGGAAGTTGAACTTTCAATCATGGTCGCCATTGCTGTATGTACGACAAAAAGCACTATCGGGCAAAAATATCAGTTAACAACTTTTGTAAAAAAAGACAAAAAAGAAAAAAGTATCATTTTTCTCTTTCGGGACTTCAATTGTAACCTTTCATGTCTATATAACATGAAAAATGTGTGTAAAATATTTATTTTTCGCTAAAATGTAAAAACAGGTGTCTAAGTAATATGCCATATCTATAGGAGAAGGAATTACCATAGAGTTTATTGCACTTTGAAACATATTTATTGAACCTGTGCCTCTCTCAAGATTTTTACGAATTCAAAATGATACAAGAGGTCAGAGACCTACTGAGGGCAAAGGCTGTTCTTATCAACAAACATACAAAATATAAAGGGGTATGGGGACAGTCACGTGGTACCTCGAGTCACTGGGTCATTACGTATCTGATATCTGTTTGCAAACCAATCAACTACGTCGTCCTCAAGATTATTTATTTATTTTTAGAAAATTCATATTTAAAACTTGTCATATTTGATGAATATGCTATGTTTTTTTTTTTTTGCTGTAAAATATGTATATTTAGGCTCCTAAAACAGGATTTAAAGATTGTAAAATTGGTTCTGAAGTACTAAATAAGTTTTTATTTAATTCTGTATACTACGTAATACTCAATATTAATAAAATTCGTAATAAAATTCCGTTGGGGTGAAGAGACGTAAAGTAAAACATTAAAATAAATATCATGGCAGTTGCCGACGTACTCAACTAGTTTTTTTTTTTTCTATAGGCATTTCAGAAACCGACTTCCAACTTCAGCAGAATGTTAGATTATTTTAGCGCACATCCTTCTGATGAAGATGGAAGTCGGATTATGGAAGGTCTAGAGTTTAAAAAAAGAAAATTTTAACCTAGTTGAGGACGACGGCACCTGGCATGGTATTTATTAACTTTAATACTTTACTTTATCCTTATATTTATATATAAAAATGAGTGTGAGCCCGTCTGTCTTTTATGGACTCAAAAACTACTTGACTGATTTGAACGGGGTTTTCACCATAATTTACAGAATATTTTCTTCTGAGACAATGGACATATATAACAAATTACTGTACGTACTATAAGGCCGGAGCTAAAAATAAAGTGCATCGGTGCACTAAAATAAAGTGTATCGGTGCACCAAAAAAAGTGCTTTTGGGCGCTTAAATGGAATACGCTGCCTAAATCATAACAAATACACCAAATCAATGTAGGTCTACACAAAATTGAATACTTCAAAAATACAGAAAAAAGTCCGACAGTAGGCTATATGTCTGTCTTTTACGAATAACTCACAATACCCATTTTTGACTCTCAGCTCCTTAATGCCAAAAAGATCGGGATAATTAGATTCCCGGACAACGCCGAGTAAACCAATTACAAAGATTTTTCCAACAAGACAATGTTAAGCAAATTAAATATGTTAGTTATACATAATCTGTTTAAATTATTTTATATCCTCGCGGACAATGTCGCGGTTCCAACTTTATACTTAATATCATCAATATGGCCACGCCTCGCCGTAGCATAATTGGTTAAGGAAATACTTTACAAGGCGGAAGGTTGATGGTTCGAATTCCGATGGGGGTCACAATTGTTAAAGTGGCCTGTAAGTCCTCTGGCGGCACCATGGCCCCGGTGGCCTCTAATAGAAGCGAGTATCAGACATTTGTTCAGGAGAAAAGGCGGCCGCCACGCAGCGCTGCCAATCCGGCTGACATCGTGCCAATTGTCTAGAAAAGTGAGAGTCTTAACCTCCTACTATCCCAAGAGTCTTCCAAGGTCTGTATTGTGATCACTTTATCCCGGGCAAATCAGTTCCCTTCCCCGGTCAAATTTTCAATTTTGTGTTATGCTTCAGTTCCGTCCTGTCATTCTCACCACAAACTGCATTTTCCTTCTCACTTTGTATACTTATCTCTATCTGTAAATTTTTTTTTTCAATGCCACCTGTTTGTCATTCAACATTTCAGGTATTCTCTCCTGTCATTGGCGTATTGTAACCCATTTCTGAGATTGGAGCGCCTGGAAGGCGGAGTTACGCTGCCCCAGTGATATGATGGGTGATCACGATGGGTAATGATGCGCCAGGAGAGGCCTTAAACCTAAACTTAATCTAATGAGGTGAATATGAGATTGATGATAATGATGGCCACATGATGTTCGGGGACCGTTTGGGCCTTAAAGTATCCTGACATTTGTCTTACAGGTGAGGAAAAACCCCGAAAAAATCTTCACCCAAGAAACTTGTCCCGAGCGGGGACCGAACCCGGGCCCGCTGCGTGACAAGGCAGCACGCTACCTCGAGACCACAGCGGTGGACACTCTATCTGTAAAGTAGAAAGTCTAATTTCATTACGGTTACAGCAAGTTTAAAAATTCGTTTGTGACATTTTTCTCCTAAAATTAATTATTTGATAAAATTCAAACCTTTGGTTAGGTTTGGTCAGATTAAGTTAGGTTAGGTTAGATTATTTTTGATTTGGTTATATTACGTTAGATTATGTTCCATCCATAGTAATTCTGCCCGAAGGCAGGTCCTTCACTGCAATCATAGCATGTTCATGCTACGCTTGCAACTTTACTAGGGAATTGTAGGTGTGGTAGCTTCCCGTTGCTTTCCACACCGGTGAAGGATGATGATGATGGCCATATGATTTCGGGGACCGTTTGGGCCTTAAAGTTTTCCTGACATTTGTCTTACAGGTGAGGAAAAATCCCGATAAAAACCTCACCCAGAAAAACTGCCCCGACCGAGATCGAACCCGGGCCCGCTGCGTGACAAGGCAGCACGCTACCTCGAGACCACAGCGGTGGACAAGATTATGTTAGAATCATTAAAATATTTATATATTAAAATTAGTGTGAGCCTGTCTGCTCCTCTGTCTGTCCTTTATGGACTCAGCTTGTGCATCACTTAGAGAATCTTTCCCGAACATTTAACATACTCATATATATAACATATTACCGTACGTATTGTAGGGCCGGAACTAAAAAAAAAAAAAAGGTACCGGTGCAGTAAAAAAGTTGCTTAAATGGCTTACGCTGCCTAAACCATAACAAATTAGCCAAATTAATGTACACGGAATTCAATATCTAAAAAAAAAATCTACAAAAAAGTCCGCGACAGATTATGTTTATCTTTTACGGATAACTCACAATAACAATTTTTGTCTTTCATTGATGCCAAGAAGATCGGGATAAGAAGATTCCCGGGCAACGACAGTAATCAACACGGGGTATTTATAAATAATTACGATTTTTTTTTCTTTTTACTTATCCAACTGAACATAAAAACACATTTAATCTATTTATGCGTAGAAGCGCATGCCTGGCATTAGCTAGTTGGGTTATATTAGTTTATATAGTGCTAGATTCGGTTAAACTGGGTTAGGTAGCCATTGGACGGAACTGACATTAATTTTGAAAATTATGGGCGGAATTGACCCAAGACTTTTCCGTAAACATATTAAGAGGATGGAACTGACATACTTCCACTTTACCTTATTTTTACTAAGTTATCATTAACAGAAGAATGAATGTAAGAATTATGAACATAATCAAAGAAATACAGTTTATTATTATAGTAAATGTATGTAATCACCATAAACTGAATTTTTTTCATTATTTTAATGACGATCCTCATGCTCTTCTGATCAGAGCTTCTGAATACAGTTAATGAGATCACGAGTTCGATTTCCGCTTAGACCATAGAATGTTTTCTTAAGGAAATAAACTATTCGTATGGTCATCCATAGTAAGGAATTTGGCTAAGTTTAGGTTTAAGACTCTAGGGTGCTTCGTCATAATTTATTACCTATCATATCATCCGAGTAACTTAATTCCGCCTTCCAGACGTCTCTATCTGAAAAGAGGGCTACAATTCCGCCAATGTCAGCAGAGAATGCCAGAAATGTCGTAAGACACCTGGTGGTATTAAAAAATTAGATTCACAATTCGACCCTATAAAACCATTAAGTGTAGGAGTTCACCTGAAGTGAAAATTAAATAATCACTCTAGCGGTCACAGTTTTCGATATTTCACAATGAAACTCAGTATATCCTATTAAAACAAACCGAGGTAGGTATTGTCAAAAAAATGAGCGAAATCCGACAATTATAAGTGGACGTTTATATGAAATCCGAAATTAAAAACTGCCTAAACGACTGGACTGTTTCTCATGAACTTTTTTGAGTGTGTATGAGTGGGTCCCTGAATGGTTTAGATTGACTATTTAACTCATGTCGCAAATGGTAGTCAATGACCAATCACGTTTCAATGAATTCTGTTTTACACCAATGACAGTCGTGCTTCACCTCGCTCTTTATCGATTTATCTTTATCAGCTCCTGCTTTTGTGATAAAGAAAGCTCCTCCTTTTTTAATATTCTGAACAGGTTAGACCATTATTTTTCTCCAACAAATGCATTGAATATAGCAAATAATTAATAGATTCAGTGATTTTACTGAATTGTTTATTCAAAATATAAATTATTAATCTATAATGTTGATTATAATAGTTTGATGTGTTTCATTATTTCTCCACTAGAGTGTATTCTTACAATATTGCGATCCTATTTGGAAATAAATAATATGATCGTGTTGCAGTGAATATACATAACCTCACATTTCTAATTTGTTTTCAAACATCGCTGTTTACATTAACTACATAAATATTTTAAAACACCGGTAACTATATTCAAATAATTATTTTTTATTAAAAGCTTAATTTTATTCGTTAAATAGTCCTAACAAATGCCACTCTTGATTTCCAAATTCTCTAGATAAATTGGAAATCGCTCGTGGCATTACTAATGATAATTGGACTCGGTAGGTGGCGCTGCGATGAGTTATAGGAATATTTTTATGTCAGATGTGTAGTCACCTGCATTGTCGACACATTCCGCGCGACAATAATGTATCATCATGCTTCTTGAACCACAACAGATGGCAGTCAGGAGTTTTCTTGGGAACTTATTTAATGATATATAATTTCTTATAACATTTTAATAATACGTAATTATTAACTTGTGAATTTTATGGGGAAAGAAGTAGTCTATCACACAATAACGAAACGAAAAGATTGAAATGTCAAACTTAATGCTAAATGTCACTTAGAATGTGCTTATCGATAATTCGAATATCGAGAAAACGTTTTCTGAATCCGCTAATAGCAAACGTTCGGACATGACGTATTCTTTTACGGATAATTCATAATAATTTTTGTCTTTCAGCTCATTTACTCCAAGAACATCGAGATAAGTAGATGGACATATACCGCGCGACAACAATGTGACGTCATCATGCACGCTTCTTGAGCTACAACAGATAACTATGAGAGGCTTTCTTGCAAATGTATATAATAATAATATATAATTACGTCTTAATTAGTGAATTGTATGATAAAAAAAGTAACATTTTTTATCGTCCGGCCATGTCACGAGAATTGAACGTCCGGGCAGGACAACGTTTGCCGGACGCGCTAGTAGTAGTAGTAGTAGTAGTAGTAATAATAATAATAATAATAATAATAATAATAATAATAATTTGTTTCGTTTGTAATTCTCTGCTATTACTCCAAGCGTGATAGGCCTAGAAGGCCCTTAGCCTATTATCCGGGTGCTGGTCTCACATCCACATGTGTTAAACACAGAGATAGACGACCATCTTGCCAGTGTAAGGGTGGCATGTGATCTGCATGTCTCCCAGCCGTTATAGCTGATCTCAACCTGGAGTCGCTACTTACTGTAGCTACCCAAATGCCTCACGATGCTGGGTGGGCACCGATTCCATACGGGACGAAATTCCATGAGAACATGTATTTCCCCATGGGGACTCGAACCAGCGCAAGTCCCTTAGCTCTGCGCCAAAGCTTCTTGCATTAACCACTCGGCTACGGCGTGGGACGATTCTCTGATGTACAATAGACTGATTTATTAGTATTATCATTAATAATAATAATAATAATAATAATAATAATAATAATAATAATAATAATAATCTTCATGGTAGGCCGTCGGTCTGTTCCTCTCTCAAAATTCATCTTCCCATTGTCTTCTAGGACGTCCCACATCTCTATAGTATTGAGGTCGGAACAACAGTGCTTGTTTTGTTAGCCTAGAAGAGTCCATTCTTAAAATATGTTCATGCCCACCCAAGTAAAAATATATCACTCGTATCTCTCAGAGGAATAGCCGGACGGATAATAACAATAATAATAATAATAATAATTATTATTATTATTATTATTATTATTATTATTATTATTATTATTATTATTATTATTATTTCGTTTGTAAATTACCTGTAATATATTTGAATATTAAGTTTTTACTTTCGATAGCTTTCAATTCAGGGAAGCAAATAAATTAAATAAATTAATTATATGAACGTGTGTAATTGGCCGTGATAATTAAGCGTAGTATTTAAGAATTCAGAGCAAGGGAAAGGAAATCGAAAGTGGTTACACAATTAACACGCAACGTTTAACCAAATGTGAGCATAACTATACCGACAGTAGAATTAGAAACAAAATATGACTAGAGCAAAAGTCTTGTCATAAATAGGTCTACTACTTCTCCTCATTTTAAACATTCTATTCAGATCTTAATGATGTATCTAATCTTAGATAACTAACTCTATGGCTTATGGAACCTGGAATCCAATGCTACATTCAAATGAATCTAATTAATATCAGTACTTCTAAAATTCATTGTAAATCATCGTTGAGGTTATGTAATAAATAGGGCTAGGATTTGTATGTACTAAAAGTTAAGATTGCAACACAGTACAATAAGAAGTTAGACTTATGATTGTCTTTTGTTTTGGTTTCATAGACGAACAATTGAATAGTATAATGAGAAGTAAGACTGTCTTTTATCTTGTTTCACACACAAACAGTTGAATAATAGATTCTATCTACATTGCAATCTTATATTTTATTACATAAAAATCCTAGTCCTAGCAATAAAATGTTATAATATTAAAATAAGTACTTGATATATGAATCGTCCTCAACTAAAATGGATTTCTGTTTAAAAAAAAAAACTTCGTCAAGTAGTTAAAACCGTGTAGGCCTTTCAGAAACATATTCCATCTTCGGCATGTCATTTGGCCAAATGACATATTAAAACCCTAACAAAGCAACTTTTCTCTTTTATTTATTTATTAATTTTTTAATATTTTGGTGCATTGTATTAACCATTTTTTATGGAATGTGATATGTAGTCTGTTATGGTATTACTGGTTCGACACACATCAAACATTCACACATGGCTCACAACGCCCTTTATTCGGGCTGGGCCTAAGGCCTCGAGGAGCGGCTACGATCCTCCCTTTGGCACTATTCTGCCCCAAATTGACACACAGACTGGGATACATGAAGAAATGTATGAGTGTGCTCCAATTAGATCACCACAACCATATATTTTAAACACCTTTGGTTTGCTAAACCAGACTATTTTTTTTTTTTTTTTACTTAGCAAGAGATGATGTGAAAGGTGATATGAAATTAATGAAT
Organism: Diploptera punctata; assembly: GCA_030220185.1. Taxonomy (NCBI): domain Eukaryota; kingdom Metazoa; phylum Arthropoda; class Insecta; order Blattodea; family Blaberidae; genus Diploptera; species Diploptera punctata. The sequence continues at coordinate 1,020,899 of JASPKZ010003816.1, read as the reverse complement.
GGAGATTGAATGACGTGACGGGGACTGGAGAGTGTTGGTGGGATGAAATTCGAGAATCGGGAGAACCCCAAGAAATCCCGAAAAATTGTTGTGCGGCATGATCATCACCCATGCAAGTATTATGCCATGTAGCCTGTTAGGGTCTCAAAGATGAATTTTCACCCAGCGTTTTTTTTTTTTTACATCCGAGCCATCTTTACAGGTTAGTAATGAAGCATAGCTTTTGAGATGTATTCGCTGAAGATTGGCTTTCCAGTTGCTCTGGTAGTTTTGTATATGATGTAGAATGGGTTCTATGACTCTCTTAAGGTAGCCAAATGCCTCGTCATCTAATTTGTGACGCGCATGAATGGATTAACGAGATTCCCTCTGTCTCTATCTTCCATAATTTCTTCTTTTCTTTATGTTCCCGCTTTATATAGCCTGCTGAACGGCACATAATTCGTACGTTACTTGCCCTTATTCGGCATTCATATATTTTTCGTATTGTCCATGCTTCACCCACCATATCTTAATAATGGTCTTGCAATAATCTTATAAAGTCGAATTCTCGTGTTCTTTTGTACTAAAGATCGTTTCATAATACTATTAATATCTCCGTTGTTTTTGTGTTATGATTTTCTTTGCTATATCAGCTTCATCTTGAAATGTGCCTTGTGGCCCACTATCAAAACCTCTTCGAAACTACCCGAATTCGAACCTGAGATCCCAGTCGTGGGAGCCGCGCACTATAGCCACGCTTCTACCGAGACAGCCAGGTGGATTGTAAACTAGTGCCTTAAAATAGGAAAATTATAGTGATTAATTAGACGACTGGTTACAAAAGCAGAGGTTTAGCATCGAGATGCTCAAGTTAGAACACGACCGAAGGGAGAGTTCTAAGAGCAGCGAGTTACTAAACCTAATTTTGTAACGTGTTGTCTACAATATTTTATCTACGTTCAGACTATTTTAGTATATGTTGTATATTTAGTATATTTAACGAAATGTATTTATTGCGGAAACGATATGTTTAGAGAAAGAGTAATGTAAGTTTTGAAAAAAAAAACACACACAGGATAAATCAAGAAACATCATTGTTATATTCTGCAATTTTGGGTGCTAGTTTCATATGTGAATTTAAAGTAAAAAAAGAGCGGAGAAGGTGATTTCCATGGTTCATCAGGAAAAATTTTAAAAGCAGTCTAATGTGGGACTATTAGTAGGATAATTCCAGAAAAGTCAAGGAAAGTTTATTTATGTAGTTACGGTATATGAAATTCAACGACTAGTGTGTTTTGTTTGTTTTTTTTTTTTTTTTTTCAAATGCCCCAGGTTTGTCTTTCGACATTCCTGGTTTCTCTCCTGGCATGGCGTACTTGTAAACCCACTTCTGAGGTTGTAACGTTGCCCCGATGATATGATGGCTGACGATTATGATAGTGGTGCGCCAGGAGAGTCCCTAAACCTAAACTTAATCTAAGATGAATATGAATGATGATGATTGCGATGGCCATATGATTTCGGGGACCGTTTGGGCCTTAAAGTTTTTCTGACATTTGTCTTACAGATGAGGAAAAACCCCGATAAAAACCTCACCCAGAAAAACTGTCCCGACCGGGGATCGAACCCGGGCCCGCTGCGTGTCAAGGCAGCACGCTACCCCGAGACCATAGCGGTGGACGTTTTACGTTTTGTTGGACCTGTTTTTTATGTTTTGATAGCGTGTTTTATTAGAGTAGTACTGATTTTGCTGCCTAGTAACTACGAACTAAAACATCACTGATTGTTACAATAATAGATAAAATATATTGGAATGTTAAATGAATGTTTGATCAAGCATTAGATTTAAAAATTAACGAACAATAGGCAGAGTTCAATGAACCAGAGATAGTAAAATAGTGTTACATAAGACTGTGATGTGTATGTATGTAACTGGTAAGCATCGCGTTTGTTAATAAATTGGGTCGGAGCAATTAACTGCTAATTCTGATCGTTTACTGCCTTCAAGTTGTTTTCTTACAGATTAAATTGTTTCGAAAAAAATAATTTCATTTATAAAGCAGCACTAGTTTAAACCTTAAATTGGCAATGTATCCTATAAGATACTAAATAATTCACTAGCAATATCGAAACCGTAGGTTCATGGCCGCACGGACATAAGCTCTCCATACATCCATATCCTCAGCTAATGTTTTCCAATCATCCCAATCATCATCAAAATCATGTTTAATGTTATTCTCCCATATCATTCTTTGTCTACCAACTGGGCATTTTCCCTCAGTTTTTTCCTACAAGAAGTTTCTACGCGCCACTTGCATTGGTTTAATTTATTTAATACAGTAAAACTTGTTTAATCCGGAACTTGAATAATGCGGAAATCTGTCCAATGTGAACAAATTTATAGATCCCGGCGAAGTAATAGTTACGTGTATTTATTTTGTATAAAACGGAATCTGTCCAACGCGGAAACGGAAAGATATTTCTACACTATTCACGAAACAAATGTTTATAAGGCGGAAAGACTGACAGAGAAATAAATTAGTTTCCACTTAATTTAATTCCCGTTAGGCGAAATAACAATAAGGCATGATTCCTGCTTCTGGGTGAAGTAGATTTTCTTTGTGAAATTTTATTTCGGCCTCACTGCACACCCGTTATGCGAAATACAAGTTCGTTTAACAAATATTTGGCGTGTGACATGTCCTTACAAATAACCAGTGCACTGTAAAAATCTTCAATTAATGTGAGATTTGACACCGATTGTGTAGTATCTTTCACAGGTAGCGTTCTGAATTTCCGGAATAAAGATGGCTAAATCGTATATGCCATTGCCTTTAAACAAAAAAGTGAAAGTGATTGAAGATAAAGAAAAACAAACTCTCAGTACACGAAATAATGACTACATTTAAATTTGGAAAAACCAAAGTTTATGAAATTTTAAAACACAAAGAAAAAATTATTAATAAATGGACGCAAGAAATTGATAAAAAAAGAGGAAAGGAAAATTAATAAATAAATAAAACAAATGAAGTAATCAACGAAGTAGTGTGGGAGTATTTTACAAGTGCACGATCAAAAAATCTCCAAATTTCCGGACCGATGCTACAAAGTCAAGCTCTAGCTGTTGCTAAATCCCTAGAGAATAACGATTTCAAGGCATCTTCAGTTTGGATGTACAGTTTTAAAAGACGACACGATGTAGTGTGGAATGAAATTTGCGGGGAATCAAGGGATATGGACGAAAGTATAGTTAGTGAGTGGAAACCGAAACTGCGTACTTTAATTTCAAGGTACGCGCCTAGGAGTCATTTTTTACACTTGACGAAACGGACTGTGTTTTTTTTTTTTTTTTTGCGCGTTACCGTCGAAATCGCTCGTACATTCTATACTTCACTTATCAACGGCAACGGAACTACAATTAATCCAAGGTATGTAAAAAGACATATACGATACTCTATAATCTAAGACTGGGTAGCATTTTTTGTTTTTTTATAATGCGGAATTTTGTGTAATGTGGAAAAAAATGGTCCCAAGCTATTCCGCTTTGAACAAGTTTTACTGTAATCTTTATATACAAAGTTGAGTGTGTGTCTATTTGTTTGTTTGTTTGTCTGTCTGTCCTTCATGGATTCGAAAACTATTTGACCGGTTTGAATGTGGTTTTTACCATCATTTAGAGATACAATTAACGTATATAACATATTACACTGTGTAATATAAGGCCGGAGCCAAAAATAAAGGGGGGGGGGGCCATCGGTAGACTAAAAGAGTATTTTTTTGACGCTTAAATGACTTACACTGCCTAAGCCTAAACCATAACAAATGCATCAAGTTAATGTACACAGAATTGAATATCTCAAAAAAATTCTACAAAAAGTCCGCTACGTCATATGTCCATCTTTTACGGATAACTCACAATAACTTTTTTATTTCAGCTCATTGATGCCAAGAATATCACAATAAGTAGATTCCAGGGCAACGTCAGGTGATCAGCACGATGTATCTAAAAATAATTACGAAATAAATTTATAATTATTTTTATTTTTACTTATTCAACTGAACATGAAAATACATTTAATTTGTATAGACGTAGCCGGGTAATAGCTAGTTTTTAATAAAACAGCAGAAAAAAGAATCGGTAAAAAAATGTAATTTGTATCGAATATCATAATATACAATAATAACTAACAATAATAACATGATTTTGTTTTCACTTTGATCCGATAATTTTAAATAACTGACATAAGAAATTAATGCCACTCCAATTAATGTAGCCGTGAATCTTTATTCATTACATAGCATATAGCTAAAAAAATTAAACCTAAATTATCGGGCAAATTGACTCTATTTTGGAACCTGGGACCCACATACATTGGGCCGCAGAACTGCTCACTACCTGATCACGCATGTCACAGGGTAGTTCACGTTTGATTTTGACGTCTGCCCAATTTAAGAATTAACTTCCACCCTGTCTTTTATTTTCACTCTTCAGACGATACCACTGACTAGTTGATCCATGCCGACACAGTGCCTTATTGGAACCCCAGACGTCCGAATTTCATTCCCCGCTACAACTACTAACTCATTGGCACTACCGAACACGAAGGTTCATTATATAGACCTAATGGAAGTGAACAGTTAATGACAAATGAAGGAAATTATGAAGAAGTGGCTAAATTCAAATACCTAGGAACAATAATTACAAATATTAATGAGATGCCCAAATTAATTGAACATAAACTCAATTACGGGAATGTATGCTACTATGCATTACAGGAACGCTTGTCGACCTAACTTCTTTCAAAAAAAAAAAAGTTAAACTGAAAATATATCAAACTGTTATTCTCCCAGTTCTACACCGTGTCCCATTCAAACGTCCCACGTTTTAATTAATCATAACTAACAAAGTATGCGGAATTGTAAAATGAGGTTGGTATTAAAAGAAAGAGAAACTCAAATAATGTTTGTTTTCATTGTTGCAGTTAATTCATCTGTCGCATGTTGGACAATAATGGCATAATACAAAATGGCGACTCCTTAGCAACGAGCACAAACTGTTTTCTGATATGCATAGACGAAGTCAATAATTATAATGCAAAGAAATTACCGGAGAGAATATGGAGGAAATGCACCTGACTGGAAGACTATTAAGGCATTGCTAGAGAAGTTTCAGGCGACTGGAAGCGTTAAAAAAGAATCAGGAGGTGATCGTACACGTGTTTCAGAAGAAATTAGAGCAGGATTGTGCACATATATAGGTGTTTTAGTGTGTGGCAATGAAAACTCTTTGAGTTTCTGTTTCGTTTAATACCAGCCTCATTTCATAATTCCGCATACTTTGTTAGTTATGATTAATTAAAATGTGGGAGTTTTGAATGGGACATCCTGTACTATGTGGATGCAAAACATAGACTCTTGCTTTAAGGGAGGTGAAGAAATTACGAGTATTTGAGAATGAAGTTCTTAGGATTTTTTTTAGCCAAAGAGATATGAACAGACAGGCGAATTAGGAAGATTATATAACAATGAATTACATGATCTTTATGAGAAAGCAGATGCAATAAGTCTCGTAGACTGCGATGGGCAAATCATGTGGCACGAATGGAAAACGAAAAAATGGCATGGAAATTCCCTATAGGAAAACCGGAAGGGAAAGTGAGAGAATAATATTAACTATGATTTGAGAGAAGTAAATTATACAGATGATTGAAAAACTTTATCTCAGGATAGGGATGTATGGAGAGCTTATATCTTTGCTGCCATGAACTTCCGGGTTCTTAGTGTCAGTGAGTTAGTTACCATTTTAATACGGTGAAGAATTGTTTATTAGTGGACACAAAAGATTGGCAGAATCTTTATGCATATAAAATTATGTGGGCTAAAACAGAAACTCGACGAAAATGTATGGTGCATATAAATACTGTAGAAAATTAGATTATACAGTGTGTCTCTAAAGTCACTATCCATTACCATGAAAACACATTTTTTTGTTCTTTTTTTTTTACATACACTATTAGCTTAATGCAACAGTTTTAGCACGGGTACGCGGATTGTTATATGAAGACGCCAGAGCTGAATTTACATATAAATTCCGTCAACCAGCCCTAACAAATGCACACATTCGTCTGTTTGTAATCAAATTTAAGCGTAGCGGCAGTGTGAGTCACGTCATGGACAACCACGCATATCAGCAGAAACATTGCAGTAGGTTCAAATTGCCAGTGATAGTCCGAACGCATCAACTGGACGCCTCAGTAAGGAGTTGAATGCTCCTCGCAACACAGTGTGGAAAATTCCACGTTTCACTTTACGAAAACGTCTTTATCACGTCTGTTCTTGATTTACTGTTGTATCACAGAATCAGGAGGATTTTTGCGGTTTAAATGTTGAATATCTACATTTCGTTTCACGGATGAAAGATTGGAGTATGTGTTTTTACCGAGATGGCGGTCATGTAGAAAGGCAGTATAATATGTATAAAACTTCACAATAGCATTGATTTTTCAGTCATTGCCTTCTTCCATTGAAATGGATAGTGTCTTTAGAGACAACCTGTATAATGGGATGAGTATGAACATCCTTGAGACTCAGATTTTGGCTACTCATCGGGATATAAATTCTGAACGATATCTTGTTCATGTTGTTTACCAATCATCTGAGTGCGAAATAGCACATTTTTTATCTTTATCTGCAGATTTTAACAGACCAAGTTTTGGCTTATTATCCAAATGTTAAGCTTATTAGATACAGTGTTATCAAGTTATCGGGTATTAGGAGAGAGCTTTATAACATATTTACTACATCTAATCGCACATAAACCTAAGCTTTATAGTCTCTGATCCAATGTTAACACCTGGTCTGAATTAAGAAGCATTAGCAGTTTCCAAATTGAGACAATTGTTTGCAATATTTTTAAAATAACAGTTCAATTTAAGTAGAAAATAAGTAATTTAAAGATTTACTTTTCCATCAAATTATCTTCATGTGGAAATCACAAGTTTTGTCCAGAGTCATTAAAAAACTGCAACTCATGTTCGACTCAAGACCGGGTCGAGGGACGAGATGTGATGAAGCCCTTACATTGAATATCTGTGAATAACAAGGATATATGTTCCTTTAGAAAATCCTCCCTGTAATAACTTATCGTTCCTAAAAGTATGTCGGTGAAATCATCTAACATTATTTAAATTAACGGGATTATGTCAACTGACTAATTTGCTACGAAATAAAAATAAATGTGTATGAATATAGATTAAGTTAATATCAGATTAAATATTTTAATTATTTACAAACTAAATAAAAAATCAAAGTTCAGCTGTTTCTTAGTGCTAAATAGTGTGTTTATTTATATTATTTGGTTTTCCATGAAATTTTATTTACGAAATATTTACACATATACTGTGTTTTTCAATTACTAGGGAATAAAATAAGATTATTAGGCCTATGCGTTGAGTATTTGAATGTAGTTATGAATTTATTTTATTGTATCCCTGCCAACAACGGCTGAAGCACCATTACATGGGCAGATGAATGAAATGAGATGAGTGTAGATAAATCGTGGAATGAAATTTGTAGCAGGTAAAACGGGAGAAACCCCGAGAAAAATCTGTCTAGGCTCCTCTTCGTCCGTCACAAAACCCACATAGAGTGACTGATACGTGAACTCTAGACCTCAGCGGTGAGAGGCGAACGTTTAACCGGTTGTGCCACGGAGCCGCCAGAATAATTTAAATTACGTTAAATTATACAAATAAGATGGAACAGTTCTTAAAACACACACACACACACACACACACTATATATATATATATATATATATATATATATATGAAATAAGAAATATAAATGCTTGGACGGGATTTGAACCCGGACCTCTAGATTAATAATCCAGTGCGCTACCAATTACCCTACCAAGCAAATCTAGTACAAACATTTATTTTTCTTTATATATTTTATCTATTACGAGAGGTAGCGGGAAATCGGTCTCCACTACCCTCTAGTAGCTCCTATAACAAGTAAGCAAATTAAAGAGATTTTTTTTTTACTTTATAGCAGCGACGCTTATTTATTTTGATGTTATAATTAAATTTTTGACATTGAGCAACGCAAGCTTAATATGATATAAGAAAAATAAATGTTTGGACATACATACATACATATTATACGTTGCATATTATAAGGCACCAGGGCAGACTGAACAAACATGTTGAACTCTCAGAACACGCCTTTCAATAAATACACATTTTGTTTATAATTTTTTTTATTTCAAACGGTATATGTATTAAAGTAATTCAAGAAAGCCATTCTCTAAAATCATGGTAATCAGAACATTAGAAAAGGTGTTTATCTGAAAGTGATAATTTAAAAACCGCTCTAGCGACTGCCATGTTTGTTTTCTCGCAGTTTAACCGGATACCTACATACAATTAACAATATATATAAACCGACATTGAAAAATAAAATATTGAGGAGTACACAATTGAAATTTTACAAAATTGTGGCGGTGCCTGTCTTAAACATGTTAAAAGAATGCCGACAGATAGAATCCCTCAGCTGTTTTTAAAGTACAAACCAATAGGACATAGAAGTGTTGGACGCCCATTTACCAGATGGGAAGATTCATTAAATCCTACTTGATGTGATGAAAACAGGTCAAAAGGCCTAATTTCACGAGGTGGAAGAAGATATATATACAGAAGTCCTGCAAAATCGGATAATATCTTGCTGATGAATTGTTCCTGAGTGACGAACTTTTTTTCTATCTGTGATGGCATAGTTCCTATTGGTTATACGAGAGAAGAAAGTTTACTTTACTTTATAAACTGATGGGCAGATATATATGTTTATTGATTTTATTAACAAATAATTCAATGCAGTCTACACCCTCCTCACGTAGGGACATGAGCGCTCCCTAACGGGAGTTTATTGACCAAGCTAATTTAGTTAACCTACGCTTACTTTCCTATAGATGTCAGTGAATGACATGGGGGAAGTAAATCAACTAAAGGATGTATAATTATATATATATATATATATATATATATATAGACAACTAAGGTAATAGTTCCTCTGATGGGTCAGAGGCTCTGGTGGGGTCAGGATTTTTAAACTGACCCAAACCTTTTGGCGGCACTATGACCCTGGGGTCGACTCAGCCTCTAACGTAAATGAATACCAGACGCTAATTCTAAGGGTAAATTGACCGTCACGCAGGGCTTGATAACCCGGCTTACATCAAATGCCTATTGTCTACAAAAAGAGTAAGCCTTGTCTAATAATGAATTTCTCTTTATTTATTTAAATTTATACTATGTCATTAATATTTTTTTCTCGTTTTTTATATATTGTACATATTACATATTTAATTCGTTAAATTTAGAGTAAATCAAAATACATTATAAATATTGATTGTATTGTATTTATAACATGTAATTGTTTATATATATTGTAACTTAGATGTAAGACTTTTTTTTTTGTATTTTTTAAAACCTGGTTGAGTGGCAGACAAGGCCTTAAGGCCTTAACTCTGCCAGGTAAAATAAAGCTATTTATATTTTTTATTACCTCCTACTACCCCAAGGGCCTCCTGAGACTTATAGTGGGATTAGTAGGATCACTTTACTTTTTAGAAGCTCTAATTTTGGCTTGAAATTCTTTTACGAGCCTGAAAATCCTTCATACTCGGAACCCACACCTTAAAGTCCCTCCCGGTGACTTATCCCATGGATTTTACTATCATAAAAAATGCATTGAGTACGGCCGGGTTTGAATCCGCGAACTGCTGGAATTGAGGCAAGGATCATAACTACTATACCACCGTCAGTCAGGGCGATAGATCATTCAATATGGAAGCGATATAAAAGAAGGTGGAGTCCTACCAAGATGAAAATAAAATAATTCTCCTGTGGATTTATGACTTTCTCTAGTTTCATTGTGGCAAGTCAAACAGTTGTTAAGCTGTATCTAGAACAATGACCACTATCTATCACAATGCGAGTGACATTTACTATGTAATTATTAGGGCCATGACAAATACCCAGCAGCTGTTTTCACTTCAACTCTTGTTTGCAAACAAAATATTGCTACCTGTTCCGTCCTTCATAAAGAATTTTTGGTACTGTACTAACCCGCTGTCACTATCGAACCCGGAGAATCACGGCCGCTTGGATATAAGCTCTCCATACATCCCTATTTTGCAATCATTTGCTGAAATAATTACTTTTTTCAAATCATGCTTCATGTTATTCTCCCATCTCTACTTGGTCTACCAACTAGATGCTTTCCCTGTCTTTCTTGTAAGAAGTTTTCATGTCCCTCTTTGATTCCCAATTAGTGCAATATGCCTGCCTATCGCAAAAATTACGAGATTTAACTGTTTTTATTACATCTGGTTTCACATAAATATGTAGGGAGCTACTTCACTTTTATGTAAGTTTTCTCCATTCACCTGTCTCTATGTCTGTATCTCTTTGGCCCAAAAATGTTCCGAATACTTTATGAGCCGAGCGCATTAGAGGTTTAAATGGCGATAAAAAATTACATATGAATAAAGCATCAAGTTCATGTGGAATACCAGCAGAACTCATAAAATCAGAAAGAGAAAAAATGACTAATGAACACCAATTGATTATCATATTTTGGGAATAAACTGTTTTTTTTCAAATAAATGAAATGGAACAATAGAAATGACAGAAAATCGTTCCACATTTATGAAGAATTGTTGAATTAAAAAAAGGGGGGAGTTGTGTTTTATGTAACTGACTCTCCGTAGCTACAGATAGGCTAATATTAATTATTATTGATTTTTATTTCTTAGTTTAACCTTTATCTTTGTAACTATTGTTAAATGACCTACACCTCCTGGGCTTTTACATGATGTGAACTGTCAGGAGAGAAATTTTAACTCTGGATCACATACATACTTTTTTTTTTCTTTTTACCACACATATGGAGGGCCAGCCCAGATAAGTGATCGGCCGCCTCCGAGACAAAACGAATATTTGAAAAGACATTCCATTCACACACATTTGTACATTCATACTTAACAAGATGCATATGACAGCGTGATTAAGATGACCAAATGGTGTTCGGGGACTTAATGGGTCTTAACTCTTCCTGACAATCGTCTCATAGGAGAGAAAAACCATAGAAACCTCACCCAGGGAACTTGTTCATACCGGGGAACAAACCAGGGCTCTCTGCATTCGAGTTGATGATGTTATCTCGAGACCACGGCGGTGGATATTATAAGCATTATCCAGTCCACCGCTGTGGTCTCGAGGTAGCTGCTCCCTTGTCAAGCAGTGGGCACTGGTTCGATCCCCGGTCGGGACAAGTTTCCTGGGTGAGGTTATTTTCGAAGCTTTTTCCTCGCCTGTAAGATAAATGTCAGGAAACTTTAAGGCCCAAATGGTTCCTGAACACAATCTGGCCATCATTATCATCAATATCATATTCACCTAATTAGCTTAAGTTTAGTTTAAGGTCTCTCCCGGTGCATCATTACATCATCATTAACTCTCATATCATCGGGGCAGCGTAACCCCGCCTTCCAGGCTCCCCAACCTCAGAAGTGGGTAACAAGTACGCCATGCTAGGAGAGAACATCAGAAATGTCGAAATGACAACCTGGGGCATTTGAAAAAAATAAATAAATAAAAGCATTATCCCTATGTAATTTCCGAAATTGTAATCTTGCAGCTGCCTGCTATTTTAAATCAACCCTTCTGAAAATTTAAACAGTGAACTGATACAGAAGACACATATCAAACAAATAACTATGACATTCAATTAGTAATGGCAACACTGCTATAACTTCACACAAATTTCATGTAGGTTACTTTTGACATTACAAACTACACTAGTGTCCAAAATTAAAGCAACAAACTGAAATTTCGCCTTCCTGTGTCCAATATACAACAGAATAGTACCAAGTGGCAGTAGAACGTAAGCAAATGTCTGTATAATCATATCCTCTATGTGAGATAGCATTCCTGTCTTTGTAGAATCGATGAAGTGATAACGTCAGTGCACCTATCAAAGGGTACTTTATGTACTCTCTTTAGTCCCACTTCAGCATTCACTGTGTAAACATTCAGGTGCAGTATGACACAGAGAAGACGCCAGACTCCCTGCTTTGTAGGACGATAGGGAGAATATAATCTGGACAGTCTCTAGCTGATGTGGCCACTAGGCTATGTGTATCGTTCTGTTGTTTCCTGGATGTGGCAACAGTTTGTAGAGATAGAACCTCTATGTAACCCGAAGACCAGGGCAAGGACGACCAAGAGTCACCACACAAAGAGAGGATCGTTACTTGACAATAAGGGCAAGACGGAACAGTGTTGTACTGCACAACAACTGGCATCTGACCTCACAGCATCCACTGGAACATTTGTATCGCCACAAACAGTGTACAGAAGGCTTCGACAGAGAGATCTTTACTGTCGGAGATCCTCTGTATGTGTACCCCTGACACGTGATCACAAAAAAAGACGTCGAGAATGGAGCCAACAACATGTCAGTTGGATGTACGAACAGTGGACTAATGCCCTCTTTACAGATAAGTCCAGATTCGGTCTTCAGAGCGATTTTCGACGGATTTGCATTTGGAGAGAATCTGGAACACGATTTCGGTCATCAAACATTCTAGAAAAATACTCATATGAGGGTGGATCAATAATGGTGTGGGCAGGCATTATGATAACTGCTCGAACACCTCTACAGGAAGTTGTACGATAAACCGACAAGGTTTAACCGCTGCCTGGTATCGTGACGAGATCTTGTTACCTCATGTACACCCATCGACAAAAAAATGAGTCATCTCTTGAATGCACATTTCTTCTAAGTCATACTCGGCACAGGCTGGGTTCAAACTAGGAAACTAGTCATAATTGTGCAGTCCCTGAGCTATTGTGTTATGTGGCATGAACTGAAAACTCTTCAACGTGTCCTGATAGCTCAGCGGTAAAGCATGCGGTCGCTGTTTATGTTAAAGAAGATCGCAGGTTCGTGTCTTCAATTACGCAGTTTTTTTTGTGATATTTGTATTAAAATGTTTTATGAATTAAATACATTTTATTTTGACATATGAATTAATCTATACTTTTTAAGTTCATAATTGTTTTTTATACTGTTGAGGTTACAACAATGTTAAATTATATATTTTTACACGCTTTATATTAGCTTGATCTATATCTGTCTATGTAACAGACCTGTATCTATGTAATGGAATCTTTGAACACGATTTTCACCCACTTAAAAACATTGGATCTACTTGAAACTTTGTATACTTGTAAAGGACCCATGACAATACAATAATTTCATAATTTTTTTCTAAAATCCTGGCCAGAATCATCAGAAAATTAAAATAAATAAAAACCGGTATAATATGTTGCGGACTTATCGATTTTTTAGTCAATCGTTGTAAGAGCTCAGTTGGTAGAGCGGTGGACTGTAGTCGTATATAATTTCAGTAATCCGTAGGCCGCTGGTTAAAATCCGAGCCAGATGATTTTTTAGAAGAGTATTAAGCAATTAAATTTTCATGAGATTCCGGTTTATGACAATCGATTAAACTAAAAATAAAAAAAATAAATAATAGTTAAAAAAACCTGAAACAACACACTTTATTAGTAAACCAAACTAAAAAATAAAATATATAGTTAAAAAAACTAAAACAACACGCTTTATTAGAAAACCGAACTAAAAAATTAAAAATAATTTTAATTTCCAACACGCTTGGGATAAAATTAAAGTGGTCAACAAAAAAATCATCTCTAACACATCTAGAATAAAACTAGAGTTATCTACAAAAAAAATAATTTTACCATCAAAAGCATGGGATGCTTTTTATGGTTTTTACGTTTTCTTCTTAGAGACTTTACTTTTTCCAATATCTGTTTATTGTCAAATATATTAATTTGAACCGAAAGTGCCTTTTGCGGTTCAGTTATCATCTTCGTGCTCCTTCCCGCTTACGAACATTTGTGAAGCCTGCCAATGTTTCCTGTGTTCCGTGTGGTTACCCCTTCCTTCTTTACCCTTTCCATTGCGCATCTTGGTAGCGCACATCCCTTCTCCTGGCGAACCTGATATATGCTCGGCAATCTCAGTGGACTTGAACAGTCAGTCGATCGGCCTAACAAGAGGCGTTTGGGTTCTTTACGAGTGGATTCAGTGTTGGAATCCTACTCTGGTGTACCATGCAAAGGGCGAAGTTAGCATGGTAATGCAGAAGATAAGCATGTGGATTGTAAACCGAAGAATGGTTGGATTTAATTTAATCTAAGTCAGCATGGAAGAAGGATTTCCGATTCTGCTTAGAGACGTATGAGTGTGATTGTTAGAATGGTATGTCGTTATCTTATTATGTTTTGTTTACTATTGGGGTTTGATTGATTGTTCCAAGATATAGTTCTGTTATTTATATTACTTTATATTTTTTTATAATAATCCACACTTATTTTGTATTAAAAACCAATATTTTATGTTACGCCCCTTGTTCTTATTTAAAGAATAGCCATTGTTCTCTATCCCATAACGAAATTAGTTCAGTCCATGCAAATTATAATCAGTGTTATATTCATATGCATGTTCAAGTGGAAAAAGAAAGATGAATGGTTAGCCGCCTTCTATGGGCCCGAGGCAGGCTGTTTTGTTGTAAATAACTTCGTTGAATGTTTGGAACCCTTTACTAAGTACAGCAGTATCATAACCCAGCGATCCCGGAAGGTAGCAGTAACGTATTCGTATTCGTACTCTTTCTCTCTCTCTACGTACAAAATGATTAAGCAGCACTTGGTTGGTAAAACCAGGTCGCTACAAAATGGTTTCTCAGAGCGTGGTTCAGGGTTTGGTTTTTTGGGTTTAATTGTGCCCAAATGGTAACAAAGTGTTTACTTTGTATTTTTCATATTGAAAGATATGCTGTACTTATGTTGAAGTTATTAAGTACTGGTTTACATGTTTGTTGTACATTACGTAAACATTGATTCATCTTTCTTCGTTCCAAAACAGAGACTGATTTATGCAAGTAATACTACGTTCGCTTATTGTTGTTTACATCTTGTGTCTATTATACTTTATAAACATGCCTAGCTGGGTAGATATAATATCCAAAGATAAGCTCGTTCGTGAATTAAGCCTGCTAGGTATAGAAGTTGAAGGTGATGTAAACACATTACGTCAGCGGCTTAAGGATCATATGAATTCTCTCTCCCAGCCTGAACAAATACTAATAAAGCGTAAGTTCATTGTAGATAACGCAACTCAAGAGGATTATTTGGCAGAACAGCATAAGAGCATGAGTGATCGTAGACTTAGTCCTATTAAAGATTTATCTAGTGGAACTGTCTCCAACCTTTCTTCTTTTATGGAGCAGAATAATCAGCGGATTTTCCGAGAGTTGATTGGAAAGGTAGATCCCTGTGATGGTGAAGATAAGGAATCGCTAGTGGTCTTCCTCATCAAAATTAATTCGATTTTTGAATTGAAATTGGTTTCCGATGAGTATTTTGTAAACTCGATTTTGAGTTGCATCGGAGGAATTTTATTGAATATCTGGAGTGAAGTTGTTAAATTGAGATTCTCTTGGATGGAAAGTTTAGAACATGTGAAGTGTTCGTTGTTGCCTCCTAGATTGTTGGAAGACTTTTGGATTAGATTTGTGTCACGTCGATTCCAAATGCCTAAGGAATCTTTGTTGGAATTTATCGCCAATATACTAGGAGCTGCACTTGTGTTGAATCCTTTATTTTCTGAAGAAAAGTTAATGGATCTCATTCTGCAAAATATGTCCCCGGCTACTAGACAGCATTTGGTATTTACTACAAGACCTCAGAACGTAGCCGAAATGTGTCTCTTAGCCAGAAAAGTGGCGGATTTTGAAATTGCTGAAAAACAGAGGGACTTTAGTGAAAGAAGTAAAGTTGACAATTTAATAAATCTAATACTTCGGCGAATCGTCCTTCTGGGTATTCAAAAAAGAATCTACAGTGTTGGAAATGTCAGCGGTATGGGCATTTGTCCAGAGAATGTCAATCTTAGTTTACGTAGTTTGTTTATATATGTATATATTTTCGTTTGGGATAGTAGAATGTATTACTGATGAACAACGCATCGGAAAACTTATGTTCAAATGGTCTGAACCCTATGTTGTAAAACGCTTGCTAACACCAGTAACTCTGGAGTTAGAAAACGTCAGTGGCCATGTCAAATTGTGTAACGCTACGAGTAATTCCAAGTTTGTTTTTTTTTTTGAATGAAAAAAGTGGAATGTCAAAGCTATACTTTGTATTACGACACATGTTAAATTAAGCATATCTATGGTTCTGCTTTCCTGTTTGCGCCTGTTCTTTGTTTCAGTTACCTTTCCTTAAACATTGGCAGTTCTACAGTCTATATGCCTGGAGTGTTCGGCAGTCGAGCGCTTGGAGGATCCGGCCGACCCCCGAGTGCCCAGCTGACCGACATAGTGGCTTTGGAACTATGGATTCCTGGAAAGCGGTGGAACGGGATTGCGATCCGGCAATCCGAGGATTATCGTCACCCGAGTCTTCACCTGGAACGCCGCAATGTTGTGCTATGGCGGCTGAATCAAATTGGAGTCTATTTTTCAGCGCTGGAATAGTCTACATGAAAGCAGGTGTGGTGATCGTGATATTGGGGACGATGGAAGATTTGCTTTGAAGCTACCGCTGGAATCCAATAGTGCTTATGTTCCCCTCCAAACGTGGGATTGCTTCTCTGGACTTTATTTGGAAGTCTATGGACTTTTTCTTTTTACCCGGAGGGTGTAGCGGGAGCTATTGAACCGAAAGTGCCTTTTGCGGTTCAGTTATCATCTTCGTGCTCCTTCCCGCTTACGAACATTTGTGAAGCCTGCCAATGTTTCCTGTGTTCCGTGTGGTTACCCCTTCCTTCTTTACCCTTTCCATTGCGCATCTTGGTAGCGCACATCCCTTCTCCTGGCGAACCTGATATATGCTCGGCAATCTCAGTGGACTTGAACAGTCAGTCGATCGGCCTAACAAGAGGCGTTTGGGTTCTTTACGAGTGGATTCAGTGTTGGAATCCTACTCTGGTGTACCATGCAAAGGGCGAAGTTAGCATGGTAATGCAGAAGATAAGCATGTGGATTGTAAACCGAAGAATGGTTGGATTTAATTTAATCTAAGTCAGCATGGAAGAAGGATTTCCGATTCTGCTTAGAGACGTATGAGTGTGATTGTTAGAATGGTATGTCGTTATCTTATTATGTTTTGTTTACTATTGGGGTTTGATTGATTGTTCCAAGATATAGTTCTGTTATTTATATTACTTTATATTTTTTTATAATAATCCACACTTATTTTGTATTAAAAACCAATATTTTATGTTACGCCCCTTGTTCTTATTTAAAGAATAGCCATTGTTCTCTATCCCATAACGAAATTAGTTCAGTCCATGCAAATTATAATCAGTGTTATATTCATATGCATGTTCAAGTGGAAAAAGAAAGATGAATGGTTAGCCGCCTTCTATGGGCCCGAGGCAGGCTGTTTTGTTGTAAATAACTTCGTTGAATGTTTGGAACCCTTTACTAAGTACAGCAGTATCATAACCCAGCGATCCCGGAAGGTAGCAGTAACGTATTCGTATTCGTACTCTTTCTCTCTCTCTACGTACAAAATGATATAGAGCACCCAACGCTTTTGATGGTAAATTATTTTTTTTTTGTAGACAACTCTGAATAAATAACAAAGTAAATAAATCATATATTTTCACCTAAAAGTATGGCTGTAATTGTTCATCCGAAATGATTAATTACACACAACAACAAAGAATTACTCACAGGCTCGAAATGTATGAATAACTATGTTTTCGGAACCGCAGAAGACGAAAATGATATTAGTTTTTTCCAATCACCTAACCGGAGCCAGATATTTCGACAACCTTTAGCAGAAGTGATCGTTTCCGTGAGAGTCGCAGGTGCTAAAACTGGTCACCATTATTTTTCTTTTGCGCGGTTTTATTACTCTTAGGGATTGTTAAACCCTCAGGAATACACAGGTATATAAAATTTCCTGATTGCCACTGTCAAATACGTGAAGTAGTGGCTTGTAATACCACGTTCTGTGCAGTTCACTTTACATTACATCTTTGTGATTGTGAACTGTCGATATATGCATTATTGTGTATCATTATAAAGAAATTGAATTAAAACAATCTACTATAATATATTTTAATACGTAATATTTAGTGTTTTTATAATTTTGCAATGTCTCGCCTCTGTAAAAATTATCCAATTTATTCTGTTACGTATGTGGAGAGTATTGTACAAAATCTCAGCGCAGAACTAGTTATAAAGGCGTACAATTTATATTTTAGGAACTAAAGTAAATTTGGAGATACTGATAAATATTGGGCCCCCAATTTTTGCTGTACAAACTGCCAAAGGATTTTAATAGGGTGGTTAAAGGGTTCGCATTCGTGCATACTATTTGTCATTCCACATCACTGACTTATTTATGTATGGTCAATACACCTGGTTTCACTTAAAAAAAAAAAAGCATTCTCTTCAGTATCCAAATTTGCAGTCAGCCATGCGACCTGTTAAACATAGTGATTCTTCACCGAACTTGGGTGACGTCAGTGATGAACATGGCGAAAGGTTCCACGAAGACATTTTAGAAATGGAAAGGCATTATAAAGGGATATGAGTGACCAACGTGCTTGCTGATTACTGCTGGCAACTTATCACAGACATTTCGGAGCCATCTTATCGGCGTAAGTCATCCAGGAAGAAGTTTTGAAAGGTGAGATTTTTGCTACAATTTAAGCATGTGTTGTAACTTAACTACTTATTTATCCTTCTTAGAAAAAAATATTTTAACTATTTGGGTCTTATATGATTTGATTTTACATAGATCAATTGCTTCTAGCAATATTATTGCAAAAAAATTGAAACTAAGTGCAGATAAGCAATAATATGCGAAATATAACGAAAAACGTTCGACACGTCCTCGCAAAAAACTGTTAGGCGATAGAGAAAAACGGACTTCAAATTCGAAATCAGCGCATGCCAATTAATAAAATCACCTATTTTCATTTCTGCGAGCGACAAAAAATTCAAATTTGTTGTTGTGTGTTAATGAATAGGTTAAGATTTTATGAACTGAAATTTGGTTATATCCTCCCACAGCTCCTACAAGGACTGAGGCATCCCTAGATGTGTTGGAGATGATTTTTTTTGTTGACCACTTTAATTTTATCCCAAGTGTGTTGGAAATTAAAATTATTTTTCATTTTTTAGTTCGGTTTTCTAATAATGCATGTTGTTTTAGTTTTTTTAAACTATTATTTATTTTTACCTTGTATACTACCGTCTTCCTCAACTATTTAAAATTTTCGTTGATTTGACTCTAGGCCTTTCGATACATGCTTCATCTTCTGGAGTCGTTGTAGTAGTATTGAATTAACTGTATGTATAATAGAGGGTTTTGCTCATTAGGCATATTTTCGTTGAGGATGTTTGTATTCTTGGCCTTCATGATAATTTTGATTTCTTCTAAAATGTTAATTTTGTGTCTGTTGTTTTCTCTGTGTATAATTGACATTGTATTATCGATATTGCTGAAATTGTGGCCACTTTCTGAAATGTGTTTAGCGAAATTTGATTTGATTGTTAAAAGAGAAGGCAAATCGAATTTCGCTGTTCACCAGATTTGAATCCAATCGAAAATGTTTGGGCTAAGATGAAAATAGAGATGAACTCTAATTGGCCTGCAGATGCACGAAAGACAAAAGATGGCTTATGGGCTCAAATTCAAGACACCTGGGATGCTCTAGCCGGTCATCCACGTGCGTGTAGAAATTTGATTGCATCAATGCCCCGCAGATTGAGGGCAGTAATAGATGCTGAGGATTCATGCACCCGATATTCATTTTGTTTTTGTTAAAGTTTTAATTTTAGAAGATATAATTTTCTTACCTCATTTACTTATTAGAAGAAGGTTTTAATTTATGTTTTTGTGTGTGCATTAAAGCCATAAAACTCAAATATAAAATTAAATATGAAACTACATTACAGGCAAAATGCTATTCTAACACTCCGTTAAAAAAAGGTAGAACGGGAATCGAACCCGTGAGGTTACTTACGCAGACGATGTCTATGAAACCTCTCGACCACGGAAACACACTAAGCCATACTCTCTCTTTAATGTTGCTTGAGTGTGCACTGCATTAACTAGCAAACAACCCAGTATAATTATTGAAAACGTGTCGATGTGAATACGGCATTTGCGAGCACTCAGGAAGTTCCCCGATCGATTGATAGTATCAGCGGATGACTCATTTTTTGTCTAAGGGTATACGCTTGTTTCGAGATACTTTGGGTCCAGACTTCCTGCTGATGGACGATAATGCTCGTCCACACAGAGCAGCAGTGGTTTATGAATTCCAGTAAATTCAAGACATTGCTGGAATGGATTGGCCTGTTTGGTGTCCCGACTTATATCCGATAGAGCATGTTTGGGTTATGCTAAAGAGACGAGTTGCTTTACGTCATCATCCATCAATCACTCTTGAGGACTTGAGAGTTGCTCTGCAGGAAGAATGGACGTTCATACCTCAAAATCAGATTGATGACCTCTTTTGCAGCATGCACCGTCGTTGTGAGACCTGTGTTGCTACCAGAGGTGATACCACGCCATATTGAGCAGTTGTAACCATATTTCTCGATACTGAGTGTGAACTTAAGATCACTTTAAAAAGAAGAAAATAATTTTTTTCTGTTATTTCATGAAAAATGATGTTAGAATGTTTACTGAGTTTAGTCCTTTTGTTCTGGTATTAGCCAGTAATATTTTGTGGCACAAATAAGATAGAAAGTAAACATTTCAGTTTGTTGCTTTAATTTTGGACACTAGTGTACATT